>OU343224.1:233869485-233909563 GCA_910596185.1 Chrysanthemum makinoi | reverse complement strand
TTTCTCCTATTAGGCCCGAACCATAACAAACCTTGGTGTCGATTTTGCTCAATCAAGTGAAGGTATATCGTTTATTTGTCTTCCTTTAGCATTACCTTGCATGAATATGTCAAGTTATATTTTTGTTTAAATTCGGCGTTTTTCTTGTTTTCTTTTGGCGAGAGTTGTGAACGAGAAACAACAAGAAACCTAATTAATTTAACTAGTAACTAATAAGAGACATGTAGCGTGATAAGTGATATTGAAGGGTGGGTGTATATGTTGAGTTAACCTAGACGAAACATGCATGAGTTTGGACGAGGCATGCATGACTTTCGAATAGGGTGTAAAATATTATAACTTGATTATGTAACATGTTTAGATGAGCTAATACTAGTGTAAAACCTAATAACGAAACCTAATTTGATTGAGTTACATATGAGTTTTGAAGATGCATTAATTAAGTAAAGGTTATGTGAACATAAACCTAGTTTAATATGTAAAAGCATTATAAAGTATACTAAATCCTATAACTTATATGTCACATAAAATCATAGCGTGTACGCGTTGAAACATAAAAAGGAAAGATTATTTTGTGGCGTGTTAGGTTAAGTAACTAGTCATTAAAAGAGCGTAACGTAAGTTAATATACATTAATGAGACATTTAAGAATGAAAACCCTAACTTTAATAAAAGACGTATGAAACCCTAATTTACGATATTAATATTAAAACATTTAAATCTCATTTAATATGGAAACCCTAAAATATTTAAGGATCATTGTGCGATTTGGAATCATTAATAATATATACGACATTAATGTATATAGGTTCTGTGAAGAAGGAGTAATTCTTTGCTTCCTGTTTAGACTTTTGATCTTTTGCTTTGAATAAGATGCGGATATTACGACCTTTTGAGTAAGGTTTTAGTATAAGTTTTTCTTTTTAGTTTTCATATTAGGATTTCCTAAACCTTTGCTATGAACCCTAATGTGTATATTTGAGCTGTTGCTTATCTGAACTTTGATTTTTGAATCATAAAACATTTGATTTTGAAACTATATGATATGAAGACTTTGATTTTGAAAACATGATTAAACATTTGATAAATATGATCTATGTCGATTATGACATTCTTATTTGATTCACGATAGTTTGACACCGAGGCAATTATAACTAGTCATGGGGTTCCATGTCGTGTCGACAAATGCGCCGACATGACTCTAGGGCGATAAGTGATGTTACGCCCGTCCTTATCACATTATACTGTATGAGCTCAATTTGAATTATATTATGAATATTTGTGCGTGGTATGGATGCATCCTAGATCTGTTATATGCCATATATTATCGTTATATGCTATATGTTATCGATGATTGATCTTTGCGTGCATACTGCGTCTTCATAACTCTGGTAGGTCTCCCCTACAAATATGTTTGCCTTATGTGATTATGATATGTTTAGATATGGCATATGTATGCAGAGGTAGTTAACTATAAAACTTATTAGTATATTCTGAATTATCTTTTGAAATGAATATGACTTCACTGTTTTCTTTCACTTTATTTAATTATTCGTTCTCGTTTAAAATTACGTTTTGCTTGTATATCTGTTCCTTTGGGCTTTTGAAGCTTCAGCCGCTCACTTTTTTCTTCCTTGGCCGGTATCTAAACATTGGAGCTGGGTATTGCTTTGGGATGAGTGCTGAGTGGACTTACCTTAGAGATTTTTAGCTTTGATATTATGATGCCATTTAGACTTTATACTTTAGACATTTCATTTGGAGTTTATTTTTCAGCTAGGACCTATGTATTGAAGTCATTTTGACTTGGATTATTTCAATATTTGTGTTGAGATTTCTTTTGGTTTATATGTTTGCTTTGATATGACACCATTACTTGTGATTCCTTTACCCTTGTGGGGTCGGGGCGTTACAGTAATAGTTGTGTTGGTTTGGTCCACCGTGCTACGGACTCGGTATCTAGCTTTGTACCGGAAAAATTAAACAGCGTTGTGAAGGCTTCTCAACCAAGTGAAGGAGTTTGTTGACATAGTGCTTGAACTCTCGAGTAGGTGACTCGGGGAGTGGAGTAGGGCAGGGAAGGTGACCTTGTAGCCGAACCACTATAAATCGGTTGTGTCATTTCTATCCCTTTACTTTATTTATTTGCTTGCATTATCATTAGATCTATCGTTCTCTCAACATCCATACGATTTATCGAATCTAAAGTTTTTGAAATCAACTTAAAATCGGCAAAACTATTCAACCCCCTTCTAGTTTTCCACGGGCACAATGCACATTCCTTTTGCATGGCATTACGTAGCATGGCGGTGCAAGTCTTTCACATTGGACTCAGAGCATGAAGAACTCAAATCAACATTGATTGAATCCATCATCTGTAACCGTTATTGTATAGCTAATATTCTCATGGTTGTCTACAACATCATACAATTTAAGTACTTCGAAATCAGAATAGAGTGTAAGACATGATGTTTATTTGTGTACGGGATTTTACAAATCTATGATTTAAACAGAAATAAAAATCTTTGGGATTTTACAAAATCAAGAAGAAACCGTTAAGCAATGACCAATAGAGCGTGTTAAGATGGTGATGGATCGACACAATGATAGAAATTTTTGTGTTAGGTCTTATGATTGTTTGTAGGATTAGAGAGATGTTGTTTGGTTGTGATCGAGGGGTTGGTTGTTGCCTTGCGATTTACGGAGAAATTTAGGTCTAAAAACACAAAAACCTCATTAACTTCTGTTCGGAGCGGATTTAGGCCTCGAAGGTTGACCCAAATCAACTTTATTTTATTCGGCTTGCCATTCTCCTCGTTCTCACGGTCGTTTTGATGGGTAGAACGCTGAAAACGGAATTACGGTTCAAAAGTTATGGCCGTTTGATGTTTTGTCGGGAAAATTCAACAAGTCGCTAGTAAGACAAGTCGCTAGAGTCACCAAGTCGCTAAGTAACAACTCGCTAAAGGCTTAAGTCCCTGTAGATCAAGTCGCTATGAACCAAGTCGCTAAGACACAAGTCGCTAAATTAGCAAATCGCTAAGATGACAAGTCGCTAAAGAACAACTCGCTAAGTAGACAAGTCGCTAGAAATAATATAGACAAGTCGCTAGCCGAAGTGGTGTCTCCACTACTTTGTACTGTTTTTCGTCTTGTCTCAATAGACAAGTCGCTAGGACTCAAATCGCTACCACTTCAACTACAAGTTACTTCAAATTACCAAAGCAAGTAAACTACGAAGAATGTTTATCCGAGACTCAAGTCGCTAGGTTGAAAAACTTCAAAACCACACTTTATAAGCTGTTAATTGATTTCGTGCCTGCCCTAAGGCTAAGGGGAGAACTGCATGCCCTACTAGTCGGATAGAAGCCTACCCACCTACCAGCCTACCTTGTTCATATCGAGCCGGACAGGAGAGACACTCTTTAAAGTTAATAGAAGCAATTCCTTTTATAAGCTTGAAAATAGGCGTTGTAAATCAATTCAAATAGATAGGGGAGTTCCGAACCAGCAGCAAGCCCTTTCTCGCCCTTTCTAATGTCCTAGGCGAAGCTTTGAAAATCAAAACCCAAGCACATACAATGATTCTAAACACAAAAGTACACTCAAAATTCAAACTTTAACACAAGAAATGATTCAAATGATGCAAAAATCACTAAAATTTTTCAAACCCAAAAACCATATAAAACCACTAGAAATCCAAGGATATGTAAGAGAGATGATCAAACCATGGCTCTTGATACCATTTGTAACATATTGAATTTCACAAACACACAAACAATAACAAATAAGGGGCGTATAGTTTAGAGGTTTTAGAGAGAGAAAGTAGAATGGGAGCCTTTCTAGAGAGAGAGTAAACAAAAGAGAAAAGGTTAGATTAGAATGAAAGGTCCAACCCTCTACCTTGGGAGGTAGAGGTATTTATATTACACATATGCAGCCCTCGTCGAACGTACTAAGCTAAACTAATAACTAAATAACTAACTAATAAACTAACAAATAAACTATGATATGTCTACGAGCTAACTTATGCTAGATAATATTTGGGGTGACCGATACTTCACTGTGGAATTTCTAATTCCTAACAATAACTGAATGGGAAAGGGGTTTTGAGCAAACTAAAGAATGCTATTTAACTGAGGTCATGCCTTTCTTTAAACAATTAAAAGGTCAATTTGAGAGTCTTAAAAAGTGGATGGAGTTAGATATTAAAGAAATGGAAAAAGAATTTGATGCAATGATAGTTGAGGTTAGTGACTATGAGCGAGAATTAAAATATTATGAGATTGAGAGGAAGAACTTGCATACCTTGAATGAGAATCTTATTTCTGAATGTATTACTCAAGATGTGTTTTACCTTTACTCTGGTGTTCCACTAATGCTTCTCAATTTCATGAATTATCTTTGCTCACGAAAGTCTCCCATGATCGTGTCATTGAGCTTGAGAAAACAAACTCTAAATTGCATGATAAAGTTGAACAGGATGATCATGATAACCTGGTGAAATAGTTTTCTAAATTGGAAGTTGAGCATCTTGCTTTGCAATTAAAATATCAACATCTAAAGAAAATGTTAAAACCTCAAATATCAAGACATCATTGGATGCTCACGAATTTGATGAGTTTTTGAAATTAGCAAAGCGTGATGAACAATTCGAGCTCATTGTAACACGATCAGAAAATTGAGAACAATTTTCACAATTAAAGGGCGAAAATAATAATGTGACAGGCTCCCAAATGCCTCCTCCTTTAGATTCTCAGAGTTCTCAGACTTTTCATCTTCAAAACTTGATTAATGTTTTACAAAAGGAAAATGAGAGTTTTCTAGAAGAAAATGAAAAGGTTAAACAACACTTTAAAGAGTTATATGATTCAATGAAAGTCACTCGTGACAAGAACAACGAAAAATAACGTCTTTACAAGCGGAAATTGAGAATGAAGAATCAGGAAAAAGGGAAAATGCCACTTGTCTTTAATGAGAATGTTGCATCAATGTCATCTGCAGTACCAAATATACTGTATTGTCAAATATATTCCTCCTCATCTTAGGAATAACGAACTTGCATTTCATAATTATCTTGCTGGTCTTAAGGATAGTCTTGAATGTCTTTGTGAGATTGTAGAAGAGGATTTCATAAATAAGCCACTTGATAGTGAAATTAGGTTTGCTTGCATTGGACAAGCGATCTCAAGAGATGTTAGAATGTTTAATAGCAACATGTCCTAAATCCTTAGGGTGCGAGGTCCTTTTAAATTTCGTGCCGCCTTGTGCTTGTACCGCCGCATGGGTGCCTCTGGCCTCTCGAAGGTAACTTTTGCCTTACTTTTCCCCCACTTCTAGTTCGGAATGCAAAAAGTAGCAAAACCAACTAATGTTCCAATTCCCTCTCTGGGGAGTAGAAGTGACACCAAATCAAGCGGGTCAAAGCCTAAAGGCAACACAAGAATGATGATAGGACCTTGCGTGCTAGGAATGTTCGGTGGAAGAGAGTAGAAGATCACCTTAGGGAGAATTTGAATAAAACGAATCGTGTTGATTCTAGTGTTAGCTCTAAGCGTCTTGTAATTAATTGAATTACTACTTTTGGCAAAACATGTAATGATGATTGCGTGGTTTCTGTTACTAATCATGAATGTGGTGTGAATGATTTGTCTAATGTTGTTAAATGCCGGATAAAAGCTGTTAATGTTAAAATTCAAGCTAAGAAGGCTAAAAGGCAAAGCGAAAGAAAGTTAGAAAATAGTGGAAACCCACAGGGAGAAAATTTAGTAATATAGGTTATCAATGGATACCTACTGGCCATAAGATTAATGAGCTTTGCCCTAAATTTGCTAAGTCAATGCCCACTATAAAATGGATGCCTCTTGGTAGAACTATTCCTTAAGGCGAACATACTTTGAATGGGTCAAATCACGGGGCGCTAACCTTGCATCTATTTCTAATGAGTCCATTGTTTCTACCTCGATGTGGGTGTTCCAATCAATTCTAACCAAATGGAACTCATTCTTGCATAGGGATCCCAATTATCCAGTTATCCATTCTTGTCTGTGTTCAATTGCAGATCGTTCAAATCGTTCACGTGGTACATGGACTCAGTACATTCAAGCATATATTTGGAGACGGTCGCTGACTCATGAACTTCGTGAGTAAATTCATTGGAACGTGAGATTGAGCGATCATTTTGGTGCTATTATGGGTTATGGAGATTACGTGGTTGGAAATAGTGTGATTTCCAGGGTATATTATGTTGAAGGTCTTGGACATAATCTATTTTCTGTCGGACTTTTGTGACTCAGATTTAGAAGTGGCCTTCAGAAAACATACTTGCTTTGTTAGAGAACTTGATGGTGTGGAACTTCACCCTTCAGAAAACATACTTGCTTTCTCAGAGGAACTCGTGGTTCAAACCTATACACCATCTCTATCGAAGATATGATGAAATCTTCACCCATCCGCTGGCAAAGGCTTCCAAAACTAAGTCATGGCTATGGCACCGTCGTCTCAATCACTTAAACTTTGATACCATAAACAATCTTTCCAAAAAGGACTTAGTAAGAGGATTACCCAGATTAAAGTATGAAAAGACCATCTTTGTTCAGCTTGCCAATTGGGAAAAAGCACGAAATATGCCCACAAACCAAAACCCACAAACTCGGTAATGGAAGTTCTTCATACCCTTCATATGGATTGTACTTGGACCAATGAGAGTACAAACGATAAATGGGAAGAAATACATTTTAGTCATTGTTGATGACTACTCATGATTTACTTAGGTAAAGTTTTTGAGGACAAGGATGAAACTCGGATGTCATCATCAAACTTATCAAACAACTACAATTTGACTCAACAATCTTGTTAAATTGTTAACGCAGACAATGGCACAGAGTTTGTTAACAAAGACTTAATTCAGTTTATGAAAGTGTTGGAATCAGTCATCAAAGAAGTGTTCCACGAACTCCTCAACGGAACGGTGTAGTTGAAAGGCGAAATCGAACTCTTGTGGAAGCCGCAAGAACAATGCTAATTTATTCAAAGGTTCCAATGTTTCTATGGTCTGAAGCCATTGCCACTGCTTGCTACACCCAAAATCGTTCCCTTATTCATACCTCTCATGGAAAAACTCCATATGAACTTGTTCATAAACGAAAACCTGATCTCTCCTACCTTCGTGTGTTTGGTGCTTTGCGCTATCCAACGAATGACGGTCAAAACCTTTGTTGTATTGGAAAAACAATTTCTATTGAGCGGTACGATTGTTTCAAATCTCTTTTATCAATCAGTGAATCTCAATTCGCTGGTTCACTCACTCCGTGTTGTCTTCTTTGAGACGTTCGGCTTGAGAACAGCTAGGCATTGCGAAACCTGTCGAAATTCTTCGAATTATACACGATCCAGAGCGGTACCTGCTTGATTAACGAGGGAACCGTGGGCGTGTACCTCAATTCAACGAAAGTCATCAAAGACACTTTTTGCGCACTTATTGCTAAGCTTTGTATGCGCAGTGCGCCCGATGTTTGCTGATCGGAATGAAGTGGTCAATCCATAGCCGCATGCTCACACATCACATTAATTTCAAAAGAAATAATGATTAGTGCATCAATGACTCTGATATTCTCACTCCATGCTTCCTTTCTGGCTACCGCCAATATCATGAATCAACGAAAGCTTCCGCTACTCGATGAGAAGAAATCATGATCCGAGATGTGAGCATGTCAGGTCAAATGTCACAACATCACAAAATACCAACACCACAATGGATGAGTCAGAGATTTATGATAGATGATAATCAAAGCTGGACCAAAACTTATTATCCATTAGATCGGTTAAAACCTCCACTAGAATTATTCAAACATGCGGAAAATGAAGAATCAAAGACTACGACTCTTGGCGAAGAACTTAATCGAGAATCCAAGAACAATCTAATGTAATATCACATTTTGTATTCATTGTAATTTGAGGTGACCTCCCTTAGGGGGAGATTGTTAGGATTTGGTAAATCCAGTTATTAAAGTGTCGGTCACCTCAAGTATATGTAATCGTTAGAAAGCTCATAGTCGTGGTTATTTAAAGTTAAGTAGTATTTAGTTAAGGAACACCGTGGAGGACGGACGGGTCTTTACCCATTGTATGCGATCCACGCCCGTAGGTGGCGATTAGTGTAATGACTATAAATACTCTCTACCTCCCAAGGTAGAGAGTTGGAGCTCATAATAAGATTTTCACTTTCTCTCACTAAGTTCCCAAACCTCTTAATATTTCTCTCTCTAAAACATCTTCTACGCCTATATTGATTATGGTTTAATGTGTTCGTGAAATCCACTATTTTACACACCCCTTTAGAAGGAATTTCGTCCCGAAATTCAATCGATTCTATTACTAAGTGTTTTGTTACCAAATCAGGAGATCGAATCACTTTGTTTTAGGTTTAACGATACAGTTAACTTGTGATTACTGTGGTTCTTGTGAGCACACTAAGGTCTATGTGTTCGTTAAAGGAAAACGGACGACGATATATGTTGATATTGAAACAGTCGAGAAGAATGAAGCATTCAAGGCAAAAAGGATGATATTTCTTGTCAGTAACATACTTGATCGCGTGCGATGTTTTGATGCCATAAGATATTATGTGTCTTCTGTTTTGTACTGCCACATGAATCGCAATTTAAGAAACTTGGATAAAATACTAATTGCAGAATTTGGGGAGGTAAACAATTGCTCATAAAAATATTTGTTATAATATATCCATTTATAATTTATAAAAATGTAGTTTTTAATCTTTTAGCCAGAATAATAATAATAATTGCCTTTTCGTTATTTAGTCGGGTTTAATAATAAAAACAAGTTTCTACATAATAAAATGTCTTAGGTTATAAAATATTTATTTTTAAGCGATGATTTTCTAAATGTGTATTAAGTTGTTAACATAAATGGTTATCAATATAAATTTCCAGTCTTGACTAGTCGTGTTAGAATGTCTAGTTCTTATAATTTCCAACTGTTATTAATCCGTCGTAATCGGTCTTATAAGTTATTGATTTTCATATTGGGCCAACAGCCCGATTAGTCAAATTTACCAAAGAATTTAGACCAAGTTTACTTATACATTGGTTCCAATAATAAACCTTGTAGCAAGTTTTAAATTTAGTTCGTTAACAAGTTATAAGTGAAGTCCAATAGGTTTACATATGTTAGGTGGATTCATTAGTCAAAAATTGAGGCAAGAATAGTATGTGCTAAAAAGCTTTATTACAATTGTATCTATGAAAAAAAAGCGATTACTGTTTATGAAAATTATAAAGGTAGAGATTTACAAATGTTGTATGTTATGAAGGTTACTTAATGGGTGAAGAAATGTTATTTAGCTTATTAGCCTTGTGTGTTAATTGCAAAGAATGAGAAGGAAATAGATTTTGGATGTTCTTAGCATGAAGGGATGTTCTGCTGTAGTCATTAATGAGTTCTTTGGGGACAACACGTGATCTAATAGATACCTCAAAAATGCAAGAACTGATGAGGTAATTGTAAAAGTTTGCTAGAAAAGGTGGTTCATACATTTCCAATATGTTCCTTGAGCCTTGTAGTATGCTATAATGAAATTTATGGTAGATCTGAGAGCACAAAGGGCTTGTCGAATATTGCAACACATCAGGATCATGGTTGTGTATTGTTGTGACGAAGGACAGTTAGTGGTTATGCATCAAGTCAACAAAAGACGATAATAAGAGATATTCAACTTGTGTCATAGACTTTCTTTGAAATTATGGATTTACTTCATATGGTATTTGGTGTTATATTTATACTGACCACCAAGGTCTTACGTACATTTTTCATGGGAAAAAAAATCTCATACTGGTACGAATAGAGTGAAATGAGGTTAATAATGATTTTGCGAAGGTGATACCTTCCATCATTCAGGAAAATTAAATGTAGTTGCTATCTTCATGAGTCGAAAAGAATGTGAAGTATTAATTAGAGGCCGAACAGCAAGAATGGTCATCACTATGTATCTCATAGTTGATACAAGAGGAATTTAGAGGATGTCTATTGAAGTGAAATCATTAAGGAGGAACGTGTAGTTAAGCATGTATGACTAGTTGAAATTAATGATCAATGAATTAAAATAATCAAGGATAGAATTTTGTTACGCTCATAATGTATTATTAGTTGACGCTCGGGAGTTCATGTATTCAACTTATCTAGGCAGCACTAAGATGTATAATGACTTGATAAGTCAGCCAGGTACACAAAGTAAGTTGGTTGCATTTGAAAAAAAAATGGGAAAGTCGATGAGGAAGAAGTATTGGTTCACGAGGTTATGTAGGCAAGCCTTGAAAAATGATTTTCTAAACTTGAATTAAGGTGGAATTTAGCTTCAGGGGCATAAAAAGAAATACACGATCTGTCTCATTATTTAGACAGTCAAGTAGCTACAGAGTGAAAAAGAATCATTTGCTCTCTATCCGGTATTTATCAAAACTCGAAATGGTTTGCAAGAATTACAACACTAAAAAGTTTTGTACAAGCAGTAAAGGTAAGTAGTGTTGTCGGTATGATTGAGAAAAAAAATGAGTCACTTGAAATTGGACTAAATGAATACAAGAATTGAGAGATATAAGTAGCCGATTACTTGGTCGTTAAACTAGTGTTCTTAATAGATTATTCTATATAGCATTTTAAAAGTGAAATCAATATGACCTTCCAGCAACGCATTGGTGGGATGCATTCAAAGTAGTGTTCAATGGCATGACTGATGTAAAGGCATACTAAAAGCCTAGTGCAACAAACTAGATAAAGCATGACAGAAACAAGGCATCCTTAAACTCTAGCAGGGGATCATGATGTAACATGTTTAAGAACATATAGGATGACATATAAAATTTATAACAACACATACATGAAAACAAACAACTAATTAATGCAATGCGCACATGCATAGGCTGATGCAATTTTTGGTGACCTAGGCTTTGGGTCCAACCAAACATGAACCAAGGCAACTACCCCCATCATTCCATGATCCCTCCTGAATTAGGCATAGTTGATCAGGCTATGCATAATTTAGGAATGATCATGAAATGCTTTGGCTAGCTGACTCGTACCATGTTTGGGGTTTTACGAAAACTTTAGTTTAGTTATAGTTTAGGTTTTTATTTTAGAAAAACCGGCATTCTCTATAACCTTTGGCTTTCGATACCATTATGTCACACCCAGCTAAGGCGGAAACAGTGCAACGAAATGTAATATCGCATAAGATAATAGAACAACACCATATATGATTTAAGAAATGAGTTCACACTGCTACATAAAGATTTTTATACAATCTTTGAATAATGAAAATATAAGTCTTAATCTTATCAAAGTTTAGTCTTTAAAAAAAGGTCTTGGCCAACTCACCCGGTCTTTGATATGAGAATAATGTATGACTTTAATATGCATGCCTTCAAAATACGACTATCGATCACCTGAAAATGATACTTAAAAACTTCAACATAATATTGGTGAGCTCGCAGGTTTAAAATATCAATTTACCGTGCATGATATATATAATTAGGACAAGTGTGCTAGTATAACAATAAAGCGTAGAGCAAGCGATTATATCATAATTAGATCACTTGGCTATTCAAGTAACCACTCATAACACATATGTACTACATGTATGCCTACTAGCTGGAGCTAAAACATGAGTACTCTCAAGTCAAGTGGATTAAATCCATGACCCGAGAACCAGACAAAAATATCACACAGTAATATCACACAGAAATATCACACAGAATAACCAGAAACCACTAGTGCTCCTAACGCAATTATATTAGCACACAACACAAGCTTGTCCAAAATAATAAAATAAACGTTTAACCACGGCATTAAAACTTGAAATAACTTTGAGTATCATTTTCCCCCAAGAAAATATATAAAAAGGGGCCACGAAAACTCACCTTGAAGCGGATGAGATAAAGTGCACAAGTCCAAGCATATAATCTTAAGAAATTAACGCACACTCGATGATAGTGATCAACCTATTGCTCCTTCAACCAATCTACAATAATTCCATAACCAATCAATACATGTCTAGTTGTCTATTATCCATTTTATGTGTTTTATTTTATACATTAGTATAATTAGTGTTAATGACTAATACAGTAGCATCGTTTACTATATAAATGTAATGTCTTTATAGCAAATGTGTTCCATTCTTCTTTTATCATGATATTAACTGTCACCCTAACGGTTAACACTTGGGATACATAGAGATTTGAATAAACCTAAACCTATTCGCTTATGCACTAACCGTGATAACTCATAGTAGTTAAGAGTACATGTTTATTAAATGACTAGGAAATTATAAAGTGCTTACAAATAATTAAGATGACTTCATCCTGAGATAACATAGATATTATTATTTTATATTAAGGATTTAATAGAGCAGTTTAGAACAAAATATATTCACTACTTAGTAATAGTTTGAAAAGCTTCTATATAACAAGAGTCAAAAAGGTAAATAAGTAAATTTAATTTGTAACATCCTTCAAAATGTAGGGATCAAAGTTGACACTAAAAAGACCAACCATAAATATATATTCTTCTTCCTCAAACATACAGAGCATAGCTCAAAACTCGGTTTCTACGTTTATCATAATTCTATAACCGTTTATTTTGTTTCAAAGGATCTTAACCCATACCCAAGTAGACTAGATACAATGTATACTTAGATACATTGAATCTAAAGAAAACCAATGGACCAACCCATGACCCATAACCAAAAAACCCATGGGCAAAGACATTCACAGGGATCCTAGGATTACACTAGACGGATCCCAAGTGGAAGGATCGAGGAAACATGAAGAATTTTTGCCTATAAAATAGAGAGCCATTTCTTCATTCTAACTCACCCCTCTTCTTACTAAATATCTCATACACTATCATTCTCTTCTAACATATAGATCACTTGATCTAGAGAGTTGTTCTTTTCTCTTTCTATTTGTGATCCTCATATAGGTCCTTGTCTAAGGCGAGATCAAGAGCATTCTACAAGTCATCCAAGCAAGGGGTCCTTGATTGATTTGTCACTCCGCAAGATTTCTGTAGCAAAGATCTTGTATTAGATATTTCACATATTTGTTGTGTAATAGTTATGTTGGTTTGGTCCACCGTGCTACAGACTTGGTATTTAGCTTTGTACTGGAAAACTTGTAAGCGACGTTGTGAAGGCTTCTCCGCCAAGTGAAGGAGTTTGTTGACATAGTGTTTGAACTCAGTAGGTTACTGGGAGTGGAGTAGGCAAGGAATGTGTCCTTGTAGCGAACCACTATACCGGTTGTGTCTTTTCTTTCCCTTCGCTTTACTTTTATTTACCTTTATCATTAGATCTATACTTTCTCTACATCCATAAGATCTCTCACATATTACTTGAATCTAAAACTTTTGAAACTAACAAAATCGGAAAAACTATTCAACCCCCCATTCTAATTTTCCACAATTGGCATCAAGAGCTAAGTTTATAAAAGTTTTAAAATAAAATTGTATTTTAAAACTTTTCGATCACTATGGGTTCTGAAAATTATAAGGAAGGGCAATCTATGCAACGACCACCACTACTTGAAACTAATGGTTTTATATATTGGAAAAATAGATTCGAAACATATGAAGTCTAAAGATATTGATCTTTGGTACATTATTGTTGAAGGTGATTTTGAGGCTACCTCAAATGATGATAAAGGAAATTTAGTTCACATACCTCATGATAAACTAAGTATGAAATAAACAAAAAGCTTTCTAAAAATAGTGAAGCAAAAATGGTTTTATATAATGCTTTACCAAAAAGGAATTCGAAAGAATTTCTATGCTTAAAACCTCTAAAGAAATTTGGAATTCTTTAGTTGTAACTCATCAAGGCAACCAACAGGTTAAAAATAATAAAATTGATTTATTTGTTCAACAATATGAACAATTTTCAATATTGGATGAGGAAACTATAGATCATTCATTTGCTAACTTTAATACTATTATTACATCTTTACAAGCAATTGATGAATCTTTTTCTAGCCGTAACCATGTTAGGAGATATCTAAGGGCACTTCCATCGAAGTGGAGATCCAAGGTAATGACTACGATCGAGAATCAAAAGATTTGAAAATCCTCACCCTCGATGAACTCATAGGAAACCTAAAAGTCTACGAGCTTGTCCTTGCTAAAGATTCTGAAGCCTCAAAGGTGAAAGAGAAACTTTCATCTCTTGCCCTTAAATCCAAAGGCCTCAAGCGTGAGAGAACTCCTCTTCGAGTAGTGGCCACGAAAGAGCGCTATGGCGGTAAGGGACTTTAAAAATTTCTTTAGAAGAAAGGAAGATCGTCAAACAACCGTATGGCGATAAGAAAGGAGTTTCGGAAAAGCAAAGAGGACGAAGCCAAGGACGATCGTACTTGCTTTAAATGTGGGGACCCAAACAACTTTATTAGTAAGTGTCCCAAACGGGATGATCAAAAGGCATTGCCAAATGAGCGGCACATGGGGAATGAGCGACGAGGAGGACAAAGTAATTTGTCTCATGGCAAATGACGAGGTATGTCACGAATACTTGATAATGCTACACGCGTAGTTCGGGGTCAAAGGAACTTCCTTTTCTTCGAGCAAGTTTTATAACACCCTAGGCAGTGAACCTAATCGTTGTAGTGTAGTATTAGGGTAAGCCACGAGTATTGATATCATTCTCTAGGGGAATAGGAATGCTAGTGAGAAGTTACTACGCTAAGGTTGGGATTGAGGAAGATTATTCTTTATATTTTTTATGTTTTTTAGGAAATGGAAAAGTACGAATCTCGGGGTTTGGATTTGGGGGTTGGTATTGCTACCGATTACTCTACTTTTCTAATTATCTAATCTAAGGTGTATGTAGTATATGTCTAATTATTGTGTGCTCGTATGATAGTTTAAAGATGTGTTTACTTAGGTTTTACTACTCCTTAATTATCTCCTATTGGTGGTTGAATTGTCACGTCCTTATTCTTAATTGCGTTGTGTGTCTAAAGTTGTAGGGTATGCGTTTATCCCTAACTCTTTGAAGTTACCAAAGGGTCTCGTCTACAAAATACCACTAGGGATCATAAACTCTAACTCTAAGGCCTCTTTGGATAGTTTAGCTTACAACAGCTCAAGGTGCTATAACCTAAGGTTCACAAAGATTAATCAAGCATTAAGTACACAACGAATGACCTATCGCATTACTAGATCATTAATCAACTAAGATAAGAGACAACCAATCAATATTCAATAATTAAGTTTCATCTTCCCTAAGCAAACACACAAGTAAATTAGCCGGACATGGAGAACATGCAAGCATACACACAAATAATCAAAGACATAATTGTATTAATGAAGTAAAGCACTTATCTTGATGTAAGATAGGGTTTGGAACCCTAAAATCTTGTACAAGACGGCCTTGGTTCGGTTTAGGTTTTACTCCAAAGACTACACCCTACCGAAAAATTCGGATTCTATATGTAAGATTACATGTCTTGTGATCGGCTACCTTATGTTTTAATGTGGCGGTCGGATCGCGCCGAATTAGGGTTTTAGTCTTGGCCACGCTAGACTTGCGATGGCGTCACCTTGTGCTTGTGACGCCGGTCCTCCTTAGATTCGGCTATGCGGATCAAGTATAGGCCATCTGAGTTGCGACGGCCTACTCTTTTATAACTTGACGTCGTCACTTGAAAATATGAGTTTTGGCTTCTGTCCCGTCACAAAATCCTCCGATGGCGTCATAATACTGTGGCGCGTCACCTTGTCAATCGTCAGCAACTTTGAGTGTCTCGATTCTTGACTTTGGCCATTTTCTTCGTATATTACGCCTTTTTTAGTCCAAATAAATGCCATTACAGCAATTTTGCTTCAAGAGACCTAAAAAGTGAAAAGGAACGATATTAAGTAATAACGGATACAAAATTGATCAAATAAGGGCTTAAATGACCCCTCAAAAAGGTACATTTTAAAACCTTATCAAATATCCCTACACTTGGTATTTGCTTGTCCTCAAGCAAATGTGCTTTCAGCCAATTAATTTATAAGTTAGGGTTCTTGAAGCATTGGTTTAAAACAGTCCACAACACATATAAGCCCCAAGAAGTCATAACAAGCCTTGAATTACATACTAGCACATCATATGGGGTGTTTGGATACTCACATCTCTCTCGGGTGTATATGAAATATAACAAGTTGGAAATAGAAGATAAACACTCATTAACCGGTCCTAGTACATAGATTACCATAGGCTTGAGAATAGATCAAACCTCCATCGCTTGCGTTAAGCACCTAGGAAATACTATCAAAGGGGTCTTTAAAGGGTTGTAATGTTAGGCTTACGGTAGGGAAACAAAGGGTTTGGTGGGATAGGCTATTTAGTGGTGGCAAGTCAAAATCTCTATGTTGCAAGTATGCGAAGAATGGCGTTGCTAAGCCAAGACTCGACACTCTAAACTCTAGCTAACTGAAACAAACAAACATAAATTCAAAGGATAGATGTAGGATGGTAGCCGTATGTTGTTTTTTTTTTTTTCACTCTATTTTTTTCTTTTCTCTTTTTTTTTTTTTTTTTTTTTATACACTTTTACTCTACCATCCTCTACGGTAACATCAAAATAATAGGGATTTATAGGCACATCCCTACACTTGAGTTTTTATTACTCTAACACTAATTTGACCCGAATTGAAAAGATCAAAACACTTGGGGTATGTTATTACGCAAATTAGGAAATTAACGTTCCCTTTCAATCATTTTAAACTTTAACTTTTTCCCATGAGTCCCAATCGTCCCAAAGCCTGTGTACAAGGATATGACTCGACTTAACAACTCATGCAAGCAACCAGATAATTAAACTAAGGGTTTAGGGTGATAACAATAATGCACTAAAAGTGAGTGCATAAAGGGTAGGCTAAGGCGATTTGGGTGTATATTTGGGGTGGGGTGTAAACAATGCTCTTCATTGATATTCGAAGGAAACCGAAACATCAAGAGAACCGCGAAAAGGATAGGCTCTGAGGGGTTAACTAGGGTATCGTGTACTAAAGATGAGTACAAGCATAAAGGGTGTGGGGAATTACTCAACCAATGTGGAAGAAGTAATTATATTACGGTATCAAACAAGGGTTATCCTAATGCCTCTTATCATTTAGCTATTCCTAACTACACAAGTGTAGTCTTACTAGCGATCTCGGAATGCATCACAAAACAAGTTCTAGAATCTAATATACTACCGGTTCACACTCTAAGCATTAAAGATGAATGCTTTTAATTCCTACTAATCTAAGGGCGATCCTCACATTTTGGGTGGAATTTAGGTGGTAAAGGGTTTTTGAGCTAGTGATGCAACTTCCTATCCATGAGACGCTTTATTAAGACTAATGACCCACTCTTATATGTCATGAAAAATTAAAAATTTGGTGCCAAAATTACCCTAACCGACATTTTCTCATGGTTTATTACACAAATACAATTGGACAAAGCAAATAGTCAAGGATAAGCATAGTTGCAAAGTTCCCGTTTTATTTTCATCCCTACACTTAAACTGAACATTGTGCCCAATGTTCCCCAAAGTAGTATCAAAGTTATGATAATGGAAGGTAATGAAAAGCGAAAGAAACTAGTACTCCCCTGATTAGCTCGGTAGGATCCGTGTGTGAAGTAGTGGTTAAATCCTTTCCAAGAAGAATGTGTGCTTGAAAAGCTCCTTCCAATCTTTTGTTTCTTCTTCTTGATAAATGAAACCCGCACATTTGAAGAAAACAACGAAACCTTCGCGTAAAATCGGCGGTAATAATATATATAAGACTCTACTAAACTAGGATATAATGCTTGTGGAATGGATGTTTACAAATTTCTGGAAAATTAAGACTGGGAAAATTCCAAAAATTCATAAGTAGCTCCTAGAAAAAGTAATCTATTGTTTTACTCCTTCCGGCGCCGTGCCAAGTTGCAATCTGATGCCGTCGAGGTTATCGACAAAAAGCGGTGCGATATTCGAAAAAATTCTGGAAAATTTACATCTTTAGAATCGGAAAATTTCGCAAAACATCCATTATGACTCGATACAAGCATTTGACTCGAACAAACACATATATATATCTTTTAATGAATTGCTATTCTCATGTTTACGTTTCTTTTGAAAACGTGTGTAATCCTCCCTACACTTATCCTTTATGTAAAATACCTTTATATGCAATTAAGACGAGGTTAAAAACAAAATAAAGCATTTTTACAAATTTAAACATGAGAATAAACAATTGATAAAAGATATATGACACTAACAAGAAAAAAATCAAGCATGGGTTGCCTCCCACGAAGCGCTTTTCTTTATTTAAGAGTCTTGTAGCTAGACTCGTAGTCGTTCCCTCACGTTGTCTCGTTTTGCATTCTCAATGAGAATTCTATCATATTGACAAAATTTTCATCGACTCTATATCTAGGCCCGAGGGTCAAGCAATCCTTATAATAAAACCTCCTTCTTTCCCACATAAATTTATAACCTTTTTCAACATCGTCCTTGCTTTTGTCCTCAAAAGCTTTGATGTTGTCTCGTTCAAAAATGGGTAGATGGCCATATTCATTTGTTTTCCAAGGCATCCTATAAGTGATTTCATCGGTTCCTTCCTTAAAACTAACCGTTCCATCATACTTGTTATAGCTCATTTTAGATGTTTCAACAAACGGTTTCCCTAGCACTACTTGGGATAAGCTATAGTCAATGGCGATCCTATATCTTCTAGGACCACAAAATCAACTAGATAGGTGAAATTTCCTATAAAGACATGCACATCCTTGACTCTTCCCACAAAGTTGCAAACTCCACCTGGATACTTAGGGTCTCTCATAATATCAAGTCGCTCATTCATAATGTCATTATAGGCAGTGAGATGACATCACATTAATGGGAGATTCCGTATCTATGTAAGCATGGTCGACACTTCTATATCCGATCATACAAGGGACTTTTAGGTTCCAAGTATTTCCTCTCCTAATCTTTGGGCATATCCTAATGATGAGTGATCGGGGATTATCGATTATGTATTGATGGTAGGCAACCTCTTCCTTAGTGGGGTAAAGATTAAAATAAGCATTATCTTCCTCATTCACATTGATTGTACCAACACGAGTTGAGAAGTAGGTTGACAAAGGTACGGATCAAGCGGTATGTATTTGTTTAGTGGTAAAGCGTTTTTTGGTGGTTTGTCACCTTCCATGATGAAAGTGATGTGGTGTTACGAACAAAAGTCACGAAGAAGGGGATAGACTAAGAGAAAGTTAAAATGAGAAAAAATTTACTTGATAGGAATCAAGCAAAGAAACCTAAGCGAGGTGGACTACTAACTAGCTATTCTATTCCTGAAGCAGTAAAAAACTTGATAACGCTACACGCGTCATTGTTCGGGGTCAAAGGAACTTCCTTTTCTTGAACAAGTTTTATAACACCCTAGGCTCTGAACCTAATCGTTGTAGTGTAGTATTAGGGTAAGCCCCGGGTATTGATATCGTTCTCTAGGGGAATAGGAATGCTAGTGAGAAGTTACTACGCTAAGGTTGGGATTGAGGAAGATTATTTGTTATCTTTTTTATGTTTTTTAGGAAATGGAAAAGTCTGCAATCTCGGGTTTGGATTTGGGGTTTTGGTATTGCTACCGATTACTCTACTTATCTAATTATCTAATCTAAGGTGTATGTAGTCTATGTCTAATTATTGTGTGCTCGTATGATAGTTTAAAGATGTGTTTACTTAGGTTTTACTACTCCTTAATTATCTCCTATTGGTGGTTGAATTGTCACATCCTTATTCTTAATTGCGTTGTGTGTCTAAAGTTGAAGGGTATGAATTTATCCCTAACTCTTTGAAGTTACCAAAGGGTCTCGTCTACAAAATACCACTAGGGATCATAAACTCTAACTCTAAGGCCTCTTTGGATAGTTTAGCTTACAACCGCTCAAGGTGCTATAACCTAAGGTTCACAAAGATTAATCAAGTATTAAGTACACAACGAATGACCTATCACATTACTAGATCATTAACAACTAAGATAAGAGACAACCAATCAATATTCAATAATTAAGTTTCATATTCCTAAGCAAACACACAAGTAAATTAGCCGGACATGGAGAACATGCAAGCATACACAAATAATCAAAGACATAATTGTATTAATGAAGTAAAGCACTTATCTTGGTGTAAGATAGGGTTTGGAACCCAAAATAACGTCAAGCATTGACCTTTGGTTCGGTTTAGGTTTTACTCCAAAAGACTACACCCTAATAGAAAAATTGATTCTATATATAAGATTACATATGCGGTGGCGTCACCTTATGTTTTGTGGCGCCGTCGGATCACTGGCTTAGAATCATTAGGTTTTCGATCTTGGCCACGCTAGACTTGGCGCGGCCACCTTGTGATAACTCCAATGCCTTGAGTCCTCCTAAAGCTTCTCGGCGCCCGATCCCGGATGGAAGTCTAGGCGCCCGACGGTTGCGACGGCCTACTCTTTTATAACTTGGCGTCGTCACTTGAAAATAAGAGTTTTGGCTTCTGTCCCGTCACAAAATCCTCCGGCGGCGTCGCGGTATAAGAGCATGGCCTTGCGTCACCTTGTCATCGAAAGCTTTGAGTGCCTCGATTCTTGACTTTGGCCATTTTCTTCGTATATTTGCGCCTTTTCATCCAAATAAGTGGCATTACAGCAATTTGCCTTCAAGAGACCTAAAAAGTGAAAAGGAACGATATTAAGTAATAACGGATACAAAATTGATCAAATAAGGGCTTAAATGACCCCTCAAAAAGGTACATTTTAAAACCTTATCAATACTATAGTAGTTCATCACTTGATGACGACTCATTGCATAATGAATATGACAAACTATGCAACGTTTAGATAAAGAAGTCATAGAATTAAAAGCAAAATTAAAACATTTAGAAAAGGGTAAAATAGCAAGTGGTGAATGTGAACTTTGCGTTCAACTTCAAACACTAGTGGATCACTTAGATTCTAAAACTGCTAGAATGAGTACGAACACTTTAGATACAATACTCGATGGTGTTAAAACTGGTAACAATCAAAAGGGTCTAGATAGTCAACAACTTGATCCATCAACTAGTGAAAGTAAAGAAACAAAATTTGTTAAGGAACTAGAAAAACCAACCCTTTGTTGTGGCGGATCCCACGGATCCCCTAAAAAGGGAACCGCTAGTGTAAGCGAAAGGGATCCGTGGATTTGCTGTAGCAAAAAGTAGCAATAACGTAGCTTCTTCATCTAGAACTGAGTTTGTTATAGTTAATAGGAAGAAACCAACTCATGTCACCACTAGACAACCACCTCCAAAATATAATCCTACTTTTGCAAGAAACAAAGCTCCATCTTTTTCAAAACCTAATTCATTTAGGAGACCTAATAACGTTTACCCGAAAAGTAACCATCAAATGGGATGGAATCCAAACATGCAAAACGGTTTTCCTTTTCAAAACTTTGCTCCATGGAATGCATACTCATCTTATCCATACATGTCTAACATGAATGGAATGTTTAACACTAATGGACCCATGAACAAATGGGGACCAAACTTTTGAGTTTATTATTGTTTTAGGTGTGCTTAAAGGTCGACCTAGACCCCGATGAATGGGTCAAGGATAGCGGGTGCACGAGGCACATGACCGAAAATAGGGATCTATTCTCCACATATGAATCCTTCAATGGAGGTAATGTGGTGTTTGGAAATAGCAAAAGTAGAATCATCGGTAAAGGTACGATTTCTAACAAATCTCTAACCATTAACGATGTGTGTCATGTAGAAAACCTAAACTTTAACCTCTTAAGTATAGGACAAATATGTGATAAAAGTGCAATGTACTTTTTACCAAAACCGGTAGTAAGATACTAAAAATGGCATAACCATAGGAAGAGGAATTAGGAAACATGGAGTCTATGTCATTAAAATCGGTAATGAACCTAAAGACAAACTATGTCTTACCTCTATGGATGATACTTGGACCTTATGGCATCGAAGATTGGGTCACGCCAACATGCGACTTCTTCAATCGCTATCATCCAAAGATCTAGTAAGAGATCTACCTAAGTTAAAATATGAACATCACTTTTGTGATGCTTGTAATGTAGGAAAACAAGCTCATTCTAGTCATAAAGCTAAAAACATGGTGTCTACAACTAGGTGTCTAGAATTACTACATATGGATTTATTTGGTCCATCCGCTATCCAAAGTTATGGAGGCAACTACTACACTTTGGTCATAGTGGATGACTATTCTAGGTATACATGGACAAAATTTTAAAAGAACAAAACGGAAACCTTTAATTATTTTGAAATATTAAGCAAAAAGATCCAAAGACAACTAGGAAGTCCCATAGTGTCTATTAGGACGGATCATGGTAGGGAATTCGATAATGAAGTGCAATTGAGCTTTTGTGACGCTAATGGTATTACTCACAACTTCTGGCTCCACTCCACAATCGAATAGGGTAGTAGAAAGAAAGAATAGAACCCTACAAGAAATGAGTCGAACCATGCTTAATGAACAATCCATACCTCAAAAGTTTTGGTGTAATGTCGTTGATACTTCAACGTACATACTCAATCGAGTCTTAATTAGACCAATCTTAGGAAAAACTCCATATGAGTTACTTGAGGCAAAAGCCTACGTTAGATCAATTTAGAGTCTTTGGTAGTAAATGTTTTATTCTTAACACTAAAGATTACCTTACAAAATTTGATCCTAAATCAACCGAAGGTATCTTTTAGGTTACTCGCCAAATAGCAAAGCTTACGTCATATTAAACAAAGAAACAATGAAGGTAGAAGAGTCATTAAATATAAAATTTGATGAAAGTCCACCCAAACCCTCTCCACCTCTTGTCGATGACGAGATTATAGAAAGTGAAGCTATAGTAATAAAGAAAAGGATAAGTGAAGAAGAAGAACCTCTAAGTGATGAAATAATAAACATTAAAGAGTCCAAAGATCACCCGTAGATAAAGTCATAGGAAAACTAAACGAACGAACATTAAGGTCTCAAGTTCAAAACCAAAGTAGCTTGTTTTGTTTCGTTTCAACCTTAGAACCTAAGAATACACAAGAAGCCATAAAAGATGAGAGTTGGGTAATGGCTATGCAAGAAGAACTAAATCAATTTGTTTCTAATGATGTTTGGACACTTGTCCCTCCACCTAGTAATCAAACCATAATAGGAACCAAATGGGTTTATAAAACAAATTAGATGCAAACGGAGTAGTGTCTAGGAACAAGGCTAGACTCGTTGCTCAAGGGTATAACCAACAAGAGGGAATAGACTTTGATGAGACCTACGCCCCGTGGCTAGATTAGAGTCTATAAGAATACTTCTTGCGTATGCTTGTGCTAATGATCTAAAGCTTTATCAAATGGATGTCAAAAGCGCTTTTCTAAATGGTTTCATTAATGAAGAAGTATATGTAGCTCAACCTCCGGCTTCATTGATTTTGAAAAACCCAAACATGTATATAAATTAAAGAAAGCCCTTTACGGTCTTAAACAAGCTCCAAAAGCTTGGTATGATAGACTCAAGTCATTTCTAGTTAAACACAACTATACCATGGGGTTAGTTGACAACACACTTTTACTAAGAAAAGAGAGTCACATATAATCATAGTACAAATATATGTAGATGATATTATATTCGAATCCACTTGTCAAGACATGTGTGATGATTTCTCTAAAATCATGCATGACGAGTTCGAGATGAGTATGATGGGAGAACTTAGTTTCTTTCTTGGTCTACAAATAAAACAAGTAGAAGATGGTATCTTCTTCAATCAATCTAAATACATCAAGGAGATGTTAAAGAAATTCGGTCTAGAAGAGTCAAACCAATTAGGACTCCAATGTCATCCGACACCAAACTCACAAAAGATGAAGACGCCGAATCCGTAGATAATACTAAATATCGTGGCATGATAGGTAGTCTTCTCTACCTCGGCAAGTAGGCGGATATCATGTTTATTGTTTGCTTATGTGCTAGGTTTCAAGAAGACCCTAAAACATCACACCTAGAAGCCGTAAAGAGGATATTTAGATATATTAAGGGTACAACACAATTAGGATTATGGTATCCTAAGGGCACGGAGTAGAAACAATTGTATATGCAGATACTGACCATGCAGGTGATTACGTTGATAGAAAAAGTACAAGTGGGGTATGTACTTTCATGGGATGTTGTTTAACATCTTGGTTTTCTAAGAAACAAATGGCACTAGCAATATCAACAACCGAAGCCGAGTCGTCTCCGCCGGCAAAGCATGCCAACAAGCACTATGGATGAAACAAGCGTTAGTCGAATACTACATTCATCTAAGCGACATAGCCATCCTATGTGACAACATAGGTGCCATCGACTTAAGCAAGAATCCGGTATTGCATTCTCGCACAAAGCATATAGAGATTCGTCATCACTTCCTAAGAGACAATGTTCAAAAGGGAACATCTCTATTGAGAAGGTAGCATCCGAAGACAACATAGCCGACGTCCCTCACCAAACCGTTGAAGCGGTAACAATTCAACCTACTTCGTCTTGGTCTTGGTCTAATGGAACAAACGTCATAACTTAATTGACTCTACAAGGTATGTAAACACTAGCCTTCTTCTTTCTGAGTCTAGGATTTCTATTTCATGCACAACTCACAAACAATACGGGAATTTTCAAAACCCAAGATAAGTTTTCCACTTATAGCTTTCTTATTTTTTTTTTCAAACACATACACATTTTCAAAGAGACCTCTTTTCAAAATGTTTTCTAAAGGATGATACCTTCCTTATCAATTTCACAAAACCAATTTCTCACATCTAGGACAAATCGCTTTTTCATTATTAATACAAAGTAAAAACCGTTTTCATTGCATCTCATGTCTTTTGAATGCTAAAGGGAACACATAACTAATATGTGTTTTCGGTTACATTCATTTAAGCAACAATGAATTAGGAGCATTGATAACACTAAATTACGTACTTATGTACTAAATATGTGTTTTCGGGTTATCTCAATAGGATGTCTTTCTACTTCTAGTTTATTTTCCTTTTCTTTTTAGGAGTCGAGATAACCGTAACTCCAAATAGTTTGCATATAGGCACACACTAGGCAAAATGTTTCCAAAAGGAAAATTTTGTCTGCATCACAGAACCCACGGATCCCACCTTATCTTTGGGCGGATCCTTCAAGGGAAGGATCCGTGGGATCCGTGAAGCGTATTTTTACCTTCTATTTTTTCACTTTGGATGAAAAATCCACATTTTTTTTTGGAGTATGCTCTTTAATGCTTGTGTTCTCATGATCACATGCCTTGAATTCATATCTAATCATTAGATTTTAATCCACATTTTGGGTCAAGCATTCATTACAATGCTTTGTTTTTCTATATATAGAACTCCCAAAATGCTTGCATAATCCATCTCATCTTCATAACCACAATACACCATGTCATCCAAAAACCCTTTAGATGAATCACCTAGTACAAACAATCATCTTCATGATACCCAAACCTTTATGCTACCACCATCCAAGATACCACAATCAAATGCTAAGATATCCACACGGATTAGTATCCGATCTTGTTGTTTAGCAAAACCAACCTCAAATGGTTCATCCTCAACAAATAACTCACCACAAGATGCTTCCATTATAGCACCTCCTCATCACCAACAAGTACACCAACTTCATCACCACCTAAAGTCACTCTTTTGGAACTCCTTAAGACTCCAGCAAGATCTAAACAAAAAGAAATAGTCTTTTCAACACCACCCACATCTCCAAATACTATCTTTCAAGATCTTGAAACATCACCACCATTAGCTCCCATCACATTACAAGAACATCTAGGTTCCTTTCCACCACCATTTACAAACATTTCGGATGTTGATCCATATTTTCCTATTTTTCCACCACAACTTCCGCATAACTCAAATCAAAACAACCCGGAAAACTTCCGCACTCATTACCCACATCATTTACATTGTGAACATTGCCAATCCACTAGGGAAATCGCAATAGAAGTTAGGGAAGAAATGCGTTTCATACTCAACCTCATCCTTGATCGCATCAATACCATCACTCATCAAAACCTCCATCCATAACCTTATGCAAGCATGGAAGGAATCACTACTACTATTTTCTACTTTTTTCTTTTGAAGTCAATTTCAAGAACATGTCTTGTTCTTATTTTTACATGCTTGTAAGTGGCATAAATACCACTACAATTTGTTGTTTTATTACAAGGCCTTGTTTACATACCTTGGCTCCCAATCTTGATTCTCGGCAATTACAAGATTATTTAAGCATGTTACTAACCTTTCTTTTTGTAGGATTTTTATTTTTCTTCACTTGGCCCCAAACTAGGGGAGCTACCATCAAGGGGAGTAAAATCGTGGACTACTTTTTTCACACTTTTATGTTTATTTCTTCCAAGGGTTAACTTTTTGTTTCGACAAAAAGGGGGAGAAGAAAGTAAAACTTAGGGGCTTTCAAAACTCACATCTATTCTTAAGTTTTACTCATCATAACATTATGTTTTGTCATCAACAAAAAGGGGGAGATTGTTAATACAAATAAACCGTAAAAAAGTTTATTAATATTTTGCGATCTCTTTGTGTTTTGTTGATAACAAATATAATGTTATCTTAAGTATAATTATAAGGATACATGTTATTTTTGTAAAGCATTTACATATAGCCATTTAAATACAAAAATGTAATAATTAAGCATTTGTTGTAATAGTTTATTAGGATGGGTAAAAACCATAACCCATGGATCTTAACCCATACCCAAGTAGACTAGATACAATGTATACTTAGATACATTGAATCTAAAGAAAACCCATGGACCAACCCATGACCCATAACCAAAAAACCCATGGGCAAAGAGGAGCATTCCACGGATCCCTAGGATTACACTAGACGGATCCCAAGTGGAAGGGATCCGGGGAACAGTGAAGAATTTTGCCTATAAATAGAGAGCCATTTCTTCATTCTAACTCACCCCTCTTCTTACTAAATCTCTCATACACTCTCATTCTCTTCTAACATATAGATCACTTGATCTAGAGAGTTGTTCTTTTTCCTTTCTATTTGTGATCCTCATATAGGTCCTTCTCTACAAAGATCACGAGCATTTCACAAGTCATCCAAGCAAGGGGTCCTTGATTGATTTGTCACTCCGCAAGATTTCTGTAGCAAAGATCTTGTATTTGATATTTCACATATTTGTTGTGTAATAGTTGTGTTGGTTTGGTCCACCGTGCTACGGACTCGGTATTTAGCTTTGTACCGAAAAAAGTGTAAGCGACGTTGTGAAGGCTTCTCCGCCAAGTGAAGGAGTTTGTTGACATAGTGCTTGAACTCTCGAGTAGGTGACTCGGGGGTGGAGTAGGGCAAGGAAGGTGTCCTTGTAGCCGAACCACTATACATCGGTTGTGTCTTTTCTTTCCCTTATCTTTACTTTATTTACTTGCTTTATCATTAGATCTATACTTTCTCTACATCCATAAGATCTCACATATTAACGAATCTAAAAGTTTTTGAAACTAACTTAAAATCGGCAAAACTATTCAACCCCCCCCCCCCCTTCTAGTTTTCCACAGGATCCTTAAGTCTTTTAGGTAATTTATTTTGAATGAACGTTGATCCATTTTTTTTTTAATTTAACACCTTCCATATACTTATCCAAGAGTTTGTTATAATAAGGATCCTGAGACAATACATCAAGAACCAGGAGTTCGAGGTAAAGCTCTTTGAATTCGTCATCAAAATTTGTTTCGGGTTCTTGGTTGTTTGGTTTTCAATGATTTGTTTGACTGACACTTCACTTGGTAAATTTTTGTGTGTTTTTTGTCTTTTGAAAATTATTGAGTTTGTTTGAAACACATTTTAATTATTTTGAAAAGCTTGGAGATGCTTCCTTTTGATCACAAGACAGAGCAGAAAAAACCGATGAAATTGAATTAACGCTTAGTTTCGGGTTCTTGACTGTACCACTTG
This sequence comes from Chrysanthemum makinoi, assembly GCA_910596185.1. NCBI lineage: Eukaryota > Viridiplantae > Streptophyta > Magnoliopsida > Asterales > Asteraceae > Chrysanthemum > Chrysanthemum makinoi. The sequence continues at coordinate 233,881,520 of OU343224.1, read as the reverse complement.
GTAGTGCACCAATCATTCGATCATTGAGATCCTTAAAAAGAGTATTAACTTTATTTGTCATCTTGTCTTGTTGTTTTTTGAAATTGTAAGATGCCAAGTAAGGGAATGACAATCAGGGAAGGGCAGGCACAACATACTAACAAGGCCAGAGTTGTGATAAAAAAGAAAGTGATCGAAGTAGAATTGGTTGAAGGCACTCGCATCCTTACCGCTGCTGAAATTGAAGAACTACAAATCGAAGAAGCTAAGCGAATCAGCCTTGCAAAAAAATCTAGCAGAAGGGATGTTAGACGAAAGGCTAGAAAGGAAATGATTGAAAACCAAGCCTTCACCGAGGAAATAGAAGAGATGGTTGAAGAAGGTGAAAAAGTGTTAGAAGCAGTGAAAAAAACCAATGACACTAGATGATAAGGACGATGATTATGATGATACTTAGTCAAAATTTGATGCGTACCAGTACCTTATGGCACCACATGATAAAACCTCAGGTACTGGAAAGTCCAGCTGACACACCCTTAGCTCCCCTAGTACAACATCTTGATAAGATGCCACCCATCTTGTGGAAGAGCCAATAGTTCCTAACATCACTGACATCCTAAAGCCAATAGGAATAACTGACATAACTCCTCTAGTGGACTCCGGTTTACCGGGATCGAGAGGAAATCCTGAGCAATCAAGCATGGCTGGTTCGGACTCTAATAATAATATTAGAGGTGATCCACTCATCACTGAGTCAGAGGTTCCTTCTCCCTCACCAGGTTTACAAACAAACCTTTCAGGCTCGGCACAGGTACTGATGGACATTGCTGTCGCTGCCACTACCGCGTCACTTCAGCACGCTTTACATACTAAACCTATACCAACAACTCAATCACCACCACCTACACATCCTACTTCATACTTTACATCTACTCAAATTGATCAGATCCGCCATGTTATACAAGAAACATTCATTACACAAGACTAATTCGACAATTACAAGAAGGATTCAGAACAGTCTTAGTTGTTGCAGTTCATAACCACATGAGTGGAATCATTTAGAGTGAAGTATTAAAGGAGAAAAGAAACAGTTTATATGCCTATATGATCACAAATCCTAACACTTCAAAAGTTCAATTGAGAATCCTGAGCTCTTTAAGGTGTTAAAGAAAAGGGTAGAATTCACATGAGTTACACCAACAACCTGTAAAGACGAAACAGTTTGCCAAGATCCCCAGGATGAACCCAAAAGTGGTAATCATGAGGGGGAGAATGCGAACAGAGGCACAAATATCGGAGAATCATCTTCTATCGGTAACAGAACAACCCCTCAGCAGCAATCTCAACAACAACAACCATCATCTTCTACTCAACAACAGCAAGATGAAGCATAACTTGAAAGATTACTACACGAAGAACATATTTTAGGTAGATATGAAGATTTTGATGATTGGTATGAGTTGGAAGAAGGTGAATTTCGACCTGAATCATCTGAGAAATTCAAGAATGAATACCGAGAAATGAAGAAATGGGAAAAGGTTCCAACCATTGTAAACTTTCACGAAATGGAAAAAACGGTCAATGAATTTTCTTAGAGACTGGTGTACAAGTAGCTTTGAGTATGACTATCACACCAACAAAATGGAAAAATACATGAACTCAACTGTGCATTGGGAAGATCGCAAAGAAGAGCTACTTGATCCATACTGGTCTCGAAAATATCAAATTTTCTACGGATGTTCCAGAGATTCATCAAAACCAGCTCCAAATTTCTCAACCATGATCTTGCATATCTAAAATACGGTATCACTGCCGAGAAGTCTTATGTGCTATCCATCTTCACACTACAAAATTTACAGAAGATATATTGAAGAAATTATCACTAAAAAATGGGTTAAGAAAGTGATCAAATGGAAGAGGTTCAATGAAGAGGCCGAATTGTCCATTCAACATTGGTATGATAACCGAAGGAAGCTTTTGGATAAGCTAAAACAAAGACTCGTTAATGAACACGGCGAAAACCTAATGTCTAATCACAATATCAAGGAAGTGTTGAATTTTGAAAGTACTGGTTTATTGGGATACATATACATCTCAAAGATTGTTGTGGTTAGAGAAGACGAAAGTGTACGCGAATTCACTGAATCATATTTCAAGTATCTGAACTTGAATGACACTGAAGATTTGTTTTTACTTTGTATGCATAGAAGCTAGATCACTTCAAGACTCGCCTACTTGACTCATTGTTAGTGTTTATTCAAGCAAGTGTAATTCTGGGAAGAGTTCAAGACTATCAGCTTGGCATTGAAAGCTACCAATGGCGTGTTAATCTCACTACACCTACAATCAAGTTTATAGGAATTGAAGAAGTTGGCTCATTCACAATGATATCAGATCCAATGGTTGGATACGTGTATGAGAAAAAACAAAAATAAAAAATGAGACCTTAAACTAGATGAGACTCCCAAGTTCTGTGACTCAACATTGAAAAAGTTGCATGATAAGATATACAGGAGAGTCCAACAACATGAGTAGTTATGATGAGAACAGACTTCTTCTTGATGAGCGAGATATTTATCAAGAATTTGCAAACAGGATCATTGTACAAAACATGTTTCGAGAATAGATGAGAAAGTTCGAGAATAGATCAAGATTAAATGCTTTTGACCCAAGTTCTGTGATTCAACATTGAAAAAGGTGCATGATAAGATATACAGGAGAGTCCAAAACAATGTGATTAGTTATGATGAGAACATACTTCTTCCTGATGAGCGAGATCTCTATCAATAATATGTAAACAGGATCATGGTACACAACAAGTTTCGAGAACATATGAGAAAGTAGGAGAGTTACGTTGGTGCAAGATCAAGAGTAAACGCTTTTGAGCCAAGACTTGAGTAATCAACCCTTATGGGGATATTGTTAGGATTTATCCTATAAGTTTTATTATCCTAGGTCTTGTCTTTTGTAATAAGTCTAAATACTCTAGATAGTTTATATGTTATATAAAATAAGTGAGGTAGGCAGCCGATTATGTAACTAAGAAATAGAGTCCGGCCCATTAAGGCCCTATCTCTACCTCGCTTCCTGTCCTACCTCGCTTCCTGTCCTACCTCGCTGCCACATCTAGTATAAATACCCCTACCTTTAGGTAAGGGGTGTGGTTGGATAGATTGTGTAGTTTTACTCTTAACTAAGAAATAATACATTTTCTCTCAATGTACCCTTCCACCTCGCTTATCTCTCTGTCTGTCTGTCTCTCTCTCTCTCTCTCTCTTAATTCTCATACCTTAAACTATTGTGGGGAATTTAGCAAAGACAGTTTATACTGCCAAGGTTAAGTTTTTGTACTATTAGCCTTAACTGAGGACTACGAGAGAATATACTAGCAGTACAAACTGGTAGTACAAACAGTTAGTACTGTTTATAAGATTTTGTATAGTCGGTTAGATAATTATACAAAAGATTCTATAAGATGTATCTTGTGTAGAAAGTTATTGTAAATCTAGTATGACTCCTTAGCCTATAAAAGGAGGTCCTAGGTTAGATTTAGAGTATGAGTTATTCTAAGAGTTGATCACTTCAAGGTTTTGTAACCCTAATACTTTTTAGTATTCGTATAGTATATTGAAGTGTTTTGTGAGTAACAAACTTTGTTTAAGTATTCTCTTTGTCATTAAACATTAGATTCGGCATATTTTTTAAACTTGGTTACAAGACAACTTGCTATACCATTGTTTGTGTTAGATTTATCAAGCTCAATCAATTTGATCAATTGCTCAACTGCGATCAACAACTATGAACATTGTGAGATGATAATGATTAAAGGGAAACCTAAATGCTCTGATTATCACAAAAATAGAGTAATTTTCTCTTATTCATGCCCGAGCTCTTCCAACAACATCTTCACCCGTACTCTTTCTTTGTTGGCTTGAGCAAATGTAACATATTTTGCTTCTATTTTTTACATGGCCATAACAGATTGCAGTTTTGAAACACAACTTACTGTTCCACCAGAAAGTGTAAACACATACCCGGTGGTTGATTTTATTCCATCAAGAACACCTGCATAATCAGAATCAACATATATCTTGACAGTTAAATCCGATTCCCTAAAACATAATGCAACATTCGAGGTTCCTATAATGTATCTAAGGATCCTCTTCATAGCTTCCTAATGCTCTTTACCAGGTTCCGCCATGTACCGACTCACTACTCTCGCTGCATCAGTAATGCCTGCTTGTTAGATCATCATGTTTGACATACACAAGCTAGTTTTAGAGAGAGAAAGTAAGTAGAGAGTGGGTGGAAAGATCTTATGAAAATGATGAAAGTGAATTATCTAAAGAACCAACACCCTTTTATTCCATGAGAAGGGTATTTATAGTAGCATAAAAAGTGTAGGGTGAAACCTTAATTCCTTATGGGCTTGGCTTATGGGCTTACTACATAGGTCAGCCCGTTAAACTAACTATTATAAGCCAAATAACTAACGACCTATTACATAAAAAAATGACCGACACTTTACATAAATAATGTGATCCCAACAATCTCCCCCTAAGGTTTTGCCATCATAGGTCATTTGATGTCATTAACTTTTTGGCGTTCTTTACTCGTGACATATTTAATTCTTTATTTCTTTGTTCTTTGTTCTTATTGTTGTGACCAATTGTTGGTTTCTCTATGTCTTTTCTAACATGCTCATACTTTTTGGTGAAGTTTATGAATCATACATATGAAGCTCTCATTCTTGAACTTTGATCTTTGTCTCTTAACTTTGTAGATTCTTTGGCTTTAACGTAGAATCTTTCTTAACCTTGCTTTACTTTGATCTTTGATGAGAACTTTCTTTGAATTTTTACAGTCTTTATGATTTTGGTATGAACATGTGGACTTGGAAGGATATTGATGATTATGGTGATGGTAATGGTCGTTTCTAGAAATTTGGGCCTCCATGAGTACCTGTATGAAAACAGTTAGCAATAAAGTTTCTGACTTTTGTGTTTAAATGTCTTGCAAAGGTACATCCTTGCTCTCTGGCACGTTCCTTAAGCATTCTTAGAATGGATACAAGAGTGCTGGTGCGTTCTTTGAATACTCTTAGACTGGATTGTCACTTGGATGTATCCGTACTTGATATTTTCACATTGTCGTTCCTACATCCGAATACCTAAGTGTTGGATATTGGAAGTAGATTTTCCGCTGAAGTATACCAAGGCATTACTTCACGACTATAGACCATTTGGGACAGCCACCATAAAGGATGATATTCGATGTTGATCATGTAGCCATAAAATCTTTTTGTAAAATCTCTGAAATTATTTATGATTATAAACATGTTTTGATAACACTTTGAGAGTTTTGTCATTTCTAAAATACTCCCCTTCACATGTGCTCATGAGTTTTTAAGGAAAATCTACACATTGAGTAATGAATTGGTAATTTTGAATTGATCAATTTTCAATAGACTATACCTTTGTGAGATACGTGGACATCACTTGTTAGACTAGCTTGAAATTATACCCTTCTAGGTGTTTGTCCAAAGAAAATCTCTTGAGAGGGTACATTCTAAGAAGGAAAGTCCTTTCCGAGACACGTTTACATCACTGGTTAAACCAGCTTGAAATTATTACCCCGTCCAAGAACAAGTCTTTTTGATTTATAACATTTTATTCTCGTCAATTCATGGGTGCTAAATTAGTCCTGTTGATATGGTACATTCTAATCGGAAAATTCCTTTGCGAGACACATTTACATCACTGATTAGAACATATTGAAAATATTACCCGTCTAGGAACAAGTCATTTCGATTACTGATATTTATTATCGTCAATTCATAGGTTAACTCTGAGTCAAACTCGATATGGTACATCTACTTTGACGAGTCCTTTGCGATACATGTTTACATCGCTAGATAACCTAGCTTGAAATTATTACCAATCCAGGAGCACGTCATTTCGATTACTAACCTTTTTAATCGTCAATTCATGGGTTATATCTGAGTCTCACTCATTTGAGATTCCGTAAAGATCAACATTATGAAATTCCACACTGACCAACATATTTAAATCTCATTTTCCCCCTCATAATTAGCATAGTAATGCTTTTTGAAAACAATGATGATTTAAATTATGATTTTTGAGGTTTAGTAAATTCCTTTGCGAGAGACGGATCACAAGAATGTTTGTTAAGAACGAAGTTGTTTCATGTTGAACAAAAATTCTTGATAAAAAATTTTAGGAAGTCTTTGAGAAATTTTGAATGAATTTTTGTTAAAGATTAAGAGCTTTCACTCCTTATATTAGGATTGTTGCACTGCAGCATACAACAGGGTCATTTTCTTTTAAAAGAATGGGTTATGCACTAAAATTTATGCATAAGCCATAGTTATATCATAAACAATTAGTTTTCTTTTGAAAATACTCCCCCTCGAATAATGTTTCCTTAGTTGAGGGATAGTTTACTTGAGCAGAATTTTTGAGATGTATTTGAGTAAATACTTTTGAAAATTCTTGAAATAATTATGCTCAAAGTTTTAGAAAACGAAATCAATCATAATATTTAGACATTGTTCGAATGTTCTAACTAGTCTAGCCAAAATACTTAACCAACTTAAAGTTTAACTATTACAATCGTTTAGGATGACGATACGTGAGGATAACAGGCACGCTTGCTTTTCCTCCAATATAACTCTCCAATCTGCGCATCCACCTTCAATGTTTGAGCCGCCATTGAATTCTATCCATGAACTTCGTGGCTTGATTTTCATCATTTTTCTTCCACTTCATCTGTCTTAACTACCCTTGCTCACGAGCTTCTATGTAATCCAGAAGTATGTTATCCAGTTCAACATAGACGTTCATTAATGTTTCATCATTGAATTTGTGAATTTCTCTGTATCCCATGAAGTGATTCCCACTGAACGTGCTGAGGTAGATCAACCTGAATGGTCTTGGGATGAAACTATATGGTTGTTTTTCTTTAATTCCTGGAAGTTTGAATTATGGCTGAATAAGGTTTAAATGTTTTTGATAACTTTCAACAACAATATGAACATCTTTGACCCTTGCTCATAACACAATGCTTCTGATGTAGATTAATACAAAGTTGATGATGTCGTATTCAATCTTTCCTGGTAAATGATGAAGTTTACCTTGGATTTTGAGCAGATTCATATCTTCAATATCATTCATATTCGTATGCTTATAATCTGCTTTGTTGAGGGTGTACTCTTTGTTATCATCTCTTTTCACCGTGATTTTCTTCATGAATATGTAACCGTACTTTTCATCTACTTCGGCTCTCACAACAAATGTAATCCGTTGACTATGGTATACTTTGTGCTTGGAGGTGAACGTAAGCTTCCACTTATAGAACCATTTTCGTATCTCGAGCCAGTGGTAGATTCCAAAAACTGCTTCATCATTGTAGTCAGCAATGGACGTTCTAAACTTGACGTTGATTTGTTCTTCAATTCCTTCTTGTGTATAGACAGCAGTTTGATAATTGGCGAGGGAAGTGGCATATCTTTACTCGAGATCTGCGTCACCATAAATAAAATATTCCAAATCTCTATTAAGAAGTAAGGTGTTTGTACCTTGACATTATGAGAATGATCAATGAGAGGTAATGGTCAAGAGTAGTCTCAATACTAGAAGGTGTTTGGTTCATGAGCAAGTCTGTCAACATTCTTATCAATAATCTCTGACAAAGCATGGGCAACTTGATCCAAATTGTATTCGAACTCCAGACTTGAAGTGAGTGATGTCTTGAATGGTGTGAAACCTGCTTTTCTAATGTTAACAATGTTAGACTTGTGTAGTTTCTGGATCTTCAGGACTTGCTTAATCATCTTTGTAAACTCAATGATAGGACCTTCTGGTGGTACTTCATCTTGTGGTATTTCAGGGTGCGTAGTAAGCATCTCTTCAAACCAATCAGATTCCTTAGACAAAGGATCCACCCATTCTGGTGTTGGTTGCATTGTCATGTTTGGTTGTGGTGCATGTACTTTTTCAGCATCAATTAGTTGTTAAGTGGATTATGGACTTATTTTTGCTTATGCTTGGATATTGAATGGTGGTGCATTTGGTCTTGAAGACGAAGGTCCAGTTGTCTTTGAGCATTTGTCTCTTTGGTTTGTATAATCATTTTTGTCTGAATCTTCTTGGTGAAGTTTGTAAGGCTTGTCTTACCTGTAACTTTCACTTTTCCTTTGTGCTCTTTTGATAGAATTGATTAAAGCTTTTTGAAGTTCGCGTTCTTGAGGAATTACTTCAATCAGTTCTAACAGTTGTCCTTTGAGCTCAGAAACGGAAGGTTTGGATAGTCTAGTTTAAATGGTGATAGGAGTGGTCTGGATAGGATGAGCAACCACAATTTCAAGTTGGGTTTTTACATATTGATTCATTGATTTTGGAAGTTCCATACCAATTTACTTCTTGACTTCATTGGGTATGTACATCTTGAACAAATCATCCATTGATTTTGTGTTGTCGTATTGCTTGAACTCATTGATAAGGATTTAAAACGTACACTTTTAAGGGGTCATTTAAGCCCTTAATCGCCCACTTTTATATCCGTTACTGCTTAATTTCATTCCTTTTCACTTTTTAGGTTTCTTGGAAGCAAAATGCTGGAATGATGCATTTTTTGACGAAAAGGAGTGAATATATGAAGAAAATGGCTAAGTCAAGATCAAGACACTCAAGCTGCTAGAATTACACCTGAAGGCGTCCCAAACAGAGGGCAACGCCGTCCCTATTTTGTGACGACTCAGGAGCGAATTTGCTATTTTACACCTGACGACGTTAGGCTTTGATCAGTAAGGGCGTCTTGAAGACTTTTCTTCTCAGACGGCCTAGATCCAGATTCAGACGACGTCACTAATGAAGACTGACGGCGTCACAACCACAACATGACGCCGTCGCAATGATGAATTGGCCAAGACGAAACCCTAATGGCGGCGATCTGACGGCCTCCCAGCTAAGGTGACGCCGTCGCAGTTTTAAAACTATATATAAAAATCAAATTTTCAGACTTTTAAGAGGTAGACTTGCGGAGTAAAAACCTAAAACGATTTTGGTCCGGTTTTGACAGTATTTTACATCAGGATAAGTAATTTACTTCATGGATTTCATTATGTCTTCAATTGTATGTGTGTATGCTTGCATGTTTAACATGTCCGGCTAAATTTCTTGTGTGTTTGCTTAGATCTATGAAACCTAGTTATTAATTATTGATTGATTGTCTGTTATCTTAATTGTAATTGGCTTAGGATTGCACTAGGTCATCGTTGTATTTTTAATGCTTGAGTAATATTTGTGATCCTTAGTTTATAACCACCTAGCGTAATTGTAGGCTAAATATCCAAAGATAACCTTAGTGTTAGTTTATGAATCCTAGAGATCTCGTAGGCAATAACCTTAAGGTATTCTCAAAGAGTTAGGGATAAAAACATACCCTATGACCTTAGAACAGACAACGCGTAAAGAATAAGGACATGACAATTCAACCACCAATAAAAGATAACTAGGGATTAATAGTATCTAGGTAGACATCATACGAGCACACATCAAATAGACATAGACTACCCCTTAGTTTAGATAATTAGATAAGTAGAGTAATCGGTAGAAGTACCAACCCCCAAATCCAAATCCCGAGATTTTACCATTAGCTTTATAAAAAAATATAAAAAAAGATAAAAAAATAATCTTCCTCAACCTCAAACCTTAGCGTAGTACACTTCTCACTAGCATTCCTATTCCCCTAGAGAACGATATGAATACACGAGGCTTACCCAATACTACACTACAACGATTAGGTTCACTGCCTAGGATGTTGAAAAATATGCTCGACGAAAGGGAAGTTCCTTTGACCCCGAACGCGTTATACGAGCATCAAGTTTTTGGCGCCGCTGTCGGGGAATAGAATTGCTAGTTAGATTTCCATCTCGTTTAGGTTTCCCTTTCTTGATTCCTATCAAGTAAGCTTTTTTCTCATTCTTAGCTTCCTCGTAGTCTATCCCCATTCTTCATGACTTTGTTAGTAATCCCATCACTTTTTATCATTGGCTTGAGCGACTTCCCGCCGGATCCATCTCAAGTTTGGATGATCTCACTACTCGTTTCCTTACCCAATTTTTCCCACCAGGGAGAACTACCAAACTTAGGAATGAAATCTTGATGTTCCAACAACGTCAAGGTGAATCTCTCTATGAGGCATGGACTCGATTCACGGACTTGCTCCATAAAGTCCCTCATCATGGCATCGATTTTTGGCTTCAAGTCCAAATCTTTTACGATCATGTCAGTCCCTCCATATGACAAACCATTGTTTACGCCGCCGGTGGAAGGCCAAATAACCTCGATGTTGAAGCATGTTGGGAAGTCATCGAAGACTTAGCACAATATGAAGAAGAAGGATGGAAAATTCCAATAATCCATGAAAATGGATTAGATTACCACGTACAATTATTTATGAGTATGGAGGCACAAGTGAATAAGTTGATGGAAGTAACCACCCATGATTATGAGCATGTGAACGCGGTCAAGGAATTTTTGCTCCCAAGAAAATCCCAGCAACATGAATTATGGGACATAATGTTGACATTTGTCAACAAGCAAGAAAAGGAAATAAAACGCCTTAAAGCTCAAATGAGGAAAACTCACGACACTTTATTGGAGCTAGCTGATAACTTCATGCTGAAACTCCATTAAGAAATCGCAAAGGATAAGGTACCTAAAAAGATAGAAAAGGTATATGCGATACCGGAACTCATTAGACTGATTCTCGAACCCTCTCCAATTCCAATAACCAAGGCAACCCCCCTTCAAGAAATCACATCTTTGTTTGAATTCTTGCCTCAATGCTCCCTGCATAAAAGATACATTTCCTAGGGAATAATTCATTGGAAGGGTGCACGTATCGCTTCTCGACTTTCCTAACATAAGGAAACGTTCTTTTGGTTTTAAACCGGGATCGAAAAGTCCTCATCCCCGACATTTCAAAATTTCTAGAATCCCAGTTGAAAGACAATTTGACATGTGCGTTGCTCACCTTTGTGGAGATTGCAAGTGGATTGACAAAATGAATTTTAAAATAAAAACCAAAATCTTTGTCAAAAATAGTAACGAGATTTTTGATCCGGGCGGATTAATAAAACCAGCCTCTTTTGCAAAAATTTGGGCATGACGCCGTCACCATGCAAAGGGTGACGCCGTCGCTAAGCCAGATCAGACGAATAAAAATACCAAACTTCTCTTTCGTTCTCTACCCTACACATTTTATCCGCCCCACACCACACTACCACGTTTTCTCCACATCAAATTTACCATTTTGCTGCGTCAATCTCCACAAGGTAAGTAATATTCATTGATATTTGACTATTCAATTGCTCTATTATGCGCTCAATTTTGATTTCCCATTTCAATCCGAAATCCCCCAATTGATTTGATTAATGCTAAATGTCGCCCATGAATCTTTTTAATTAGGCTTAAGATTAGGCGAATAGTAGTGTTATCATGTGGGTTTGATTTTGCGAGAAGCCTTAGACGGATTAGGTACAAAACCACCCAGCCAATGCACCATTGTTGCTGTAGCAGGAGTGTTTGGGTTAGGGTTATGGTTAAAAACCTGGATTTTTCCCTCGCAAACGTCGGATTTGAATTTTTCTGGTTGGGACGGCGTCAGCCCTTTGGCGTGACGCCGTTAGAGCCTTCTGATGTCATTTTTAGCAGCTTGAATATTACTCATTTGTTCCCAATCTTTTTGATTTCCTGTTTCAGAAAATGAGCAAGAGGACAAGAAGAATAAGGGGACAATCTTCTGGTACCCAGGAAGGCATCGCTGACATTGTTTCTGGGTGGGGGTGTTCATTGAGGAAATTTTCCAAACTCGCTACAATGATTTGCTCCATCAAACCATCAATTCGGGGGCTGTTTAAGATTGGGGATTTCTTGAGCAGCATGATCTGGCTAGGGATTTTAGCAACAGTTTCAGAAGGGATAATTTCACTGACCCTTAGTGGGAGAGGATGTTTTGGATGCGTGAGCCTG
>OU343224.1:233746438-233869385 GCA_910596185.1 Chrysanthemum makinoi | reverse complement strand
CCTTATGATTTATTTAGAGGTAGACCTCATCCTAGACTTCATGAGACCATTTGGATTTCATGTATCTATTCTCAATACCATAGATTATCTAGGAAAATTTGAAGAAAAATTTGATGAAGGGTATTTTGTTGGGTATTTCATGGTTAGTAAAGCTTTCAGAGTATTCAATTTAAGAACCCAAAAGATAGAAGAGAATTTGCATGTTGAGTTCCTGGAAAACAAAGTGAATGTCAAAGGAACGGGTCCAGAAAGGCTGTTTGATCTTGATACTCTAACCCATACCATGAATTATGTACCTATCTCTACAGGTACATCTACTTATGATTTTGTAGGATCCGAAGAGTTTCTTGATGATGATGAACCAAGCAAGGATCAAGTAGATGATCAAGATGAATTCAGTTTGCCACTTTGGGACTATGCAGATAATGATGATATTCCAAAGACTGGAGATGCTCATTCTTCTAACGATTCTGGAAAGGAAGGAGATAGCAACGTGAACACTGAAAATCCTTAAAGCAGTGGAAATTCAGATTTCGCTGTTAGGCCAGATGTTTCCACTGCAACACCAGAAGTGGAAATTACAACTCCAGTTACTGAGGAAGCTCAAGCCAATGATGTTGAAATCTCTAATATGCTAAGTGAGATTGCAGTTCCTCAGACTCCTCATACTTCAATTCATAAATCACATCCTCTTGAAAATGTGATTGGGGATGTCCATTCACCAGTGAAAACTAAAAGACAAACAAAATTGCCTGATGTTCATGGGTTTATTAGTGAAATCTATGAATCTAAGAATCATGAAGGCAAGAATGAATGTCTGTTCATGTGTTTTCTATCACAGATGGAGCCAAAGAATGTATACAAGGCACTTGAAGATGAAACTTGGGTGGAAGCAATGCAAGAAGATTTGCTCCAGTTCAAGCTTCAAAAGGTTTAGGTACTTTGTGATCTACCTTCTGGCAAGAAGGTAATAGGTACTAAATGGGTGTTCAGAAACAAGAAGGATGAAAGAGGAATTGTTATAAGGAACAAAGCTAGGCTTGTGGCTCAAGGATACACTCAGGAGGAGGGTATTTACTATGAAGAAGTGTTTGCCCCGGTTGCAAGAATTGAAGCAATTAGGTTGTTCTTAGCCTATGCATCTTTTATGGGCTTTAAAGTCTATCAAATGGATGTAAAAAGTGCTTTTCTATATGGGCAGATTGATGAGGAGGTATATGTTTCACAACCTCCAGGCTTTGAAGACCCTGAATATCCTAACAAAGTATACAAGGTGGTTAAAGCATTGTATGGCTTGCATCAGGCACCAAGAAAATGGTATGAAACCTTAACTACTTATCTTCTTGATAATGGGTTTCATAGAGGCAGAGTAGATCAGACTTTGTTCATCAAGAAAGACAAGAATGATATCTTACTGGTTCAAGTATATGTTGATGATATCATTTTTGGATCTACAAAGACAGAGATGTGCAAAGAATTTGAGAAACTAATGAAGGAAGAATTCAAGATGAGTTCTATGGGTGAACTCACATTCTTTTTGGGACTTCAAGTACAACAAAAGCCAGATGGTATTTTCATCAATCAAGATAAATATGTGGCTGAAATACTAAAGAAGTTCAAGTTCTCTGATGCAAAGTCATCCAGCACCCCTGCAGACAAGACTACACATCAACTTTTGAAAGAAAATAGTGGTGAAGTAGTTGATGTGCACATTTACAGGTCTATGATTGGTTCTTTGATGTATCTTACATCATCTAGACCAGACATTATGTTTGCAGTATGTGCTTGTGCAAGGTTTCAGGTCACTCCTAGAATATCACACTTGACTGCTGTGAAGAAGATTTCAGATATCTTAAAGCATTTCCAAATCTGAGATTATGGTACCCTAGAGAATCATCTCTAGACTTGGTTGCATACTCAGATAGTGACTATGCTGGAGCTAGTTTGGATAGAAAATCTACAACAGGTGGCTGCCAATTTCTTGGAAATAGGTTGGTATCATGGCAGTGCAAGAAACAAACAATGGTGGCAAATTCATCAACTGAGACAGAGTATGTAGCTTCTGCAAGTTGCTGTGCTCAAGTTCTATGGCTTCAAAATCAACTTTTGGACTACGGGTACAATTTCATGAATACCATCATTTATATTGACAATAATAGTACCATTTGCATAATTAAGAATCCAGTTCAACACTCAAAGACTAAACATATTGAAACTAGACACCATTTTATAAGAGATTGTTATGAGAAAAGGCTAATCCAAGTTGTCAAAATTCATACTGATGACAAGTATGCCGATCTGTTAACAAAAGGACTGGATGTGGGTAGATTTCAGTACTTGGTAATAGGTATTGGAATGCTAAATCCATAAATTTTTTTTGTGTCTAATGGTCTTTGGTGTTGAAAAGAAGTTTTTGGGTACTAAAATTGTTGTATCTGTTTGTATATATTTGCTTGTATTTTTGTTTAACCTTAATGCAGCAAAGATGAGAGTTGATCTTAAAAGGTGTGTATCTGAGACACATAACAAATGGTTATTGATTCACCATGTCTAATCCACATAAGAATCAACTAGTCCAGCAAACGCTCGGTAAAGACTTCACAAATCCGTTTATGGTTGATAGTTTACCAAAAACTATATGGTTATCAACTCACCATATTCTATATGATTAAGAGTTGGCTAGTCCATAGCAAACGACTCATGGTAAAGACATATCAAATCCGTTGATAGCTGGTAGTTTGCTAAAAACTATGATAAGAGCAGTTAATTTTCAATGTTTTTCTTTACCACTGCTCTTTGAAAATTTTTGTGAAAAATTACCACTGCTAGTTCACAGTTTCCACGGACAGTGTTATTTTTACCACTATTGTTCTAGCCGTTACAACTGTTGTGTCAGTAACAAATTTTTTACTAGCCGTTGAGAGTTATTTGCTTTCCATATATATACAGGGTATTTTTTTTTAGATTATCTACTTTCCTAATTGCTATTTATCCTCTAAAGATAAATCCTTTCCTTAGATAATCTTTCTTGCGCAAAACTCTTAAACCCTACCACTATATATCTTTCTCTTTCAATTGGCTAGTTATTTATACAATTCATACTGGCACAATATATTTTTCATCAAAAGATTTTATGGCACCTATCACTTTTGCAGATGAGCACAACCAAGTCGCCTACTTGGAAAAGTAAAACGAGAAGAGTGGCCCTATTTTTCATCAGATTGTGGACTTTCTAAATACTACCCATATAAGGTATACTTTACTTCTTAATCCTACAATCTATATCTATCAAATCAAACAGTTTTGGACTTATGTTCAGTCCATAACAATTGAGAATAGAGATACACATGAAACAGTGGATACTCTTAGAGCCACTGTGGATGGGGTAACTATTGATGTTACAGAGGCATCCTTGAGGAGAATTCTCCAATTGGATGATCTCAATGGTATCATCACATTACCTATGCCAGAAATTCATACACATCTCTCTTCCATTGGGTATGATACCACTGACAAAAAGGCTACTTTCAAAAAGAGTGGTTTTTGTCCCCATTAGAGTAAAAACCTAAAATGATTTTGGTCCGGTTTGGACAGTGTTTCAGGGTTCTCATACCCTATTTTACATCAAGATAAGTAAATTACTTCATTGATTTTATTCTGTCTTTAATTGTATGTGTGTATGCTTGCATGTTTAACATGTCCGGCTAAATTTCTTGTGTGTTTGCTTAGATCTATGAAACCTAGTTATTAAGTATTGATTGGTTGTCTGTTATCTTAATTGTAATTGGCTTAGGATTGCACTAGGTCATCGTTGTGTTTTTAATGCTTGAGTAATCTTTGTGATCCTTAGTTTATAACCACCTACCGTAATTGTAGGCTAAATATCCAAAGATAACCTTAGTGTTAGTTTATAAATCCTAGAGATCTCGTAGGAAATAACCTTAAGGTATTCTCAAAGAGTTAGGGATAAAAGCATACCCTACGACCTTAGAAGACACAACGCGTTAAGAATAAGGACGTGACAATTCAACCACCAATAAAAGATAATTAGGGAGTAATAGTATCTAGGTAGACACATTTTTAATCATCATACGAGGACACATCAAATAGACATAGACTACCCCTTAGTTTAGATAATTAGATAAGTAGAGTAATTGGTAGAAGTACCAACCCCAAAATCCAAACCCCGAGATTTTACCATTAGCTTTATAAAAAAATATAAAAAAAGATAAAAAATAATCTTCCTCAACCTCAAACCTAACGTAGTACACTTCTCACTAGCATTCCTATTCCCCTAGAGAACGATATCAATACTCGAGGCTTACCCAATACTACACTACAACGATTAGGTTCACTGCCTAAGGTGTTGAAAAACTTGCTCGACGAAAAGGAAGTTCCTTTGACCCCGAACGCGTTATACGCGCATCACTCATCGATATCCTTTTGTTGTGCTTGAACCCGTTTTTGTAGTTGGTTAAGTCATTGTTGAATAGATTGCACCTTCTTCTTGTGAATGTGGGCAGTAGCTCGGCGAATACTCTTTACCCATTCTCGTGCAATGAACTTTAGCTACACATTGATCTTAAACTTTGGAGTTGCTTTTGTAGTTGGAGGTTCTGTATTGGAGTGTTAATCCTGTAATGAGTTTATTGGTGAGTGTTGTATAGGAGGAGTAGGTTGTCGGTTTTGTTCCTATTAGGATTTAGTAAATCCGTAAGTTAAAGACTCGGTCACCTCAAGTATGTGTAAGCATTAGAAAGCTCGTAGTCTTAGTCATTTAGTTATTATAAGTAGTTAGTTAAGTAACACCGTGGAGGACGGACGGGTCTTTACCCACTGTTACCTGATCCACAGCCTGTAGGTGGCGTTTATTGTAAAAACTATAAATACCTTCTACCTCCCAAGGTATAAGGTTGGAGCTTCATAATATACATTTTCTTTCTGTCACTATAAGTTCCCATTCTCTCCACTTTCTCTCTCTAAACTCATCCAAATATTCGATCCATAGATATTTGTGTTTGTGTGTTTATGATAACCAATATGTTACAATTGGTATTAAGAGCCATGGTTTGATCATCTACTTTGTGTGTTCTTGGATTCTTGATTGGTTATTCATAAGTTTTGTTTTGAATGAGTTTAGAGACTTTTTCACTCTTTTGATCTTATTTAGTGGTAAAGTTTGCATTTTGGTTGTACTTTTGTGTTTAGGATCATCATATTAGTTTAGTTTTTGGTTTGGAAGGATTGATTCATCTTGGTTGTGGTGTTTTCGATTGAAAAACTAAGGTTTTAGGAAGTATTCTTGGATGCATTTTGACTCACGGATACTTGATCTTGACTGAGACTTATGTTTTGTTGGTTGCGTTTTGTCTTAGTTAGGCTTGCGTTTTGACTGTTTCTGGCTGCGATTTGATTGTTTCTGGTTGCGACTTGATTAAAATATTATTATCATTTTGTTAGGAAAGTACAAAAGGACAAGTAGTGCTTGTACTATTGAAAGCGACATGCGACTTGTGTATTTCGTTTTGGTATTCTGCGTTTTGACAGGCTGCATTTTGGATAGCGTTGCATTTTGTCAAGTGATGCATTTTGATCTTGCGTTTTGTCAAATACTGCGACTTGTGCCTCTGTGTTTTGTTTAGTTGCGTTCTGACAGGGTGCGTTTCATGGTGACTGCGACTTGTGTTCCTACATTTTGATTTCTCTGCGATTTGACTTAGTTGTTGCATTTTGTCTCTTCATATTTGACACTTGGGATATGAGTTCTACGGTTTCCTCTTGGTTTTGTAAAATCCCGCAAAAGATTCTATTTCTCGGTTAAATCAAAGAGTAGTAAAATCACGTATACTTAGTAATCATGTCTATTGTTTCAGATGACATTCAAGCTCCTAGGTCCGACACTCGCCCTCCTATGCTGGATAGAACTGATAATGACTCTTGGGCATAGAGAATCAGGTTTTATTGCTTGGGCAAAGAGAATGGTCTTAACATTTTTCAGTTGATTGATGAAGGACCATTTCAAATGGGCACCACAAGAGATCAACTTGAAGCTAGTAATAATGGAACTGTCACTCTAGGTATGGATAGACCAAGGACTTATGATAATCTCAATGACAAGGGGAAGAAAAGATACAATGCTGACATTAGAGTTTCGAACATCGTACTACAAGGTTTACCAAAGGACATCTACAAGTTGATTAATCACAATACCGAAGCCAAAGCAGTTTGGGACAATGTCAAGATGCTTCTCTCTAGCTCAGAACTGACTATGGAAGATCGAGAATCACAGCTTTATGATGACTTTGAGAACTCCAAGATGAACCCAGGGGAGAGCATTAAAAATTATCAAGTGAGGTTTCGCAAACTTGTAAATGATATGAGAAATATCAATATGACTATGCCAAATGTCCAACTCAATTCCAAGTTCGTAAACGACATGAACCCTGAATGGCACAGATTTGTTACTGCAGTGAAGTTGAACAAAGGATTGAGGAATACCAGCTATGAGCAGCTGTATGTCTACTTACTTCAACATGAGAAGCATCCTACATTTGAGCGTTTGATCTAGGAGAAATTCAATTCTAATACATCAGCAAACCCAACAAATGACTCAGTTGCGTTTGTTTCAAATGTAAGGCTAAACACTCGAGCATCACAAGTCATACCTCGCAAATTGATTCAACAGTCCAGAACCTCACTTCCCCAAACCAACAACCAACTTAGGACCTCATCTAACCTACACAATCAAGCTACAGTGGAAGATGGAAGGGTTGTGGTTCAGAATGTGCAAGGAAGGCAGAATGTAATTCTAAGGAATGTTTCACGAGGGAATGTTGGAGCTGGTTATGTGGGTGCTCAGAACAAAGGAAGGATTGTAGTTCAAGGTCAAGGAAAATCGATTAAGTGTTACCATTGTGGAGGAGAGGGACATATTGCTAGGAACTGCACTCAACCTAAAAATCCACAGAATGCTGAGTACTTCAGGGATAAGATGTTGCTGATACAGGCTCAAGACAGTGGAGCAGTGTTGGATGAGGAGGAGTTGTTGTTTCTTGCTGATGGTAATGCCAAAACATATGATGCTGTCGTGGATGAACAACCAATATATGATTTGGCACAGAACAATCCCAATGTCTTCTAGGTTGCTGACTGTGATGCCTTTGACTCTGACGTTGATCATGAACCAATGACACAGACTATTTTCATGGCTAATATTTCTCCAATGGTGTTATCACCTCAACAATCCAGTCCCTCCAATGCTTATATCATATCAGAGGTACTAAAACTATATGATATGGTTGATGAGCAAAAGATTCCCAACAAAGTACAACCAACAGAAGTCGTTGAGTCAGATATTGTAAATATGGGTAATAGCAATGTTGTCCCATATGAGCAATATGTGAAGCACGATGAAAGTCTTGTTGTACCAAGTGGTGCATCTTCTG
Source organism: Chrysanthemum makinoi (assembly GCA_910596185.1). Taxonomy (NCBI): domain Eukaryota; kingdom Viridiplantae; phylum Streptophyta; class Magnoliopsida; order Asterales; family Asteraceae; genus Chrysanthemum; species Chrysanthemum makinoi. Next base: position 233,861,940 of record OU343224.1, on the reverse strand, counting down.
CCATTAATGATGAATATGTGTTTAATGAGTACATTGAATATGTGCCTGATGACTCCATGACCACTAAGCTAAATATATATAAGGATCAAGTTGCCATCTATGAACAACGTGCTAAATTTGAGCTGACCACCCGTGAGCAGGAAATGGATAGCCAAATGCGTACATTGATCACTAAAAGTAATTTAAGGGAAGAAACGTTAAAACAAGAGTTAAATTCCTTACAAGAGAAACTTAATAAAACCGTTAATCAAAAACAAGAACTTCAAAATAATGTAAAAACGCTTAAACAGGAATTCAAAGAAAAGGAATCAAAACTCCTAAATGATTTTTCCAACCTTAAGACTTTAAAGAACAAGCTTGAAAATAATTTGTACGTACAAGGCAACACCATTCAAACTGCTCACATGATTTCAAAGCACAGAGTATTAAGTGATAAACACAGTATAGGCCTTGTAGAAGACCCAAATCCTGCGTTCCTTAAGAAAGCCAAAAGGGCTCATGATGTGATTTATGATGGTAGTGAGATCCTTAAGCCTAAACAAAAGCCAACTTGTGTAGAGAACACTGAAGAGGACATAGAGTTAGAAAATTCCTCTCGAGAGAAAATGGATAAGAAATTGAAGGAACCTATGTATGTGAGTTATAGAATAAATGTCAAATCTCATGATTATTCCAAGGAAAACTTCTTAGCCACGTTCAAACCTCATACTCAATTAACTCCTGAACAAGTCTTTTGGAAGTTAGATATGGATAAAAGAAAGGTAGAAGAACTTTTAGAAAAGTATCCTCCCCTTAGGAAATTGCCTGCAGCTACAGTGTATCCTCCCAATACACCAATGCATTTAGTGCCTAGAACTCTTCCCACTCAAAGCAAAACCTTAATTAGTATATACGTAGTTTACCAACTAGTTGCTGATTTCGACAAAACATGTAAGAAGAGAATCACACCAACAGGTATCACTGAAGGTGAAAGGGGTTTTGAGCAAATAAAAGAGTGATATCTTACAGAGGTTATTCCATTCTTTAAACAATTAAAAGAACAATTCGAGGGTATTCAAAAGGCCTTAGATACTAGAGTTACAGAAATAAAAAAGATGTTTAATGAAATGGAAAACAAGGATAGAATTAATGCATATGAGCTTAAAAGCAATGAGATTGAGAGAAAGAATATCCACATCCTTAATGAGAATTTGATTTCTAGATGCATTGCCCAGGATGTGTTTTATACTGACATTAATTATGCCATAACTGCATCTCAATTTCATGATTTATCAATTGTATTTAAAGTTTTCCAAGATCGTGTCAATGAGCTTGAGACTGAGAATTCAAAATTGCATGAAAAAAATTGAAAAGGATGATCATGATAACATGGTCAGGAATTTTTCTAAATTAGAAGTTGAGTATCTTGATTTACAATTAAAATATCAACATCTTGAAGAAAGAATCAAAACCTCAAATGCCAAGACACCTTCGGATGCTCCTGAGTTTGATGCATATTTTGAAATAAACACACGTGATGAACGGATTCAAGCCCACTGCAACACGATCCGAAAGTTGAAAGCTCAAATCTCCCAATTGAAGAGAAATAGGAGTGAAGTGGTGGGCACTCAGAAACCTCCGTATTTAGATTCTCAGAATTTCCAACTTCAAAACATCATCAATAAATTGCAAAAAGAAAATGAATGTTTTCAAGCAAAAAATTCAAAGGTTAAAATTGAAAAACAAAGAGTTATATGATTCAGTCAAGGTCAATCATGATAAACACATTGAAAAAGTAACTTCTTTGCTTAACGCAATTGAGAATCTGAAGCATATGGTGAAAGGAAAAATGTCGATTCCCACTTGCAAATTTGTTGTTCCAAAGGTTTCTGCTTGTAATATTTATGTTATTGATGTGTTGTATATTCCCCTTCCACTTAGGATTAATGAACTTGCATATCAAGCATATATTTCGTACCTTAAGGATAGTTTAGAGGGTCTCCATGAGATTGTTGAAGATGATAGAATAGAGAAACCACTTGATAATGCGGTTTCCTATGCCTGTATGTATGCCAAACGATCTCAGGAACTCTTAGAATATGTCATTGCCACATGTCCTAAATCTGGTACTAGGCGAGAAAGAATAGTTGCACCCACTTTTATGCCTAAAGTCAAGCATGTTACCTTTGATGTGCCTCCTAAAGTCTCAGAGCCCAGCACTTCTAGGCCAGAAATGCAAAAAGTAGTGAAACAAACTAATATTCCCGTCGTTCCTTCTACAGGAGTAAGCAGTGACACTAAGGCTAGCGGGTCAAAGCCTTCAGGCAATACAAAGCAAGATAGGACCTCGCGAGCTAAAAGTGATCAAGAGAAGAGAGTAGAAGACCACCATAGGAATAATAAGTTTGAGTTGAATAAAACGAATCGTGTTGATTCTAGTATTAGCTATAAGCGTACTGTAATTAATTCAAATTCTGCTACTGCTTGCAAAACATGTAATGAATGTTTAATTTCTGGTAATCATGATGAATGTGTTGTGTCTTATTTGAGGCATTCTATTAAATCCCTAATGGATAATGCAAAACAGGTTAAGCAATCTTGGAAACCTACAGGGAAAAGGTTTATTAGTATGGTTTTTCAATGGAAGCATGATAAGGATTTAAAACAGACGTTTTTAGGGGGTCATTTAAGCCCTAAATCAAACCATTTTATATTCGTTACTACTTAAAATCGTTCCTTTTCACTTTTTAGGTCTTTTGGAAGCAAAAGACTGGAATGAAGAATATTTGGACGAAAAGGAACAAAAACATGAAGAAAATGGCAAAGTCAAGATCGAAGACAATCCAAGACTGTTCACTACACCTGACGGCGTCCAATCTAAAGGGCGACGCCGTCCCCTATTGAAGACTTGATCAAAAAGTTTTGACAACGGTGCTAAATGAGGGAGCTGGAAAAAACTTGAGATAGTTTCTAGAAGCTTCTTGAGGAAGACCCAACACATGTAGAAGAATATGAATATCAAAGGTGATAGTTTTTCTGTCAATGATGCGGGTCATAGTTTTTAAGTCTCTGCTGATCACGAGGGAATTCCAAAATTGGTTGAGGTAAACTTCAGGAACCTCTGCATTTTGAATCAGAAGATTTCTGTAGAAATGCCTTTTGAGCATTGCTACAATAATTTGGCATGTGGAATGACATGGGAGAGTTTTCAAGTCAACCCGAAAATTAGATTCTCCTAGTAGTCTCTCATCACCTTCCGGGATCATTTTGTTCCTTGCGAGTGAGGGAAGTTCAGAGCCTTGTTCTTGAGACATGATGATTTTAAAAGAAATCAAGAACAACAAAGCACAAGAGGTTGAATATATATGTTAGTGATTAGAAAACAAATCACAGATCATTCCTTATGATTGTTGAAATCATGAAATCAAGACAAATATTCAATTAAGTTCAAGTTCTTTACTTGAAAGGCTTCTCAGACTTAGAAAATTTTGACTAAATTTCCTTTCTTGGAAGATTCAGAAAATTTTGCTTACTCGTAAACAGTTTTCCATTACTCAGAAAGTTTTATAAGGGATTACTTACTCGTAAAATCCCTACTCAGAAATATTTTGAAATTTTTTCTTATTCGGAAGATTTTATAAAAAAAAATGAAAAAGGATATCCTTTACTCAGGAACAATTAAATTTCCTTAATCAGAAACACTTGAAACATTCCTAAATCGGAAGCTTGTAATCATCTCTTACTCTGAAAATTGAGAATAAACCTCTTACTCGAAAACATGCTTATGCTTACTTAGAAATATTCATAAAAAAATTAAGCAAATTAGGAAAAACTCATGCCTTACTCGGAAATATTCATGCTAGTTTTCCTTACTTAAAAAAATCATAAATTTGAAAAATCATTTTAACCAAAAATTAGTTTCCAAAATTTCATACAACTTAATCCAAAGCATATTTGAAATCATCTCTAAATGCACAGAAATCAAAACTAACAACTCAAAGACCCTATATTAATTATTTCTACACACGAAATCTTCCAACTTAGATCAAACAGGGGTGTTGTGTTATGAAACTATGCACGCATGATAATATGGACTATATAAAAACTCTGATGTAAAGGAATCACACAAACAAACATCCTGATACATACGGTACTCGAGACATCTTCATCCTCTCTTCTTTTCTTCTAGGACTCATCTTAGAGGATAACTTGACTTTAATAGGAAATGGGGTTGATATTGGCTTACAATCTTGCATATTAAACCTTTGCAAAATTTTCTTCACATAACTTTTCTGTAAAAGCTAAATTTTTCTACTAACTCTATCTCGGTGAATTTGCATCCTTAGAATCTTGTTTGCGGGTCCAAGGTATTTCATCTCGAATTACTTAGCCAGTTGAGCCTTCAATTTATTGACACGGTCTTTGTTAGGGCCTGCTACCAAAATGTCGTCAACATATAACAGCAAGATGACAAAATTAGTATCTCTAAACCTCTTGTAATATGCACAAGCTTCTGCGTGTAATCTGTTATATCCAAGGCCAATAATGAAAGAATCAAATCTATTGTACCAACACCGCGACACCTGCTTTAAACTATACAGAGATTTGTTTAACATGCAAACCAAGTTCTCTTTTTCTTTTTGTTTAAAACCTTCTAGTTGGAGCATGTAAATTTCTTCCTCAAGATTTCCATGAAGAAATGTAGTTTTCACATCTAGCTTCTCTAGATGTAAATCATACGTAGAACACATTGCCAGAATACTCATACAGTTGTCATTCGAACCACAGGGGAAATATTTTGTTGAAGTCGACTCTCTTTTTCTGAGCATATCCTTTGACTACCAATCTTTCACGATACTTCTCCACCTTGTTATCACCGTTCCTCTTGATCTTATACACCCATTTGTTTCCAATGGGTTTTCTACCTGCTGGTAGTGGCATCAGTTCCACATTTTATTTTTATGAAGAGCTTTAATTTCTTCTTGCATTGCTGCCATCCAGAATGACACGTCTGAATTATTCAATACTTTTTGAAGAGTTGATGTCTCTCCTTTCTCTGTAAGAAGACAGTATGCAACGTTGCTCTCTATAACGTAATCTGAGTGCCACACCAAACGTTTTCTTTCATGATTAAGAGTACGAATCGTTGGATCTTGAGACTCGATTTTCTCATTCACCTCGTGCTATGGTACGGATTCAGAAGAATCACTCAAATGAAATTGCTTTTCCATCTGTATTGATGTAGTTTCTCTTGTAGTGCTATCACCTTCTTCATTCTCTTGAATGTTTCTTCCACAAAGACAGCATCTCTACTGATGACTACTTTGTGGAGACAGTGAGGTCCCACATGCGATACCCCTTTACTCCGTCAGCGTACCCCAAGAACAAACATTTTATGGATTTTGGATCTAGCTTTATAGTTTCTTTTGGAATTGTGCATCACGTACACAGGTCTGTCAAATATATGAAGGTCTGAATAATTGACTGGCTTTCCCGTACACATCTCCATCGGTGTCTTCAACTCAACTAAAATTGAAGGTGAACGGTTTATCACATAGGTTCTATTCATCAGCTATGCCACTCCATTCGTTGAGGAGTGTATGCCGTTGTGAACTACTTTTTGATTCCTTTTTTCCTGCAAAAAGTATCAAATTCATCACCAGCGTATTCTCCTTCATTATCTGTCCTCAAATACTTGATCTTTTTTCCAGAATCAAGTTCCACCCGCGCTTTGTAAACTTTGAAAACTGCAAACACATTAGACTTCTTCTTGATTGGGTACACCCAAAATCTCCTGGAATAGTCATCAATGAAGGATACAAAATACTTTGATCCTCCTAGGGACTGAACTGGTGCTTGCCACACATCAGAGTGAACCAATTCCAGAACTGAAACACTTCTAGAATTTGATGTATTGAATTTTAAGCGATGATGCTTGCTGATAACACAATGATCACAGAAAGGTAAAGAAACCTTTATGAGGCCAGAAATTAGCTTCCTTTCCACAAGAATCTTCATTCCTTGTTCCAACATATGTCCAAGCTTCTAATGCCATGTTACTGTAGCTCTATGACTTGGATTATGTGAAGCAAAAAATGCTTATGCTTCCTCCATTATCTCTCTTTTCAGTTGGTATAAGTTTGCAACCACCTTTTCTCCTATCATAAGTACAAGCACGCCTTTCATAACTTTCATGATCTTGTTTTGTATTTCAACCTTAAAACCAATATCATCCAATTGTCCTAGAGGCAATAGATTCTTTTTCAGGCCCTCCACGTGTCGCACATCCGGAATAGTACAAATTGTACCATCATACATCTTCACCATGATACTTTCAATTCTAATGATCTTTAGTTCATGATTATTGCAACTGTACACATATTCACCTCCAGAGATTGGTTTATATTGATGAAACCATTCTCTTCTTGCGGTCATATGAAAAGTAGCTCCCGTATCGAACAACCATATATCTAAAATCTCTTCCAGCCTTCATTTGCAACCGTTAGTTCACAACACAAAGTGTTACCATCTTTTGAAGTGCTAGCGAAATTTTCTTGAGGATTAGAGGTATTCAAACCCTTACAATAATTCTTAACATGACTTGGCTTGCCACATTTGTAGCATTTAAAATTCTTCTTCCTTCCTAATTTAGATTTACCATGATTGTAACTCCCATTGGAGCCAGGTTCCATTGACCTCCCTCTTGTCACCACTAAAACCTCTACCTGTCTTGAACTGGTTTGCCTGTCCTCCCCGTTGTTGCGCCTATTTTCTTCTTCCAGAATGATGGTTGCAACATCATCGAAGACTCAATAGTCCGAAAGTTACTGGTTAAGTTGATGATAAGCTGGTCATATGAGCCAGCTAAACTTTGGAGTAGAATTTCAGCACGTTCTTGTGGCTCTATTTTACAACTCAAAGACGTGAGCTGAGAAAATAGAGTATTCATGTTATTAACGTGCTCAGTCACTGAAGTAGATTCCATCATGCGAAGAGCATAAAGTTTCCTCTTAAGAAATTTTTTATTGTGGAGCGATCTTGCCTCGTACAATTGAGTAAGATGATCCCAAATCTCCTTTGCATTCTCCTCTATGCTTGACAAAACTCCATCTCCTAATGCCAGATGAAGATTTGTAATAGAATTTCCGTCCATCTCGTCCCATTTACTGTCATCCATGACCTTAGCTGACATTTAATCAATTGTCGCTAAACATTTATTGTTTCTAAGGATAGCCTTCATCTTTAATTTACACGAGAATTATTCCCATTGAATTTTTCAATTTTAAATTTTGCGCCATTGATATAGTCACAATCTACTTTTCAACAAAACTAATATTTGTTAATAATAGTAACGAACCCCTTTTAAGTGAGTATAATCTTACTTATCTTTTGATGTGGATGATCCACTTATTAGTGGCAACCACAGAGCATATGATAAACAATTATACATACACCCAACCTTAGCTCTTCATACCACTTGTTGAGAAAAGTGGCACCAGATTGAAGCAAAACCATAACTAAAATATGAAATGGAATAAAGATGACCCACGTATTTAACGTGAAAAACCCCAATATGGTAAAAACCACGGGCATGAGAAAATACGCTTTACTATGATGAAAATTAGGAGTTACACCTCTCTCTCTAATTACAAGGATTAACGATATTAGTTTCTTGTGATTACGAAATATATTCTAACCCTCTAATAGTTCTCACAAGTACTACTAGAGAAATCTTGCTATGTGTTTTAGAAAGATGGAATGGGATACTATAGAAGCATGGATGCATTGCTTTTTATAAGCAAAGTTTTTGACATATGACATCATGAATGATTATACCACAAACCAAGTTGCAAGATTCTCCTACTTGAAGATTTGATACAATGTATCTTCTCATATTTTAACAAAAAAACAACTCTTTTATAAAACTCGTGCAACAATTGAATCATAGTTTGTATAATATAATCAATGTTTGTACAATTATCTAAATATTTAGTTATAAATCTAGATGTATATCATATATTGTTCGATTCGAGTAACCATGTATATTTGAAAATAAAATAATAACCAAACTTTGATAAGCAGTCTTTTTTTTTTTTTTTTTTTTTTTTTTTTTTTTTTTTTTTTTTTTTCTCATCAGATTCCAGGTTCTTTTATTTTAGTTTAGCCATGGTTATCGTCTTTTTGCGGTTTCACATTGAACTAGTCGGTTCGTTTGAATTTTTGAACACCACAGCCTACTTATAAAATTTATTTTAATTTGAAACATAAAAAGTTTTGGTTTACCAAAGTAAATACAACAATTGGTAGGTTGGTATCCCTTTAGTATTATTTTATCTTCATAGCATGTCTCTTTTCTCAGCCTTTTTGGGTCCATATAATCACTCATTTCTTAGCCTCAAAAACCTCTTCCACCTTCCTCTGTTTTCATTCCCCTGATTTTCCCAACCTTACTTATCTTTTTGGTTCAAATATCTTTTAAGAACCAGCACAAACTTCCTAAATCTATCAAGTCCTCCAAATTAGTATAAAAATTTGATCGGTTTCTCGAAGATATTAGTCTAATTCAATAAAAAATATTGTCCATCAATGCTAGAGATTTTAGCTACCGATTATTTGTGAAGTTTTTCGTTCAAATTATATGGTAAAATCATTATTTCGACGCATGACCCATCTCGTTCAATCATTCTCCGTTGTATTTCTTTACTGGTTTTACGTTTTTTCATGAATTAACAATCTATCCACTTTAATTCATCATAAGGGTCGTGCGTCTTAGTTAAAACTTCTTTAGTTTTGTATTTTATTTGTGTTATAGTATTCGTCTAGGAGCGTAGTCTAAGTAGTAACAAGTATCTATTATCGTGTTTAAGTTTTTCGTTATTTATGGATCCTTCAAGTGGGAATTCATCCGGGTCAACTCAAATCCAAAACTCGGGATCTGATGAGGATTTGGCTTACCTAAGAAAGCGCAAAAGAATGCTATCAAATCGCGAATCAGCTAGGAGATCAAGGATGAGGAAACAAAAGCATCTACATGATCTAACGGATCAAATCAACCAGCTCAAGAACAATAACAGCCAAATCATCACAACAATCAAAGTTACCACACAACAATCTGTCCGAATTGAAGCGGAAAACTCTATTTTGAATGCTCAAATTGCTGAGCTCAGTCAAAGGCTAGATGCACTAAATGAAATTATAAGTTGCATGAATAATGAGAGTGTTGATGGTATAAGCATGCAATATACAAATGGTACTAGTGGGATGTTTGAGTCTGAGCAGCCTGATTTTTTCAACAATCAATGGAACATGATGTACCTTAATCCGCAAGCTATCATGGTGTCTGGTTGTGATGTCTTTGAGTACTAATTGCTAGTTGAATTTGCTTTCATTTAAGAGTTCTATTGAGTGGAGAGTGAAGAAAATGGATACTGGGTTATCCTTAATATTATCTTAAAGTTAGGTTTCTATTATTAAACTTAAGGTGATCATTATATACACATATATGTGTATGCATGTGTGTATGGTTGTATGGTTGTGTGCTTGCATGTTGTATGGAATAAAGTGTGAAAATAAACTTATGTATTTCATGTTTAGGGATGGAGGGTGAATGTAAATCCACTTGGCAATGTATTCATTTTTAAAGTGCAATTAAGTAACTGTTGGTTCATGGTTGAATGTTGTGCGATGATTTTGATTTATGTACAATAAAAGGTGTGTGGTAGGGGCAACTTTCTTTAGTTTTGAGTCAAATCAATGGAGTGTGGTAATCAACTTCATATGTTTATCTTTTTCTAATTGATTATCTTTTTCTAACAACCATTTCCTTATACATGTCTCGAGAGGGGATCCAAAAGACAATAAGAGAGTTGAATAATTATTGTTAAAAGTTTTGGAGTTGTTTAATGTCAATTATTGGAAAAATACTACCACCTATGTTTTTAAATAAGTGTCTAGTTTGACTTTTCAAAGTCAAATTGGATCAACTTTGACCTTATCTATTTTTGCGAGTGTTATATAATACTTGATGAAAAATAAATGAATGGATTGGGTTTTAAGTGTATTTTTCATTGGTATAGTTTTTCATCAAGTATTATATAACACAAAAAAAATATTTACGGTCAAAGTTGAACCAGTTTGACTCCGAAAAGTCAAACTGGACATTTATTTAGGGACGAAGGGAGTATCTGTTAGTTTTATGGATATAAATTAGTAGTCGTGAGTTAGGATCGAACTCGAGACCACGGGATTGCACGCTTTACGTATGAGAATTAAAGTTAATAGTTAAATGTAAAATGTTATATTTATTTATTAATTACACAAAATGTATAACGAACGTTAAGTTAATTAAGTGTAATGGACTAACGATCGTTTAATGTTAATTGGAAGGACTAAATAATAAAATAGAGATTGGGAAGGTTCCGGAAACCCTCTTTGTGATGTGATCCGATCGGCCAAGGGTTTCAAAAGTTATGTTATGTATAAATACAAGGCCTATGGTCTTTGTATTTCATCTCTTGTACTCATTGGCTAAAACCTAAAATTGTTTGTGTGTGTTTTTTGCCATAATCGATCGTACAACCCCTCTTGGGTGTCGATCACATTGTTTTCCAAAACAAATTAAAACTAGCATTACTTTAATTTGATTTAGTACGTGTGTACAAGAACGTGGTACTAACATACTTTTGTTAGTATCTTGGATTGAATTACAAAATCGGTAAGGGGTAATTCACATAATCCTATAAACCCTAATTAGGGTTCATCACTAGCTAGTTTTGTGGAATTGATTCTTGTTCGGCTAGAATCAAAAATGTACGCATACTTTATGATTATGTTAGTTAATTTTTTATTAATCGTTCCTTTACGCTTCCGCATGTTTCTTTGATGTTTTATGTGTTTTATATATGATTGTCATGTTATATAATTCCAACAGTGGCATCAAGAGCCTTGTTTAATGAGTAATTAATTACTAAACACGTAAAAAACGAATATTGTATGTTGTTTGATATGATTATTCTAGGGTTTTGATTATGATTATGTACACTCTAAATTTAGGGTTAGGGCTTTTGCCCTAATTTGGTTTTAAAATTTTTTTTGGATCGACCAAAATTTTTTTATGGGTCGATACCCTAATTTTTTTTAGTCAATTATTTAAAAAAAATTGTTTTAGGGTTTATTATAATTGTTATGTTATCAATATCGAAACCTAGAATTAATATATTTGTTACGTGATAAATTCATGAATAAAGTGTTATGTGACATGGAATTGTATGCGATCTTGTGACTTACCTGAATAATTATTATGTTATATCCATGATAATACATGCATGTTCGTCATGAATGGTTGCTTGAATTTTTATTTGTTAAGTTATTTTATCACATGTATGTTATAAATCTTGAATTGAGGAAGACTCCAATAATATATTAATGAATTGATGCAGGTTTTACTGACCAGGTCTTAAATTTATAGTGTCTCGCAATACCTATGGTCTACCCTAGTGCACTAACGGGCAGTGTACCCGGTCGTGTGTAGTATAGTATTCGGTAAAACCGAGGTCGTCCCAAGAGCTACGTGGATCGGAAATTAACTTAAGTCTATGTCACGATTTTAATTGATATTAAGATTGAAATAAAATTAACTAATAAAACAAGGAAATAAAAGAAAGCAGATAAAGGCAAAAGATGTGATCAATGAAGGAGAATGGTGCTAACCTAGTTACTCATCCTAGCTAGTTATTTCTATGTCTACTTACTCCCAATTACTTCAGGTGGGGTCAAAGTCGAGAGGACAGCATTTGGTCAATTCGCCCTAACCTATCAGCAAATATGCCACCACAGGAGAAATCAGGCGCACCGTCATAAGTCCTGTTGTTCCTGGTCCCCTAAGCCGAGTCATTAAGTACCGCTACATGCTAGATTTATAATAGTGAGTGCCCGGCCGTTAGGAACTTAGACACTCACCCCCTAATTCTTAAGTTCATCCAAACGATAGGTGATCAGTTGGTCAAATCGCACAAGTAGAAAGGGTCGTCAGTTGGTCATATCTTACCCTTCCCGTCTCAGTCCGCTCACCTAGGGTCAGTTGGTCATATCTCCTAGGCAATTGGCCTCTACCGCCATTCAAAACTACCGAACCAAGGGTGGCTACCAATAAACTATGCATGCATACACTTAGAAATAATTATACGGAAATAAAGTAAACGTAAACAAAACAATTAAGGAATCATAACAAGGCCAACACCAGGGTGCTTAGCCAAACATATAGTAAATCATACCAACAAAAATGAATAAATCATAAATTGAATTGAACATAATGTTTGATACAAATTACTTGATGTAGAGCTAATAATGATGATGATTGAGAGTGAATTCTTCCTTCAAAACTGGCTTCGGACTGTTGGAAAATGCCCTGGAGTGGTGCCCTAATCGACCCCTAAGAGAGGGGTGAAGAGAGATACTAAAAAATGCATATTTAGGGCTGTATTTATAGGCCCCGACATGGTTACGAAGTAACCTTAAGGGCTAATTTCGCCGTAACTAAAGTCGGTGCAAAGAAATCCGGATCTCGGAAAATTACGCCGTAACTAAATTATTTAGTTACGTCGTAACTAAGTTACGCCGTAACTTCTAATTACGACTTAAATTGCAACTACGTACTTTTCTTCATCCTTTCATTTACATGAAACATTTTTGCACTAGATGTCGCTTTAGGCCCCTCATCGTACTTCTTCATTTATATTGTAGTCCTTGAAGTAAATAAACATCATATAAGTTGTCACCTTTAGTCCCTGATCGCACTTGTTATTTTTACTTTTCATCCTTGGAGTAAATATTATCTTCATTTAGCCACAGGACTTCAACTCCTTAGCACCCAAGTAATAATTACGGCGTAATTAAATTACCGAATTACGCCGTAACTCTTCAACCGTATATTTTTATCCACTCCGTAATTATCTCTACGGCGTAACTAAATTGCCATGTTACACCGTAACCTTCATAAAAATAATTACGACGTAACCATAAGAGATGGTTACGTCGTATCCTTCAAAGCTCATATTTACGCCGTAACATTATTAGCTAGTTACGCGCGTAGTCTCCACATAAAATCCAAAGGCCCTCGTAAATCAATCTTCAGAACATATACTTGGCCTTTTATCACTTCTTTTCCGCTCCAACGCCTCATTTATCCTGAAATGCAAATATGAACGAATATGAAAGAATTAAATACCATATTAATGCAAATGAGGCCATAAACACGGGAATTTGATATATAAAAGATCAGGCTAATTTGATGTTATCAAATATCCCCTCACTTGAATCCTACTTGTCCTCAAGTAGACCCTTTAAATAATTCTTAAAAAGATATCTCCCAGGATTAATTGGAAGATATGAGTCTAAAAATCACATAGCTAGAAAATTCCAAACCGAGCACCTCACGAAATAGGAATTGAAATCACACTCTCTCTCATAATTCACTTGTTTAATATTTTTTGGGTGATCACTCAACTGCTCAGTCATGGCGAGTATTCTATCATAGGCTTGGCAAAGATACTAATCTCCACCACTAGAGTCTATAGATGCAGCTATTCTAAAAGGCAATGGGTTGACACAACATAGGCTTATGGGTTATTTTGTCATTACTAACGAGCTACGGCGAGGGGGACAAAACCAATGATACATGACCAAATCCATAGCCAAGACACCAATGATTGCTCGCTTCCTCACCTAAGCTCGATTCACGACCAAGGGTAGGATAAGGCATGGGAAATTTTAATGGGTGTAAATAAAAAGACACGAAACAAGTAGATTCCTAAGTCCACAGTCACCCCACCACTAGTCGCATTCAATCCCATAGTAAAAATCGAGGGTCAAGAGTCAAGGGGTCTTCAATAATCCAATACACGAGTTAATGCATAAGAAATGTAATGTGGTGCCTCATAAACTCCATAATCTAGGCAAATAAGATGCATTAACTCGGCATTCATAATCAATGAAAAAAAGAATTTGCTGTATAAAAATTTTAAAATTTGGGTCAATTTAGCACATATTTCTATCAAAATCGATCATTTCTATCTCTCATACCCCACTTGAAATGTACAATGTCCCCATTGTACGAATATTGATTAAAATTTGAAAGGCGAGATAGAAATGTTCGGGTTTCTAATTTTATCCGTAAGACATAACGGATTTGTAAAAATTTGCGCCAGTTGAATAAAGCGAAAACACTAATTATAGACAAAACACTTGCTTGCATGCTTTTTTTTTATGCAAGACAAGGTATACATGGATATAAACGATACGAACATAAAAAGTATCCCCCCACTTGAGATCAACTATCATCTAAACCCAATTTTCTTCCAAAACCCTTTATTCAAAACCCGCGACTTTCACTAGTGGAACCAAAATTAACCAACAGCGCCCGGACCATGGACATAAGGAAACTACAGGGTAGGCTAGGCGATGGGTGAAACGAAACAATAATAATGGGTGAAAAAAATGAAAGGAAAGGCTCTGAAGGGTGTATCTAGGGGTATCTGCACTACTGGTGAGTGCAACAAAAAGGGGTTTCACAGGGGGATTGACTAATCGATGTGAAAAGTCAATATACACAATACATATGTGGGGTATTTGGGTTTAATCCTAAAATTGCCTTAAATCCTAGCTGCACCGATCACACCAAGTTACCTCAGTGTAATGCTCATGATAATGGTCTCGAAAAGATATGCAAGGCCAAGTTCTAAAGTCTACTACAGCCACCGGCACACTCATTTTTATGGAATTATGTATAAGGGGAAAACGGAAAGGCTTATCCTCACACAATGGAAATATAGGGTAGGTGTGCTCAGTCTAGATTAATCCAGTTAAGTAATGAAAAACATGTCAAAATTAATTAATGAAACACTTTTCATCAAAAACTAGAAAAATAAGGGCAAGTAAAATCAAGCGGGTGTCGATGTCTAATCCATTCCCCCCACTTGGGTCATACTTAAGCATATAAATGAATGATAAGAAGGGTTAGAATTGGAACAGAAAACTCCCCTGGTATTGCTCGGCATGATCGAAGACACACGAACAAACGTGTCCCGCTTTGAGATCTATGAGCAAACTTTAATAACCTGAATTCACATAAAACAACCAAACCCATCATACTAGAAAAACAACAAGCAATAAAAGAAAAAGAAAAACCTAACTCACTTTCGTAGGAATCACGGTTGCATTTAGCGTATGCAACAAGCCTTTTTAAACCACTTGGTGTCTCAAGTGGACGAGTGAAGTCTCGTGAGGGTTTACAGGGAACACACCCACAAAGTTCATTTAAAATACTAATACAAGGTTATTGTGTTTTAAAATGAAAGAATTAAAGCAGAGGAAGGTTACGTCGTAACTCTTTTGAGGAAGTTGCGCCGTAACTGGCAAAACCTGACATAAGGTGCAAAGCGAGTGGTTACGGCGTAACCACTGAGATGGTATTACGCCGTAATTGGTAATGCGTCAAGAATTCTGCTGCAAAAAGTTGGTTACGGCGTAATCACCAAGATGAGTTACGCCGTAACTCTGGTCAGATCAGCAAACTGCAGCAGCAATTACTTCCTCGTTTCCTGCAAAAATGGTTAGAAAACACAAAACCCAACTATACTAATAAAATGAAAAAGAAAAGATAGGCATGGGGTGCCTCCCACGAAGCGCTTGTTTTTGTTCGAGTCACGAGCTTGACTCCACCCTTATTTACTACGTAAAAGGGTGTTCATCCCCTCACTTGAAATCAAGTGTGGGTGAAAATAGCAATAAACACCATGAGGGTGTGAAATTGCTATGGGATGGGGAAATGATAAATTATGATCATACCTGAAAGGAGATGTCATTTCCCTCCATACCTTACCCGTTTTAGTTGATGGCATTGATGATTGGTTCACCTCGTGATGTGGCTGATTACTAGGCTCGTATATCTTCTCGTTAAACACTGAAGTGTCCAAGATCTTGTCCTCTAATTCCATTGCGAGATCAACTAAAATAGGTTCAGTAGCCGAAGCTACATAGCCAACATCGGGTGATGTGATAGGTTGCATGATTTCATCCATAATCTCAGCATCCTGAATAGAAAAACAAGCAAGATTGTCAGGAATAAAAGAAGAGTTAGAAGTAATACCATTTTGTGTTGTGGTTGATTCCTCATTAGCTTGTGGCGTTGCTTCATCACTGTGTAAGTTCTTTGCTTCCATTTTCTTCAATTGATCGTCACTTGTTTTTTCTTTTCTCACAGTCTTCAAACGTCCTGGAAATGGGATAGGTGGTACATAGGGTCTGATATAAGGTAAATCACGAGGAACCGGCTCCTTGTTGACTTCTTTCATCTTTCCCACTGTTGCTTTGATAGTTCCGACCGCATTCTTTTTACTTTCCAGGACCTTTTGATTTAATTCTTCAAGCTTAGCCTCCAAG
The DNA here is from genome assembly GCA_910596185.1 of Chrysanthemum makinoi. Lineage (NCBI taxonomy): Eukaryota > Viridiplantae > Streptophyta > Magnoliopsida > Asterales > Asteraceae > Chrysanthemum > Chrysanthemum makinoi. Next base: position 233,845,524 of record OU343224.1, on the reverse strand, counting down.
CTTTTCCTCTTATCGTCAAGCTTCTTTAAATTCAGGTCCGCGCCCTCCTTGAATTCCCTAATCATTTCGTCATTCGAGTCGTCCATCCTTTTTAAATTATCCGAGAATTTCTTGACGGCTTCCTCCAATGACTCAACATACCTGACCTGCTCATATTCTTCTTGTAGAGAGTGCTCTTGTATAGCATGAATGCTCTCCTTGGCCATCTTCATATCACATCCAAGTCTATCAAGCTGCTTGGTGATGTCACCAAAGTCATCCAAGCTGTTGCTATTTGTGGCCCAAGTGGTTGCTCCATCATACCAATTTCGTGAATGGTCAGCCATCATTTCAATTGATCTAAGGGCTTGTGCAGGTGGCATTGTAGGAATAGGTCCTTGAGAGTCGAGCATTTGGCGAGACGAGATGTTTAAACCTTTGTAGAAAATAAGGACCATCTGATGGTTGCTGATATCATGCGTTGGGCATCTGTAGAGAAGGTCATTATATCTTTCCCAAGCTTCATCAAGCGTTTCATCCATCTTCTGTCGGAAACTCCTTATCTCTTCCATCTTCTTGGCAATCTTTGAAGGAGGACAATATCTCCGAATGAAAGCTTTCTTCAAAAGATTCCACGTATTGATTGACCCCTCAGGAAGCATCTTCATCCATCTTCTGGCTGCTCCTGTGAGTGTAAATGGGAACACTCTAAGCATTAATGCATCTTGAGAAACTCCTAGAGTGTGGAAAAGATCTGCGATCTCCAATACTCTTCGCACATGCAGGTGGGCATCATCATCGTTAGTTCCCGCGAAAAGATTTTGTCTAAGTTCCCTCATGAACTGGCAGCTGATCTCAAACTCGATGTCATCATTCAATTCGGGGCATACCACGCCCGATCTTAGGTTATCTCGAGTCAACGAAATATATTCTTCCATAGTGAGCATGTCAAAATCTGAATCTTCCATATCCTGAAATATCAAAAACAAACAAAAAGCAGAAAAGAAGAGAAAAAGAAAACTAAAAATAAAAAATAAAAGAAAATAAAAGAAAAACTTAAATTAAAATCCTAAATAGCTCCCCGGCAGCGGCGCCAAAAACTTGATGCATGTTTTACTGACCAGGTCTTAAATTTATAGTGTCTCGCAATACCTATGGTCTACCCTAATGCACTAACGGACAGTGTACCCGGTCGTGTGTATTGTAGTATTCGGTAAAACCGAGGTCGTCCCAAGAGCTACGTGGATCGGAAATTAACTTAAGTCTATGTCACGATTTTAATTGATATTAAGATTGAAATAAAATTAACTAATAAAACAAGGAAATAAAAGAAAGCAGATAAAGGCAAAAGATGTGATCAATGAAGGAGAATGGTGCTAACCTAGTTACTCATCCTAGCTAGTTATATCTACGTCTACTTACTCCCAATTACTTCAGGTGGGGTCAAAGTCGAGAGGACAGCATTTGGTCAATTCGCCCTAACCTATCAGCAAAGATGCCACCACAGGAGAAATCAGGCGCACCGTCATAAGTCCTGTTGTTCCTGGTCCCCTAAGCCGAGTCATTAAGTACCGCTACATGCTAGATTTATAATAGTGAGTGCCCGACCGTTAGGAACTTAGACACTCACCCCCTAATTCTTAAGTTCATCCAAACGATAGGTGATCAGTTGGTCAAATCGCACAAGTAGAAAGGGTCGTCAGTTGGTCATATCTTACCCTTCCCGTCTCAGTCCGCTCACCTAGGGTCAGTTGGTCATATCTCCTAGGAAATTGGCCTTTACCGCCATTCAAAACTACCGAACCAAGGGTGGCTACCAATAAACTATGCATGCATACACTTAGAAATAATTGTACGGAAATAAAGTAAACGTAAACAAAACAATTAAGGAATCATAACAAGGCCAGCACCAGGGTCCTTAGCCAAACAAATAGTAAATCATACCAACAAAAATGAATAAATCATAAATTGAATTGAACATAATGTTTGATACAAATTACTTGATGTAGAGCTAATAATGATGATGATTGAGAGTGAATTCTTCCTTCAAAACTTGCTTCGGACTGCTGGAAAATGCCCTGGAGTGGTGCCCTAATCGACCCCTAAGAGAGGGGTGAAGAGAGATACTAAAAAATGCAGATTTAGGGCTGTATTTATAGGCCCCGACATGGTTACGACGTAACCTTAAGGGCTAATTACGCCGTAACTAAAGTCGGCGCAAAGAAATCCGGATCTCGAAAAATTACGTCGTAACTAAATTATTTAGTTACGTCGTAACTAAGTTACGCCGTAACTTGAATAATCTAATTACGACTTAAATTGCAACTGCGTACTTTTCTTCATCCTTTCATTTACTTGAAACATTTTTGCACTAGATGTCGCTTTAGGCCCCTCATCGTACTTCTTCATTTATATTGTAGTCCTTGAAGTAAATAAACTTCATATATGTTGTCACCTTTAGTCCCTGATCGCACTTGTTATTTTTACTTTTCATCCTCGGAGTAAATATTATCTTCATTTAGCCACAGAACTTCAACTCCTTAGCGCCCAAGTAATAATTACGGCGTAATTAAATTATCGAATTACGCCGTAACTCTTCAACCGTATATTTTTATCCGCTCCGTAATTATCTCTACGGCGTAACTAAATTTCCATGTTACGCCGTAACCTTCATAAAAATAATTACGACGTAACCATAAGAGATGGTTACGCCGTATCCTTCAAAGCTCATATTTACGCCGTAACATTATTAGCTAGTTACGGCGTAGTCTCCACATAAAATCCAAATGCCCTCGTAAATCAATCTTCAGAACATATACTTGGCCTTTTATCACTTCTTTTCTGCTCCAACGCCTCATTTATCCTGAAATGCAAATATGAACGAATATGAAAGAATTAAGTACCATATTAATGCAAATGAGGCCATAAACACGAGAATTTGATATATAAAAGATCAGGCTAATTTGATGTTATCATAAATCAATTATGTGCAATTTGGTGTATTTTAATTATGGCTTACGCGATCGATTCGTCTATGTATGTGGCTCACTTTCAATTGTGCGAGTGAAAGCCCTAGTTAATATATACGTTAGTTAACTTAGATATTAATTATTAATAGGCTTTATCAAATAAGTTGCATGTAGCTACTTGTTTACACGTATTAATTGTTAGTTATGTGCGCATTGTTTTAAGTTATTTATTTTTTATTGTTTATTTGTTTGTTTATTATGTGCGACAAGTTTTAAGCAAAGGGTAATTTTGAATAGAAAAATAAATCGGACTAAATAATGGTGAAATTTGATTTGTTATTGAAGAGTTAAATTTTCAATAAGTTTAATTGATTGATGATTTAGGTACAAATAGTGAGAACGGCTCACCCAATTTTGACGGACAGTGTGAGGGGTACAAGGAGGGGAGCGCATTAAATTGTGACCCGAAAGAAGGAGGTCATAGCTTCAGCGCTGACCAAATTCTCCGCTTCTTTGCGAGTCAAATTGGAGTTACCAAGTAGGCTATGAGTACAAAATCATCTTAAGGGCGAATTAGCTTTAATTCCATACACCACTTTTGTGGTAATTATCCGAAACACTAAGTCTTTAGACTTATGCAAAAAGTACGATATAATGGATGATAATTAAAGGTAAATTCCTTGATTGGCGAAACCAATACCTCAATCAAAACTTTGATAATTTGATCTTTATGAATTGGTTAATAAAAAGTTTTTTATTAAAATTTATGCTACAAGATGAATGCATGACATCTTTGTACATATTTGATTTGACACCATAAATCAAAACTAGTACCTTTATAAAATTAAGTTAAGTGCCATCTAGTTAAAGGAACACTTGAAGCTGCAATTTACGTCATGTGGGAACTTGGCGAGATTGTGATGGAAAGGTAAATATTTATGTAAAGTCATACCTTACATGAACATATTTTTAGTTCTTTAAGTTAGACGACTTAAATTGAGTAGTAAGTGAGACCTGGACTCATGGCGCAAGATGGGATAAAACATGTTTACATTTGCAATAGCGTTGGAAAATGTAAATCCCATAATGATCTAGGAATTGGAAAATGTTTGCAATTATTGTTCGACATATTACCCTATTATATGCTTTCATTACTAGCAGATCAACTGATGTAATGGAACTATGATAATTTGGATCCTAGTTTTCGAGAAAATTCTATGGTTATATGAATATTACCTTGGGTATTTTATTTTCTTGAAAAGTTTAATTATCGAAAATACTGAAATTGAATTTTGAAAATTCTTTAAATGTATTAATGCAACATTAAACCGTAAACGTAGGTTATTCTTGTATTGGTAAATTGATCTACACCTATAAGGGTTTTTTGGTAGAGTCAACTTTGCTAAAAGAATAAACCTAGTCCTCTTTTCATAAGAAAGAGTGAGATTCAATCCTATTCCTTTTCATGAATGAGAAAGGTATTATAGGACAAATTAGAATTGTCTAAATTATAAATACATAACTCGTAAGCAAATTTTAATAGTTAAGAAAATTGCATATTTTCTGAGTTATTAAATTAGAAGCTAGACTAATTTACTGCAAAATTGGTAAAAGACAAACTAGCATATTTTATCTAGTTGTTGTGCTTTGACCATTTAAAAGTACTACTTATAATTGTTGTAATAGTATAACTATTAAGAAAGAAATTGCATGCCCAATTTTTCAAGTTAATAGCATTGATGGATAATTTATCATCTACATAATAGAATACATAAGTAATTGTTATGTATGTATGACTCTATTTTTTTAGTTTATGAAAACACTTAAGTAATTGTTTCATTTTAATTCTCTTCAAATGTATGGACAAAATTTCTCAAAAAAGTGAAAAAATTATAAACTTTTTTTCTTATTGGAATATTTATGAATAAACTCTTTTATAGACTTTTTTATAAATTTTATAAACTTTTTAAAATTTTTTATAAACTTTTTAAAATTTTATAAACTTTTCTTATATTTTAAACTTTCACTAGAAGGGTTTATTTGAAATTACCCCAACCAAACACTTACAATGTTGTCAAATCCAGTGGGAGCATTGTGTTCTTATTACCGAATAAGGAATTAATGTAATGATCTCTAATTCAGTGGGAGTTACAAGCTTTGTCATCTTGGTAGTAACTCAGATTATCTCTAGAATGTCTTAAGATAATTACTTTCCACTTGTAGACACTTATGTTTTTAACGATAGTCATGTACGTTTCCTTACTAGACAATGAAGTGGTTCTACATCTACTAGTTATGCTAATATCAATGACACAATCATATAGGTCATATAAACAAACATATGTCGTGTTGTTTATCTGTCACATGATGTTGTTCCATGCACAAGTGGGAGAAATCTATATTGTGTGCAAGGTACAATATATAGGTATATGATTTAACGGATTCTCTTGACTGCAAGGTAAAACACTAATGTTCTAATATGACTTATACATATCTAATTCAAGAAACACTTAGTGTTACAATTTACGTCATGTGAGAACTTGGCGAGATTGCAACGACAAGGTAAATCTCCATGTTACGTGGGATCGTATCTGGAATAAATTTACAGTTTCTAAATTAGACAAGTATTTAGAACATGTGTCAAAATGATATATAAGACTACTTCAAATTAAATATTTATGTATTATTAGAATGACATAAATAAATGAAGTAATCTAATACTACTTCAATTTGTTTATTTATGTATTTTGGAATGACATAAATGAAAAATAATGTAGTCCTACATTATTGTGAAGTAAATAAATTAACTTGAAATTACTATTGAAACCAAGAGTTGTGTTCATAATTACTTTAGTTAAACATGTTTATGATTCATTGTAAAGACATAAACATAAAGTCTTTTAAGACTTATAAGAGCATCCGCAATGCATGGTTTTTGAAAAGCTTTTTACTATTTGTAAAAGTTTTTTAAAGACTTTTTAGCATTGCAATGGAAGACTTTATGTAAAAGCTTTTAGTAAAAGCTTTTAGTTTGTCAAGTGTTTGAAGCAATGAGTTTTTACTTGCATCCTCATTAATGAAAAGCTTTTTGACTAGTTTTTGCATTGGAGCAAGATTTACAAAATGAGTTTTTGATAACAAAAATTAATTAGAAAGCTTATGCATTCAATGCTTCAAGTCATTAAAGACTTTGAGCATTGTGGATACTCTAATAAAGTAAGACGTTAACTTGTTATGTTTTTTTTTAATTAAGACATATACAAGAAGACATTGAGTTGATCAATGATTCATAACGTATAATGGGATTATAACAGTTCATGTCTTCTTTATGAGATATGGATATGAAGTGACTTGGTTAAAGAGTATGATAACATCAAATAGTCCTGAATATTAAGTGTCAATTTCCCCCGTTAATGCTCGTTATTTATATCATTTATATGGATTTACGCTTGTTTTCCATTGTTTTACACTTTCAGGTAAATTACGAGCATCGGAGCTAAAGAGACGCGGAAATGGAAACATTACTAAATATTTATCACATTATGCTTATTTTGAAGAAGTTACGGCGTAACTCATCTCTCACATTACGCCGTAACTATTGCGTGACCCAGAAGTCCAACTTATCAAGAGGTTACGGCGTAACTCCTCCCAAAGGTTACGACGTAACTCCATTAGGTCAAAAGAGGTTCCATGCCGCTGATACTTACGCCGTAACTACTGCAACACTTACGACGTAACCAAGTTTATTGAAGACTACGGCGTAACCACTTATTAGGTTACGCCGTAACTAGCAGATCTAGTGCATTTACGGAGAAATAGAAGGTTACGGCGTAACTCCTCTATGAATTACGCTGTAACCCAGACCTGGCCTATAAATACCCCACGAATTCCAGCATTTCAAAGCATCCCATTCCATACACAACACTCTGAGAACGTGAGAAAAAGCTCAAGGCAGGTCTAGGGAAGCATACGGAGCTGTTTCCAAGGGAGAAGTCACACCATTACGATAAGCTTTAGCGTTTTATATTTCTTTTACTTTCAATTCATGTATTTCATACCTTTGAATATTGAATTGATGTGCATGATTAATATGAGCGGCTAAGCACCCTTTGGTGCTAGCCTAGTTATGATTCCTTAATTGTTTTGTTTGCGTTTACCTTTACTTCCGTATAATTATTTCTAAGTGTATGCATGCATAGTTCTTTGGTATTCACCCTTGGTTCAGTAGTTTTGAATGGCGATAGAGGCCAATTGCCTAGGAGATATGACCAACTGACCCTAGGTGAGCGGACTGAGACAGGAAGGGTAAGATATGACCAACTGACGACCCTTTCTACTTGTGTGATTTGACCAACTGATCACCTATCGTTTGGATGAACTTAAGAATTGGGGGGTGTAGTGTCTAAGTTCCTAACGGCTGGGCACTCACTATTTAGAATCTAGCATGTAGCGGTACTTAATGACTCGGCTTAGGGGACCAGGAACAACAGGACTTATGACGGTGCGCCTGATTTCTCCTGTGGTGGCATCTTTGCTGATAGGTTAGGGCGAATTGACCAAATGTTGTCCTCTCGAATTTGACCCCACCTGAAGTAATTGGAAGTAGGTAGACGTAGACATAACTAGTTAGGAGGATTAACTAGGTTAGCACCACTATTCCTCTATTGATTTCCCTTCTACCATTTATTTGCTTTTATATTCTGCATTAGTAGTTTAATTAATTAAAACCCTATCAAACCATTAATATTCTGTGACAATTAGACTTAGTAATTATCTGACACACATAGCTCTTGGGACGACCTCGGCTTTACCATTTACTACACTACACACGACCGGGTACACTGCCCGTTAGTGCATTAGGGTAGACCATAGGTATAGCGAGACACTATAAATATTAAGACCTGGTCAGTAAAACCTGCATCAGAGTACTTGTGTTATATAGCATGCAATTGGCTTGAAAAGTCTATTATACCATTAAGTTGACTTAGTTGGTAAATAGGTAAGCCAAAAGGAATATGTTTATCTTATATATTGTTAGATTGTCTTACAATATTAATTCTAATGAATACCACAAGTTGATGGTATGTTCAGTTAGGAGAATCAAACTCTATTTGATTTGTTTGATTCAAGATAACCATAACTTCTTTTTTAAAAAGTAACAAGGTTAGAAAATTGAGTATGGATTGAATATACTCAATATGACTTCAACCTTGAAGATTAATAAAACACCATTTTATTATGGAATGTGATAAATCACATTAAGTTTTAAAATTGAAGATTCTGAATCTGTTAAACTACTTATGAATATGTTATTAACAAACTAAAGTCAGGAAGTATCAATGTGTATTTGTAATGTCCTAAAAAGAGAACAATGTAGTTTTGCTCTAACTGCTAAGTATATATAGATAGTCTATATATTACAAAAAGCAAGTGGGAGTTTTTTTTTTATCCTGAAAGATAAAATTACAAGATACATAATCTTCTTAAATACACTAGGAAATATCATGATGAGGCTAGATATGAAATGTTAACCTCAAGATGATAGAATTTTCATTCATAGATCTGCAAGGATATCTCAGATATTTGATTTATATGCTGAGAAGAACATGAGTTACAATATTATAGTAAACCTGATAATCATTATGATGGATTACGAAATATTGAATTGAGTAAATTACTCATACTATGAATTTAAAGATGCTGTCCATAAAGATAATCAATTTTGGAAACTTGGTTTATCTTAATAGTTAGACTGGAGAATGAAGATGAGTTTCTTCAAAGAGATGGAAAACTCTAGTGGTTTAAATCTCTGTGTAGAAATCATATGGACAAAATTGTACACATAATTAATGCATATTTTATGACAAGATTATTAATCATACTTAAGCAATTAATTGTGATTGAATATTCTTTCCTAGACACATTAAATATATAAAGATGATAATTGTCATACTTGTTTTCATTAATATGAAATATGACAATGGAATATCAAAACTCTTTCTTAAATAATTACTTGTGCGAGGACGGTAAGTAATCGAAAGTTTTTTTGAATTCATATAATCTTTGGAAGTGTACGAAGTGCAATAATTCATGAATGGATAAATGCATGCATCTATGAAATTATTCTTATGTTTAATTATTAAATCCTAGTTTTGATATATAATTGAAATAAGATAAATTTTAAGTATTCCTGAAAGCTAGTGGGAGTATTATGTTAAGGTTTTTTAAAAAATCAATTACCAATACATACCATATACACTATCAATTTACTAAAACATACTCAAAATTTTCTCTTTCCCTAAAACGTCCATTTTGGTGCGCAAGAACAATATTTTGGGCACCAAATCATAAATATCACTATTATGGTGCGGAAGACATAAAGTACTTTTAATTTTGGTGCGCAAGACCAATATTTTGGGCACCAAACAATATATTGGGCACCATACCTTTAATGCTTATTGAATAAACCCAACCACAAAAATTTAGTGGTGCGCAAGGTTTGATTTTTGGGCACCAAAAAATGCTTTAAAAGAAATATGGTGCGCAAAGAAATGGTTCTGGGCACCAAAAAATACGTGGCACATTCCTATTGGTTAATAAATTAATTCTTGTGCTTTAGTTAATATTTGGTGCGCAAAGTTTGGTGCGTGGGCACCAAAAATGACCAAAAATGCTTATACGGTCTAAATACATTCTTTTATGAAAATACCCTAGTAAATACGACCATTTATCCAAATCACAATTTTTTAAATATTATATGTTGTATAACATATAGGAAGTAACATTCCATGTAATCTAAATGTTAAGTCTTAGATTGGAATGAAACTTCACTTGTAATATTTAAAACTTAAAACATACAACCTTATAATATGTGTTTATTGTTAATAAACATGTGCGGTAAAATAAATAATTCTAATTAAACATGATATATCATTTGGGAAATAGATACATATCTTTTGATAAGATAGAACATGAATGAAATATAAGTTTGACATGTAGATTCATCATGTACATCATGTAGTATATTCAAATTGTTGTATCATTCTTGAATGATAGATGATTTGCAACATTGATATCTAACTAAAAGTTATTAGATAACTTGTGTAATGAATATTCTAATAGAATTACATCCTCAGCCTGGAATTGCTCCTAAATTCTATGGATGAACAATATGTAAATTGTTGTGCAAATTGTCATCAGCTACAAACTTGAAAGTTTGAAGGCATCAAACATTACACAATAGATATTAAAGTTTATAGAGTTTTAATAAGCATATTGTTGTTTGTATAAAATGATGTTGGTTTAATTGAGATGACACTCAATACTAGTCATGGTAGGATTTCATCCTTGTTAATGGCCATGTGAACTAGTTGTGCTACTAAGAACGCAGTTGCATTATAGATTAAAAGAATAAGAATACTTTAAACTTTAAAATGTTTGAAAGTTTAAATTTTCATAAATTAGTGTTGGAGGATGTCACATACTTTATGAATTATTATGTGGATTGATGAATGCACACATACAAGAACTTCACTAAATTGAATTCTTGAAATAAGTATTCTCAAAATTACGATAGATCAAGTTGGTTGATTTATGCCTTGTCAACAAGTATGATTGTCATTACTTGAGGCATAATTCATCAACTGAAATTTTCATGCATTGATCTATTTAGTATTTGGATAAGGGATGTTAAACAATTATTATAATAAATCAAATACTTGTTATGTTTGATTTTATAATATATTGTATCCTATATTTGCATGTTTAATCCGTGAATAATTTTTTTTAGTTATTCTAAATTGTCCGTTGTCAATTAATGATATTGGAGTATCATTAAACTAAAACAAATTTGAGAGATGTGGTAGAATATACTTAAAAGTATATTGATGAGAATGCATACCAATTTCAGATGATATTCAATTAATTGAATATAGGACTTATCTCAACAACATGATTTTACTTTATGGATATTGTTATTAAGTAAATCATGGATAATTATCCTCAGACTTGAGATACCAGATAAGTGTTATAAATGTAGTGCATTTCTGTGGGGCAACTTAACGCTATACGTAACTGGTAGTCATAAGGGTTGTTTCCAGAAGTGTTGCAAAGTTTGTGGGTTAGTCTCGTATTCAAGATAGAATTTGTTCTTTCAAATTTATTTGGAGTTTAATACTGTTGGGCCCCTCGTAGGGTTGACAAGATGTTTGCGTGGCTATGTTCAGAAGTTTTGGTAATCTTGGTCAATCACTTAAAACGAGAAACAGAATGGTTGAATAAAGAATGACTTAATTTCATATATGAGAAATCATTAAAAGATTTTCTAGGAGCCTTGCTTGAGTTGTACTAGAGGCATCGAAGTGTTGCTAAACGCTAATCGATGTGATCGCTCTATTGTGATGGTCTCAAAACTCGTTCATGGTGCTTGACGTATAGTCTGAGTCTGGTCATAAACCCGCCCAATACTCACAAGCCCGGAGAATGGCCGACATCAATAAGCGTTTGGGCTCACGAAGCCCAAGCCCATATCTATTTAGGAATAGATATCGATCTCTTCTAAAATAAGGGGATAATCATTCCCAACCGACTTAATGGGGAACACGGACCAACAAGGATTCCGTGATATAAAGGATATCGTTTAAGGTACGATCTCATAACCCTAAAACTCCTAAAACCAAACTCTCACGGGAGGATAATCGTGGGAGACAATCAGTAAGCCTAACGGTGTTTCTTGTCTCGTCTCAACAATTCTTAATTGGTTCCAAACCAGAAGCCCAATTTTGTATCAACAAAGTGACACGTCGTTAGATCAGAATTACAACCGAAATGATTCCAAACGAGCATATATGATACACGATCGCTATTATATGATATTGGCATATTGCCGTAAAAATGAGTAAGGATAAGAGAAAGAGTACGTAAACACAACCATATCTAACACTTCTTAAATGTATGTAGATGCTCTGGTGAGCCGATAACATAAAAGCTTATATATGTTTTTGATGTGATATTAAGCATAAAAAGGTACATTCCATATAACATCAAACAAAACACTGCATGATAAAAAAAAATGCAACGATGACTTTGAAGTTAAAAAACGAGGTTTTCTATGGTAAAACAAGAAAACTTTGTTTTCAAGAACCTGCCAGCCTTGCAAAGTAGAAGAAACCACTATTTATTGAGTAAATAACATCATCTAGTTACTCATTTAATTTGTAAATTAACAAGCCAATCAATATAGTTAGAAGAAGATAAGACTATCAATAAGGATGTTCAAAGAAAAAGAGAAAGAGATAGATCGTCCAAAGATCTCGATTGTTGTGTTGGATGGATCAAAGGTTTTGAGTGAGAAAAGTAGTGTTGAACCTTTGCGCTATGCGCTCAGGCAAGTGGTGAAGGCAGAAGATCATGTTATTGTTCTTGTCATTTATAACATGCGGGATCTGCAAGACTCACCAGTTATTACTAGTTGTTGCATTGGAACCGATGGGCGGAATCATCATGAGCCAAGTGATAGAGAAAGATACATTAAAATTGTTAGAGAGGAAATCAGTCAAGAAACTGAAGGGTATATGAGGATTTTTCGACCATTTTATAAGGAATGCAAAAACAATAGAGTAAGTTTCATGTTCCTTATTTCTGTTCATAATTTCCACTGTGGTTAATGTATGCGGAAACCACTCAAGTATCTAACTTCTTGTAACAAGACCACCCATATTCCTACATTGAAACTATTAGCCACCCAAGTATGTATCCAATTTCATCCATATATTAGTTCCGGATAAAAGCATATCGGCATATTATCCAACATGTTTATTTGCTGCTGGAATTAGTAGAAATGAATTGAAAACACATACGTATAAACTTAATGGCCAGCCTATAAAAGTAGTTTCAGCATAGGAGTGGGCTAAATGTATTAATGGAATACTTGGGTGGCCTCATGAAGTTCTTATGTTCTTATTAAAGTTGTTTATCTCTGCTTATTGTTTATAAAATATGGAATGGCTTATTGTTTTTGAGATAATTAGACAAGCAAATAAAAAGAATCCCTAGAGTGCGTTTACTTGAAGTAAAAAATTCCTTAATTTTCTATTTTCAGATTTGTCAAAAGAAGGGAGTGGGTTTAATATTCCACAAAACATAGAAAACGCGTTCATATGATATTGTTTTCTATTTTGAAGAAAAGAAGGGGGGTTACAAGAGAAACAAAGAAAAGCACAAAATAAGTATTTTGTGGTTTCTCTTTGTTAAAGTAGTAAATGCAATTTTTTTGTTTTGTAGAGAATTAGATGGAAAACCTTTTATTTGAACCAATCTCTATTTTTCTTGCATTGTACAAAACATTTTGTGGAAAACAAGGGTGTTTCCTTTCAACTAAACGCACCCAATGTTCTTAATCGAAATTTTCCCTATAATCCGACAGGAATAGGATGCTAAGTTCTAACCAACTTGAAATTTTTGTTTATTTGTTCTGAATTAGATCAGGTTCATGGTAAAGATCGTTGTTGGATCAACTATAGAGGCCATTATAATGGAAGAAAAAAACAATACAGGAGCAACTGGAGTTGTTATAGGAAGGTCTAGATCTTCTGTCTATGACTGTCTATCTCTTTATATCTATCGAGTCTCACTCAGTTTAGGTTATAATTTAAGTTGGCGTTTATAGGAGTTTCGCAAGAGAAAATGGATGGGTAGCTCCAAAGCACTGCAGCTTATCGGTGCAGCATGATGACGAAGAAGTAGTTTGTTACACTTGCAACCATCATCAACGTGATGATCCGGAATCTTCAAGAACCCAAACTGAAGTTTATTTAACTCAAAGAATATCAAGGTTAAAGAAAAAAACAATATCCCATGATGAGCAAAAACTCATATATTGTTCCCTCCCAAATTTCGAAGGGATCTATCAACCTTCATCAAGTTCTTCTAGCATAGGAAGCACAAACGAATCATCACAAGAAACCGAAGTTTTTGAAACGTTGAAAGAAACAAAAGCCACAACATCATTGTCCCATGAACATGGTTTTTTTGCTGAACTAAGTTGGGAAGTAATCTCAGATATAACAGATAGGTTTATGAACATAATTCATGTTGATCCAAATGATGCTTTTCAAATGTATGACGGGTACCTTGAAGATCGATGTTCTGCTGTTATTATAAAAAGATACATTGGTACGGAATATATATATGTTCTTGAAGCGGAAAAGAAAGCAGCTTTAACTATGTACCATAAAAACATTGTTGGGTTGCTTGGTTTTCATCAAAATGAAAATGCTATGGCTTTGGTTTTTCCTTTCAGTTCCAGAGGTGCATTACTGGATAGATTTTTGACTGGTAAGTAATTAATTTCTCTCATTTTTTACTGCATAACATATACTTACTCCCATCGCTCCAAATTAAAATTAATGTCCATGTAGTACCATTAATTCTACTTTAATTTAGTTACTGTCCCAGTTTGTCAAAAGTAAGTGTCCCCTTACAAGAAACGATACTTGCAATTTATACTAGTTTTCGTGTTATATCCATAAATACCCTTATCATTACATCTTTCAAATTTTCAAAATTTGGGTGGTATCTTACATACGTTAAGGGAAAGTTTAGCATTTCGCTAGTTGTAAATTGTAGTGAACATGTATATCTTAAAATGTGTCTTACGTGATTAAAAATGTTTTTGACGTAGGTTCATGGACAAAAGAGTTAAAAATTCCATTTCCAAGTAAAATGAATATAGCCATTGGAGTAGCACAAGGTTTACGCTACATGCATGAACAATGTCCACGGGGTCCTATAGTTCACGGTGATTTACGACCATGCAACATTCTTTTAGGCCACAATTTACAACCACAGGTAGACTTGAGATGCTTCATTTTGTTCACATGTGGTTGTGTGGATAATTGCTTGTTCATTAACGTGTGTTGTTTCTTGTTATTGTTGTTGTTATATATAGATCACGAGCTTTGGACAAGCTAAATGGCTTCAAATCGATCAATCTTCACCCACCCCCAGAAACAGGTTAGTTTTGGTTATAATTGATTACTAAAATGTGATTTTTGACGACATCAATATAAATTCCCTTTCTTTGTTGATGAAAAGTTGTGGTCACAAGCATCCTTCTGATCCGAATTCTTTGGAATTGATAAAATCGGACATTCTGGCATTCGGGATATTGCTGTTGAGGCTTTTCAGCATTAGATCTGCTCCAAGAGATGATAAAAGTTTTCTCACATGGGTAATTCAGTTGGGCACTTTCCAAAATTTTAAATATTTTTATGGTCAAAAGGACTAGTTTTTATCATGACCAATCCTATGAATTTTTCATCAATAATATTGATTTCAACACATTCATTTTTGCATAAATAATTGATTTTATTGAAAAGATTTAATCTTCTGCTAAGTTTTTTCATTACTAATCGGTTTCAAAATTTAAATCTGAAAGCTGTTTAGTTGACCTTAGAAGTCAAAAGCTTCCAGTCTTTGGCCTAGTTCATACTTGATTGACTGTGTTTCAAATTGTATTTCAGGCAAGGCCTTTACTAGCACAAAGGGCATATCATATATTATATGATGAAACCGAGTATGATGATATCCACGGATTACTCGTGGTGACATCAGTTGCAGCTCGATGCATCAGCACCAGATCAAAATCAAGACCATGCATGAGCAAGGTAATCAATTTCTATATCCTATAAAATTTATTGAGCCTTATTTGTCTTCAAGAGTTCAGTTCTTGATATTTTTTTCTTTTTGTTTCTGAAAATTTTCAGGTGCTTTCGTTTCTAAAAGGAGAGGTTTGTTGTGCTGAACAAACGTTTCCATCAACCGAAAGCAGCCCAAACACAGCCTCAACTCCAGACTCAACTTTATGGAAATTGTAAAATTCTATAATAAGAACAACAACTCATAATACATCATATTTCAACATGTTAACAAATTACATACTAGTTCATCACCATCCCATTAATTAGGTCCATAAATCATACACATACACGAAATCTGGATATCATTAGTTGATCCTACGGCAGTTCTTCCTAACTTCACCTTTGTAACCTGTTAACGGACTTATATTTCCCATTTTAATCATTGACCGGGCAAAATGGTTAAAGAAAAGAGTGTGGTCATCAGCAAAAGCCTTCACTAACTGCATAGTTTTTCCAACATTTCCCGACAAAAGCACTTGATCAGAAGTAAGTAGTCCTTTTCCCGACATAATGAGCTTGAAATACGTGTTGTCAAATGTTATGGGTGATGTATAATCTAGTGGCGAAATGTTACTGTCTCCACCAGTTTTTGGGCATACTGCCTTTAAGTCATGATAGTAGCTTCTTTCAAGAGTTGAATCTGGTAGGTTGTTTCCGTTCTGATTGTATAGTCGTTGCTTAAATGTCGTGCATCTTGCCACCCCTATTGTATGAGCACCTATATGAAAATAATATAAGAAAAAAGTGTTTTTGAATTTTTGAATTATATGAAATTTGTCTTTAAACACTAACCAGAAAGTGAGACTAGATCAACTTCATTGAGGCCTTGGCGTTGAAAAAATGTTAAAAGGCTTTGAATGGTTGAATTTGGCGGTGGAATGAACTTGTTTGCCCCATTGAGACTTGCTTTTTTCGAGTCACGTCTTCCTAATGGCAATTCCCAGTTTGGTCCACCACTCTGGATATTTTAAGTTATCAGTGAGTATTCATCAAGTATTGAAATGAAAAGGGTGTTTTAGTAAGCGAAAAAATACAGTTTCTAGTGCTTACTAGAACAGTGGAACCTCGAGCAGAAAGCGCAAGAATGTCCGCACAAGAAACCGTCTTGGGACATGCTTCTTCAAGTTTAAACTTAATCTCATCAATCACTTCAAATCCACGAAGTGAATTTTTGTTAGGGACCGCTTTCTTTTCACTAACAAATGTTGGATGATCATCCAACAACACAGATGCATCACATCCCTGAAAAAATAAAAGTACAGAACTTAGTAGCATATTTCACAAAATATCAGTCAATAAAAAATGATAAATTTACCTGAACAAAACAGTCATGAAAATGAAGCCTGAGCAAAGAAGCAGCCATTCTTGAATCCTTGGAAATAGCTCTTTCGAGAACAGACATAACAATGTCGTTAGCATGGGGACACGAGTGACTATAGAAACCTGGAATAAGTCCAGTTGACCGTCCACCACCAATAGGCCCGCTAACACCATCTCTTCCACGGCCCCACCTGAAATTGAATTCTGGGAAACCAAAACAGAAAGTGGAGGAGAGTAAAACGAGTAGCGTGAAAGTAGCATAGATATGTTTGAAAGAAGCCATTGATGGAATATGTTTGTGATGTTGTATGAATGTATGAAAGTGAGGATATATATATAGAGATGTGGTGATCATCATGTGCAGAAGCCAACCACTAATGTCACCAAATCCTCAAAAATGGGGAGTGGTTTTGATTAGAGACTAGGGCTATACCTGCTCCAAGAGCACACATGCATGTGGTTGCTAATATGTCATCACCATTGACCAAATTGGTTACCATTACAGGAAATGATCATCAACTCTTTGTTTTATGTAAGTACAATGTGCATAAAAACTGAAATTTGGACCAAGTCTGTGTTTTGAAGTACACAAATGGTAGTAAAAACGCGTTGTTAGGAACTCGAACTCGTTTATGATATCATACCAGTGACTGAAAGTAACTTATATGCAAAGACTACTTTTTATGACAATACTTGAACTAAGAAGTTTTCAAACTTTGTAATGTGGCTCTGCCGTTCATATATTTCCGTATGTTTGGTTAACAAAGTCTATAGTCTCTTTTGGCCTGATAGATGGATTTATTCTCGTAATTATTTTTAAGATTTTAACCTTGCTAAAAAAATCATAGAAACAATGATACAATAAGGAGAAAACCTTTTAAATGACGCATAAAACACTATGAATCACATTATTGTAGCAACATAATGTTAAATAACAATACTGTACATCACTCAATGAAGGCAAAAAACACTATATGATCTTTCGTATAACAAACCTGCTGGTTTGCACAACAACATTAAGCTAAAGGTATTTACAGAAAACTGTTCCTAGATCTTCAAGCATCTCTTGCAAGAAATGGTGTCATTTTGAGAGCCTTGCGGCAATGGATGTTAATTTAAACACTTTATAACAGCATGTCGTCTTCTGAAGATGTTGGCGTTTGTGATACACATGTTTGCCTCATTGGGGTCAGAAGCCTTGCATAACGGAGAGGCACATGCCCTCTGATCAGTGTCCCGTTCTCTTTGTATTCCTGTAAGCAGATGAAGTTAGGGAAACACCGCGTCAAATGCAAATGCAAGCACATGATCAACAGCATCTTATATGATTTCTCATAATTAAGTTCCAGAATGTATAATTCCACAAAAAAGCACCATTCCTAAGTTTCAACTATGATGGTTTAACACTTTAACCCACAATTTTATTGATATCAGCAGTAGTGGAATAAAAGTGTATAACTAAAGAACCTTTTTACACTACATTTTTTCAAGTCTGCGCATAAATTGGTCTAAACAGAGTGTAATTATTATCAGGATGTCTAATAGTCATTTTGGGTTGTGTTGTCTCTCATACAGGTAAACTGGGTTAAATCAAACACTTCACATATATCCATTAGTAATGAATACAACTTCAATACATTTTTATCAAAAGATATCTCGATAATAATGTGAGATTATATTGGTTCTGCAATTATAATTACCGCATTATTATCTTTGAAAAAAAAAACATAAAAACGTTTACAGGTCAATATAAATCAACCTGGCCCGTTCCTACATGTTACCAGCCTGCCCATCTTGCCACCCCTAATTCAAATTTGTTCATATATGTGTTATTGAGACTAGATTTAACTCAGTTCTGAATATGTATACTCACAATTTGTTCCACCATTCCAACTTGATGTAAGGTGCTCAGGAGTTCTCCTTTATCAAATGGAACCAAAGCTTCCACCCACACCATACTATCCTGTTAACATATGTATAATATAGTTTATAGTTGGCAAATAATGAATAAAAATACAAAAGAAAAATAAATTAAAACATAAATCAAGTCAACACCTTCAATTTCTCCTGTACCGCATTACAGAATTCATCCAAACCACTACCGTTTAGAGCAGATATGCAAATCGTATCTTCCAGATTCTTGGCTTTTAACTTTATCTCTTCTGGATTGTTAGCCTTATCAACCTGTTTGTTTCACATTGTGAAATTTAAACGAAAGTTCCAAGAAAAACAAACAAAAATGTCTAAGAAAAGGAGAAAAAAAAAAGAATCAACAAAAGTTTATTAAATTACCTTGTTCCACACCATCAACTTAGGAATTGATGTAGAATCTAATTCTGAAAGAACTTTTTCGACGGCTTCAATCTGCTGCTCTGCCAGAGGGTGGCTGCACGTGAAAACAATACTAAATTAAATTTATATATATGACACTAATATAGCAAAACACAATTAGTGATCAATACCAACCTTATATCTATCACATGCACCAGAAGGGACGACTCTGATATTTCCTCCAATGTTGCTCGGAAAGCAGCAACCTACACGTAAGATAAATATATACATTGAAGGCATTTTATTATCGAAGAGAAATAAAATCTTAACACAAAAATGTATAAATCTAGTTACTCAATGCTCAATAAATACATTATAAATCTGACAATTAGCTCACCAGAGTTGTTGGTAGCTTTTGAATAAATCCGACAGTGTCCGTTAGCAGAAACTCCTTTCCATTCTTCATCTACAGTAAGATGCATAAATAACAAAGACTTTTGTTAATCTAGAACAAATATAAAGTTAAAACATACGAAGAAACAAATGCAATAAATTGTAGTAGTATGAGGTTTTCCTGAATGAATTACGGACCTGTACCCTCCTTGTGGTGGGATCAAGTGTCGCAAACAACCGATCCTCAGCAAGAACATTAGCCCCTGTCAACTGATTCAACAGCGTACTCTTTCCGGCATTTGTGTATCCAACCTAAAAAGTAGCAAAAATGGTGTCATATGATTAAAAACAACAAAATAAACTACTAGCTTAAAAGCTTTTTATGTTCCTACCAGTGACACAACTGGCACAGGTACAGAAAGACGCCTTGTTCGGTATTGTTTTCTATGTTTCCGAACAGATTCCAACTCTTTTTTAAGAACACCAATCTGTCAGAGTTTATGCACAACAAAGAAACATACGTCACAACAGAAAAAATAAAACCGTATATAACAATATTGCAATCAAGGTTCCTTACTTGAGTGCGTAAAATACGCTTGTCAACTTCAATTTGTTTCTCTCCCATACCTTTGACTTGTCCTCCTGATTGACACTGAAGATGCGTCCACATTTTTGTCAATCTTGGCAACTGGTACTCCATTTGTGCCAATGCAACCTGAAAAGTAATACCTGTCAGTTTATGATATATTTCAATTAAAACAATAGTTCAACCTAAAGTAAATACTAGTAAAAAGGTGGCAACTTAGTCCCATTATGCTTATTAATGGGTCAAACGGGATGAAAGTCGCCCTAACTGAAACATTTAATGCAAAACCTCCTAAATCATTTTTTTTTCTAGTAATAAGATTACCATTAATATAATTTGATTAATTTCTGCAATCATAAAATTTATTAAATGTTCTGAAATTTTGGTCAAACAATGTTTTAGTTCAACACCGCCAGACCCGTTTGGACCCATCGCAGATATTACCCATTTTGACCTGTTACCCAACCTGCCCTTTTTGCCACCTCTATAAATAATATTACCTGTAGAGCAGCTTCACGTGTTGCTGCTCGCTGGTCAAATATATCTAGGATGAGAGCAGTACGATCACACACTCTTACGTTTCCACCAAAAGCCTTTTCCAAATTACGCAACTGACTGCACTTTGACCAAAATATAATTATTTGTGCAGAAATGATTGCGATGCCTAAACTCATGGCTATTTTTATGTCTAAACCTAGGTATCCATCTTTCATTGGTTGCAACAAAGAGTCCCACTTCATAAACCAATGAGCTAATCCCACATAGTGTTAGGCACACAATTTGTGCAATTGTTCCTATATCAAAATCATGAGAGTTTCAAAGTATGTGTTTGAGGATTTTCCAACGAACCAAATTGGCCTAAAGGGTGTGTTTAGAATTAATAATGGAAATATTTCATGCAAGAAACCAACAGTTACACTTAACGGTGTGTTATTGAAAGCAGTAGATGATGCTTATTTGTGTAGCTTAGGAAAATAAACGATACATATTTCACGGCATGAAGTACGCTGAGATAAGGTATATAAGTAACTAACCCTGGTGAGAGTTCATCATCAAATATGACAGTCTCGACACCATAACCATTAATTGCAGTTTTAATTTCTGCAACCTTGCCAGATCCAATGTATGTCCTTGGGTTTGGGGTAGATAATCTATACCATAAGTAAATTAAATGACTGTGTTAAAAAAACATAATCTATACCATAACTAATGAGGATGAAAACACATGTAACTGACTTCTGATATGTCGAATCAATGACCATAAGTCCAGCCGTATCAGCTAGTTGAGCCAGCTCCTTAAGTGACTCTTCAATGTTAAATAACTCTGATGTATCATCTTTACGTGCAACACCTACAAGGTAGGCTTTTTCTTCAAAAACCTGATAATGTTAAAGCTGAATCATACATCTCTTGCCACAGGCAAGTTGGTCATAGACAGTACTAAAAAGGGTCTAATTTTTTAACATCTAACTGATACTACAGATGGGCTAAAAACACAACTTTGAATTTTATTAAACAGATTCATATTGTCATCAATTACCTGGCCAACAAATGCCAACTAAGATTACGCTTATACAAACGTAGATTTGATTCTGTTTCCCTAAGATACTCACTTTATATGTTCCATGGTACCAAAAGATTGGTTGGTTCTTACCTTCTTAAGTAAACACTTTCATCAAAATATTGTGGAACAAAGATGTACTTGTTATGGGTTGGACGTATAAGTGTCCCCTGTTTGGTCTCCAATATATCCCCCTTTCCTAAAAGTGACACACTCACTCAATAGATAACATTTAAGCCATCCATCCTCAGTTGAAACACCAGCATGGTTAGTGTTAACCTTAGCATACATAAACCATTGCTACAACAAATTTGCATCATTATTCTGATCGAAGAATCAAATCTAGCAGGAAGCATGAATATATATGTTAATTAAAGAGCACAACCATGATTCTACTACTAAGTAAAGTGATCCTCATACCAAAAAAAAGGGAAAAGTGCCACATCAATCATAAATTCGAAGAATTAGATCTACCATACCAAAACAATTTCTCTAAATAAAAAACCAGCAATCCGTCCATCACAAATGAACTCGTTCCAATATTAAATGGAACTCAGAGATCAACAGTTTTGACAAAGTAAGGAGCAATTAACTTTTGCAACTACTTTCTCTTTATGATGATAAATTTACCAATAAGACATTAAACATACATCACGTCGGTAAATGGCAAATTAATAAATGAATAAACTAATAGGCGTGTAAACAAGCCAAGTCGAGTCAACACAATGCCAAGCTCAAAGCCTAGTTAAAAAGGTTAGGCATAATATCAAACACTATATAACCACTCAGGGGTGGCCTAGTTTGTGACTATCACACTAAAATGTGTGAGATCTCAATTTCAATTCATGCTAGGTGCAAACAACCCAGACGTGGCCACATCAGCCTCTCGAAAAGGTTAAACTAATTTTAATTCAAAGTCAGGGACGTAACATATAAAGGGCCGATGGGGGTTGTGGCCCCCGAATTTTTTTAACCCTATATACTTTTTATATCTAGTTTTAGTCATTTTAATTCAAATTTTTTGGCGTCGTGTATATCAGCCCCCTAAAACTCCAACAAACACGTTCAAGTTCGTCTCTGTTGAAAGTGATACTATATTTTGTGAGTAAATAACCTCTCTGCCATTTCTGAGCTTAAACCGATTATCATCATCAGCAACCTCATCATCGTAATCCACTCTCTTCTTACTAAACCTCTTGGTCGGAAAATTCACCGGAGCATCATCCTCCACAGCTCCATCACCAGTCACAAATAAACCCTTCTCATCTTCAACTTCAGTCTGGTCGTCATCGGAAGGTGATAGCACTCCTGTACCATGTTCCAACACTCTAACTGACCGACGGTAACAAGTTTCTGTTTTGGCATTATTTTTATAATTTTTTTGTGTGAAAATAAAGGGTGTTAAGTTGGCGTTGAAACGATTGGAATTAAACTGTGGAAAATGAGGGAATGGTTTAAGTATTGAAGATGACTGGAAACATGTACTCATTGAATTGGATAATTTGTTTTCTGGATTTGGTTGTGGTTAACGGATTTTTATGATGCTTATTTTCAAATATCTTATACCATGTTTGTGTTACCACTCCTTCAAGTTTTGGTTTTTGTACAATGGCTTTTGTCAACTTATGTAACTTTTTAAAATACAATTATAGGAGAATTCTTGTTTTATGTTTGACTCTTGATGCAAATACCTGCGCAAAGAAACGACAAATAATTATACTTTCGAAATTTTGATTTTGGTTTTATGCAAAATTTACAGGTTTAATTTGTAGTTATTACGAGGAAAAAAAATTATGAGTTAAAAACAAGAAATAATGAATGTTTAAGGATTAAAAAATATTTAAAATATTAATTTAGAAGTAGATGTTGTTATTATTTTTAATCAAAGGTATAATAGCCTATTAATATTACTCAATTTTAAGTCATTTTAAGTTTTAAAAATAAACATACATTCTTTATAAGTATTAGAGATATACTAGGCGAGTACCCGCGTCTACCGGCATACAATTAACGATATGCGATATTGTGGTAAGTGTTTCGTATAACGTTCAAAATATAACGCGAAAAGATCAAAATGTAATTGAAAACGATTGTAACATGCGATAATTCAACTCTAGCAAAAAAAATTAACGTGTATCAAACAACATATAAAAATATTTAGTGAGACTCAACAAGAAAACATTACATCAATTATAAGATACTAACTAACAATGCACGTTAATCGTCGCGTAAAACTTATTGGTAGACGACATTTGAGGTGTAGACACCTCCTTGACCGAACTCTTTGACTGGCTTCACTAATACCTTTGTAGTTTTACGTGATATCCCTCTAGACAAAGCAACATAAGCTGACCATGCGAGAAAACATAGTCAGGCAAATAAACACCCACATTTGAAATTGTTTGGCTCTGAGCTTTATTGATAGAAATCGCAAAGCTAAGGCGCACAAGGAATTGTGTTCTCTTTAGTTTGAAAGGGAACATGTCTTCTTCAGATGGAGCAAGAGGAATTCTTGGCAAGAGCACTCTAACTCCAGCGTGCTGTATGACAGCAATCTTAGCAATGATAACATTAGGATCAAAACGTTTACATATCAACCTCGTTCCATTACATAATCCATTTGCCGGATCGAGATTCCTTAAAAGAATAATCGAGCATTCAATTTTCAAACACAAGTAATGATGAGGCAATCCGCTCACGTTGAATGAGTTTAAGACCCTGATTTGTTTTGATAAGAGATTATTAAAATAGTATCAAAATTTGTATGGTTAATCAATACTGTAATTAATTATGCATAATTGATTTGGTATAAAAATAAATAGTCATATTTGGTAACCTGATATTATTCTTAGTTAGTGTTTAATATCCGTTTTGGCTGAATAGATATGCGTGTATAGTTATGCATCAATTGGTTCACATAATTCTAATGGCCGGTAAATAAAACCACTTTAATATATTGTGTAATTATTAATTAGTATGCATCAACTGGCGTGATTGCATTGTACACACTAATCACGATTAAAATTAAGTGAAAACACGTGAAACAAACTTCGTATGTATAACAACCCGTAAAATTTTGGATTATTATAATAATATTTATCACGTCAGAAAATTCAAATCAATTATTTTCTGACAAAATGCCAATATCTTAAATTTAAAAACGAGAGGTCATTTCGTTTCCTTAATAATAAGACACCACACGCACGATACTTGTCCACTAAGTATCTGTATAATAAAGGTGAAATTTATCACTGTCCAAATTTAAGCATACATAAGCTTAATCCATTAGTTATTCCGCATACTGCAGCGCAGTAGCATACAAAACTAAAAATAAAAACTGAGATAAGAGAAAAATACACCTTTTACCATTCACTGATAATTTACGAAAGAAAACGAGAAGTTATCTCGTGAATTCAGGAAGCCACGGCACCACACGCATACCGACACCAAATTAATAACGGCAAACAATAATAATCAAATTTCAATGAAATAATAATGTCCTATTATTACGTCTAAGAAATCGTTTCCAAAAACATAATTGCTATATTTTCCGGGTACCGGGAATGTATGTTTACTCTAGGATTCGACAAAACACGGAGTATCGACTATACTGTTTTATCTAATAAAACAAAAGAGATAAATTGGCATCTCTCTCTCTCTCTCCCACGTTTCACCCTAATCTACCTTTCTTTTTCGTTTTTTTTCCCTATCTTCGTCTCTTCCAAAAGAGTGCACCAAAAAGAAAGTGTCTAACCTTCCTCTTCCAAAGAAACATATGAACCATCACATCCATCTCCCTTTCTTGCTCAGCCTACACCCCTTCTCTAGCATGACACGGGTCGCTTTGGTGAAGGAGGGAGACAACGACAACAGACAAGAGTAGACACCCTACGAATCAAGGCTGGGAAAGTGGAGGACAAGATTTTCTTGTTGTTCATCTATTAAAGGATCAAACCTTCATTAGGTTTTTATTCATTCTCTAACAAAAATCACAAATGAGGGTTCATATCAATTCAAAGGGCTTTTCTAAATTAAGTTGGGGGTTTCGTGAATGGGTGAAAGAGGAAGCTATTCCAAGTGTTAATCGTCCTAAATCGTCCTGAAACTCCTTCAATCGAGCTCGTTGAGTTTTCGGTGTTCATCTATTTCGACCCACGAAATCTAATGTAAGAACATTAGAATTTTCATCTTTTTGAATCTATTGAGTTGTAATATTCTTTGTCTAATTCGAATTTATAAATTTTCTATTCAAACCGATTAATGTAAGTTATAAGTGATATTGTCTCATTTTAGTATTGATTAAAGTGGTAATGTGGAAATAAAAATGATGTTCTTTTACATATTGTTGTTGTTGTTTCCTGTCGAAAACCAAGAAGAGAAAACAAAACTATTTTAAGTTTAACTCCTTATATCTTGGCTCATGATCGTGCTATTAAACTTAGTTACTAGAGTACTTATCTCGGTTTATTCATTTGGTACTCGGCTTAGTGATGACTTTTTCAGCTTATCTAGGAGCTGATCAGTTTTGGCTAACAAAGTCCTTTTCGACCCATTTTCCTCGCTTATTATTGTCAACACATGATTTTTCCCTTTTCCCATTAAGGTTCATTCAACCAAGATTAGACTCACTTAAAGAAGTGATTATTTCATTGTTGTGTTCGACTCGTACAACCCACTCCGTAAGGGTAATGAAACTCGGGTAGTACCCGGCTTCACTAGTCACTACTCGAGAAGGACTCCTAGTTGTTTTCAGTATATGAGGAACCCCAAGAGGGGTAGTAATTTTATGTTGACTTCAATTCATTAGATGTGCGTATGTTGGTCCACTCGAGTCAAGGTAGAATACTTATGGCATCTCTACCCACCCCGACACTAAGAAATCTCGTTGAAAAACATTAAGTTTTGAGTTAAACATTGATGGAGTCTGTTTTGTGTTTTTTTGGTGTTGTCGAGACCCACTGGCCAGCAGTGGGTACACCTTAGTCTCGCATTATATCTTTCTTCCTCATATTGCAACCTCCAGAATCATTTGTGTATTGGGCGGTGTGTCGAGGTTACCAAAAATCATCAGTAAATTGGTGGTTGTTTTGTTTGTGTGAGTCGAACCCCAACCATGGGTAGTCATTCTACCTCCTTCATGTTCATTTTTTTCCACTAATATTACCATATCAAAAATTTAGTAAACTTATACGCTTCATGGTTGGATCTGTTTTGAACTAGAATTGTAATTAGCTAAATGGATTTGGAATTAGCTCTAGCGCCGTTTAGACATTTGGTTCACATTAACCTGTCAAAAGTTTCATTTAGCCCATTGTCAATTTTTTTTTAAATATACCAGTTACATGATTTTTTTTTAGAATGACTTCAATATTGAATCTAAATTCTAAAGTCTAATTTTTGGAAATAATGTCTCTATTGTAATGCTTACTTACAAATAAAAACATGACAACAATGTACATCCCTTTATTTCACGCAATCAAAATTGAAATACTATTGTCATTAAAATGTTTATGACTTGAAACTTACGAATATGTAGTTTGATGTTTGTCCTCACCAACACTTAAGGCTTATTTGGTTTGATTTAAAAACTAAAAATGAGATGGTTTGTGTTTGTTGATTGGTCAAAGTCCAACAGGCCCAACAAAGGATTCGTATGATTTTCGAGTCAAGTGGTTTTCGTCAAAATTTTACTTTCCACTTTGATTTGTAATGTGACTTTGATGTGTGTCGAGCCGGCCCCAACAGTGAGGTGTGTTCTTATTGCTCGTTTTTCTTCAACTACTACCCGATTTATTAGACCTATTTGATCTCGACCATAATTTCACGATGTGTTCAAATCTACGTAATTCGTTTTATAAACGGATTCTAGCATGTAACTCGCATTTAAAACTTAATACTTTTTCGTAAATAAAACTATAAGTTTAAGCTAAGTATCAAATGACATGAAAATATATATACACTTTCCTTCATGATGTCCACTTAGTCCGTTAATGTCCTAACAAATGTACATACTTTTCGTACATCGTCATCCAGTTATCAACAAATTGAAGTCTTGTTCATCCTTGATATCTCTTCTGCGTGTACCCTTCTAAGTATTATCATTTGGTCATCATTGAACCAAAGTCGGAAATTCTTTCCTTGAGATTCCTTCCATGTCATCCTTCCTAAGCCGAGATCCACCTAAATCTTGTAAATTGTTTTAAGATAAACAATGCCACATAAGCAACAACAACAACAACAACAACATAAACATTTAAAATTTATAAAGTTAGTTAAACTTTATCGAGTCTTAAACATAAAGACTAAATTGTCGTATTAATTAGGTTGCGTGTCGGAGCCGTGCACTATCACTCCTTGATTAAATTCCCTTTAGACTTCATATTGCACATTGCCAAGGTGAGTTTCATAGCCCCTACTTTTACTTGTTTTATAACTGTTTTGGGGGAAGATACATGCTCATTTTTACTTAAATGATTTAATTACTAAAATTCTGCATTCTATGCATACTATGCCCTTTGATTGATATGTTTTAAGATACATCATACCTAGATGCTTTAAGGACCACACCAAAACCTTTGACCTAGAATATTACGCAGCTTAGCCTAAGACTTTAGATCCCAAATTGCCCTTTTCATGAACCGTCAATTCCTGCTGGGAAGCGCGAATGTTATAAATAGATCTATTGGGGGTGACTCCTCTGTTCGGTTGACCCCGCTTGGGTCAAGGCGAAACATATAGCATGTCGGGACCGAGTGTATTGGGATAAACACTCGCCATGGGCTCCTTAATTGTATGACTTCCTTGTGCATACAGAAACTGTCGTAGCTTCGGTTGCATGAACTTAGTGCTAGCGTAATAGATTCAATATATGACATTATATTCGTTGTAATGTACATATACCCTACTTATGGTCCACTAATGAAATCCCTTTTATGAAATCCTTTTATGAATTGAAATCATAAACTTTATGACATTGTGCAAGACATAATGATCATCAAAAACCAAATTTGAATCAGTGTACAGAAATCCCTTTTTAAATAAACCTATGAACTCACCAGTAAGTAACCCCTTTAGCATGTATCTTCGGTTTTGAAGTGATAGCTTATCTTTGGAGGCGCAAGGCAAAGGCATGGCATGGTCATAGATGACTCTGATTTATGTATTGGGACCACTCGTTTATAATGGGCCATTTTCCGCACTAATCAATAATGTAAACATTGTTTTAAAGAATGAATAAAAGTTTATTTATGAAAAACCAATTGTTCTATGCTTATGTTGTGATACCAATTTAGTAGCACCCCAATACTTGTTTGCTTCCGCTGAGTCATTTTTGGGGGTGTTACAGATTGGCATCAGAGCCTAGGTTATAGAGAATTGGGTATTTTTTAAAAACCTAGACTATAACCACTTTTACCAAAACTTAACCCTATGACTGACACGTGCCTGCCTGCCGAGCTGATGCCTCACTTATGATCCTGTTGAGATCATACTTGATAAGATACATGTTTTATCACTGCTCACCTAATTTCATTAAAGGTTACGATTATCTTCCCTATACGTATATTTACATATCACAGCACTACACCTTTCCCTCACATAAAGAGAATAATTGTTCTAATCCTTCAAGATAACCTTTAAAAGTATGGGGACATATTACTAGCGTAACTAAGCTAAGTATTTCAAAATTCATTGAACCTCGGGTGAATATAGACTGATCACCTATACTCAACCAGGGACAGTGGGACATAGCCTGATCACCTATGTCCGACTCAGAGGTGAATTTTGCAGTACTTAGGATAGTTATAACAGCCTTATGTCAAGTGATAAAATGATAATATTTTGATAAACATGTAACATTTCAATAAACCACACATTAACGGTTACACTAAAGCCACACATTGGCGTCACACTAATCCTTAATCATAAACCACTCACCGGCATTCCTTAATCATAAGCCACTCACTGGCATTCCTTAATCACAAATCACTCACTGGAATTCCTTAATCACAAACCACTCACTGGCATTCCTTAATCACAAACCACTCACTGGCATTCCTTAAACACAAACCACTCACTGGCATTCCTTAATCACAAGCCACTCATTGGCGTTCCTTAATCACAAGCCACTCACTGGCGTTCCTTAATCACAAGCCACTCACTGGCATTCCTTAGTCATAAACCACTCACTGGTATAACAATATTCCTTAATCATAAACCACTCACTAGCGTCATACTACTTCTTAATCATAAACTTTATAATTCCATATCACAATCGGGTTATGTTATAGTCACTCCTACCCCAACCTTACATTCCGTGGATAAATCAAACCATTCTAGAAGCAACCTTTCAATAGCACCTATGAGAAAATACAATAAACCTTTGGCAAGGGCATGATAAGGGACCTATAATCCCACATAAACTTGAAAACTTTACGCCCTACCTTGATAATTAAAAACCTAGAAGCTCCACCCACCTCTTAAGAATAATAGTACCTACCTTGTTACCCCCTATAAACTAAATACATGAGTTACCATACAAACTGTTTCTGATCATCCCACGGACCATTATAATCAAAATACCTTATGAACCACTACATGAATTATTCTACAAACCAAATTACCACCCTACCATGTCACCATAAAGTAAACTACAATTTCACTACTACCTCACAAAAATAAAGTGTTTCTTAATACCTTGAAAAATATTCTAGAATCACCCCATTTGTTACTTACTTCCTCAAAAAGCGTTTTAAGTTAATATCGCATGAACAGAAATCATTAGTGTCCTTCTTGAGAGCTAAGCCTAACCATAGGATGTATCCCACATCTCTGCCTAAAAACCATAGAAAACAATGAGGTTCACCAACCGTTAAACCTCCAACCCAACCCAACTTAGACAACTAAACCTTACTCGTAGCCATGAGTAAATGTTATATTTTGCTACACATTCTTGCTACAATGTAGTTTCCAAATTGGAGAATTCCCCTTTAAAATCCAACAATAATACTTTCCAAATCCCTCGTAAAATGAGACAAAATACTCATACACTAAAAGTTTCGCAAAACTTCCCTATACACCCCATAATTGAGAACCAATTTTACAATCTTGTGAAAATGTGTCATTTTTACACATTAGCGATTTTGAAATCTGGTCTTAGTCAAACCTGTATAAACATTTAGTCGAAAGAGAAATTCGAAAACAAATGTTTCTTCATCCCTTAAGAATCAACCCATATACTTTAGAACCATTAAACACCAAAAATGGGTACGTTTTGATAAAAACCATGAGGAGATAGAGGTGCCCACACTAACAAAATAACGAAACCTCATAACATCAAAATTAGAACTTTCACTCAATGAACCTATCCCAGAAAAATCATGGCTCCTCAGATAGAGGATGTGCTGCTAGCATAACACCTAGGTACCCATACCCAAAGAGGAAACCCTATGACAACCTAGGGAAACCCCAAAACTTGTTCCAAATACCATCACCTCGTTCCCGACACTCTACCGAGTAACGTAAACTGAGATCCGAGACGGATCTCCTGTAAGGTGGGTAGACTATAACAACCCGTAAAATTTCAGATTATTATAATAATATTTATCACGTCAGAAAATTCAAATCAATTATTTTCTGACAAAATGCCAATATCTAAAATTTAAAAACGAGAGGTCATTTCGTTTCCTTAATAATAAGACACCACACGCACGATACTTGTCCACTAAGTATCTGTATAATAAAGGTGAAATTTATCACTGTCCAAATTTAAGCATACATAAGCTTAATCCATTAGTTATTCCGCATACTGCAGCGCAGTAGCATACAAAACTAAAAATAAAAACTGAGATAAGAGAAAAATACACCTTTTACCATTCACTGATAATTTACGAAAGAAAACGAGAAGTTATCTCGTGAATTCAGGAAGCCACGGCACCACACGCATACCGACACCAAATTAATAACGGCAAACAATAATAATCAAATTTCAATGAAATAATAATGTCCTATTATTACGTCTAAGAAATCGTTTCCAAAAACATAATTGCTATATTTTTCGGGTACCAGGAATGTACGTTTACTCGAGGATTCGACAAAACACGGAGTACCGACTATACTGTTTTATCTAATAAAACAAAAGAGATAAACTGGCATCTCTATCTCTCTCTCTCCCACGTTTCACCCTAATCTCCCACGTTTCACCCTAATCTACCTTTCTTTTTCGTTTTTTTCCCTATCTTCGTCTCTTCCAAAAGAGTGCACCAAAAAGAAAGTGTCTAACCTTCCTCTTCCAAAGAAATATATGAACCATCACATCCATCTCCCTTTCTTGCTCAGCCTACACCCCTTCTCTAGCATGACACGGGTCGCTTTGGTGAAGGAGGGAGACAACGACAACAGACAAGAGTAGACACCCTACGAATCAAGGCTGGGAAAGTGGAGGAAAAGATTTTCTTGTTGTTCATCTATTAAAGGATCAAACCTTCATTAGGTTTTTATTCATTCTCTAACAAAAATCACAAATGAGGGTTCATATCAATTCAAAGGGCTTTTCTAAATTAAGTTGGGGGTTTCGTGAATGGGTGAAAGAGGAAGCTTTCCCAAGTGTTAATCGTCCTAAATTGTCCTGAAACTCCTTCAATCGAGCTCGTTGAGTTTTCGGTGTTCATCTATTTCGACCCACGAAATCTAATGTAAGAACATTAGAATTTTCATCTTTTTGAATCTATTGAGTTGTAATATTCTTTGTCTAATTCGAATTTATAAATTTTCTATTCAAACCAATTAATGTAAGTTATAATTGATATTGTCTCATTTTAGTATTGATTAAAGTGTTAATGTGGAAATAAAAATGATGTTCTTTTACATATTGTTGTTGTTGTTTGCTGTCGAAAACCAAGAAGAGAAAACAAAACTATTTTAAGTTTAACTCCTTAAATCTTGGCTCATTATCGTGCTATTAGACTTAGTTACTAGAGTACTTATCTCGGTTTATTCATTTGGTACTCGGCTTAGTGATGACTTTTTCAGCTTATCTAGGAGCTGATCAGTTTTGGCTAACCAAAGTCCTATTCGACCCATTTTCCTCGCTTATTATTGTCAACACATGATTTTTCCCTTTTCCCATTAAGGTTCATTCAACCAAGATTAGACTCACTTGAAGAAGTGATTATTTCATTGTTGTGTTCGACTCGTACAACCCACTCCATAAGGGTAATGAAACTCGGGTAGTACCCGGCTTCACTAGTCACTACTCGAGAAGGACTCCTAGTTGTTTTCAGTATATGAGGAACCCCAAAAGGGGTAGTAATTTTATGTTGACTTCAATTCATTAGATGTGCGTATGTTGGTCCACTCGAGTCAAGGGAGAACACTTATGGCATCTCTACCCACCCCGACACTAAGAAATCTCGTTGAAAAACATTAAGTCTTGAGTTAAACATTGATGGAGTCTTTTTGTGTTTTTGGTGTTGTCGAGACGCATGGCCAGAGTGGGTACACCTTGGTCTCGTATTATATCTTTCTTCCTCATATTGCAACCTCCAGAATCATTTGTGTATTGGGCGGTGTGTCGAGGTTACCGAAAATCATCAGTATAGTGGTGGTTGTTTAGTTTGTGTGAGTCAAACCCCAACCGTGGGTAGTCATTCTACCTCGTTCATTGTTGGATCGATATACTTTAATCAAACTATCTTAACTAGCTTGTTAAGGTTTAATAACCTCGGATAAATCCTAAGTTATTAACAAAGAAACACTAAGTAATCTTTATCAAGTAATGGAATTTACTTAACAAAGCTAAGAAGAATAACCTTTTATTATAAACTCTAAATCTGCTTATTATGCAGATACTCTAATACAACTCTAAGATAATCGAACTTCTCTCTAAAACACTAATTAACTTGTGAATTCGTAAACTCTAAAACTCATAGACTCGTACATCTAATGCCAATCTAGGAGTCCTTTTATAGGCTCAAGGATATTGATCCGTGCCAAACCGTCAAGTTTTCTCACGCAAACCGGCCACTTGTGAATGGCCGACCGTAAGAAACTTAAAACGGTTCAGACACGAACTCAATGAAGATCTGAGGAGTATAGGGTTTCCCCGGGTCGTTATGTCCCAGCGAGCTATGCAATGGATCACCAAACGTATAGTGATCGAGAGATTTGAACGGAAAAGAGTATTTGATTATGATTATAATTACAGAAAAAGCCAATAAATTACAACGGCTCAAATGCAAATTAAAGAGAATTTAAAAGATAAAAACTATTAAATAAACGCTATCACTATTTTTAAAATTGATGAACGTTTAAAACTTAAAACTTAAAACTTACGTTTAAATAAAATTACGTAAACGTACAAAATAAAAAGTGAGATCTAAGAAATAAAAGACCTAAAAATATGAAAATGACATTTTTACAAACCTAATGATAAAATAAAATTTATAGAAAAAGAAAATTAATTTTATAACTCTTTAATTAATTATTATTAATTAAAAACTATTTTTAACTATTAAATAATTACCTAAAATACAAGAAAATGTGAAATTAAGCTAGAAAAATAAAATTAAGACTTGGAAAAATCTAAAATAACAAAATAGAATTTTCAAAACTATTTTTGTAATTTTCTGATTATTTTTCTATTTTCTAGGAATTAAAAACTATTTAAAACTACTTAAATTACTTAAAAATACAAATTTAACTAATAAAAATCTGGAAAAATATTTTTTTGGCTTTTTATATTTATCTTAACTTAAGAAAAATGAAAAATTATTTTTTTGAAACTTTTCTTAATTAATTGTATTAAATGCTATTTAAAAAAGGCTAAAAATTGATTTAAATTCAGAAAAATAGCAAACAAGCTTGGAAAAATCTGAAAATTTCAGGAAAACTCTAAAATTATATTAGGAATCTAGGAAAAATGGAAAAACAGGTTTCCATGTGGAGGAATTTGAAACTGATGTTCCAAGTGCTTATAAATAAGCACTTTGAATAAGCAAATGGAGACCAATAAGCACCAAACCAAAACAGAAGCTCAAATATGCTAAAAGAACTAAAATGCAACAAGAATCAACAAGCTACAACCTCTGAATGGCAAGCTAGCACAGATTTGATGTTTGAGCTAATGTATGCAAAAACAGTGAGAGGGTGCCTACTTGCAGCTGAATAATAAGCACTTTAATAAGCTGGAAACTAAAAGCTAAAAGCTGGATCCTAAAGAAGACTTGGCTGACTATCTAAAATCCAAAGCTCAGACCTAGAGAAGCTCTTATGATCCAAATGCAAGCTCTGAGAGGCTGCATAATCCCTGTCTTGAGGCTCGATGTCACGCCCTTGCAGGCATATTTTCCATTTTGACAAGCTCTTTTGACCCTTATAGAAAATTAACAAAATTATACAAAAATGATAACAAGAAACTAGAGCAGTAGGACTTTTTAAAACAACAAGTTGCATTTGATTTGGCCCAGAACTGAGCTTGTGAAAATTCATCCCATTTGGCTCAAAACTGAGTTTTTAGTTTTGACTTTTGAAGATAATTATGAAAATTTGACCAAGTTGAGATTTGAAGCCAATTTTAGGACTGAATATGATGTATTGAGACGAAATGAGACTGAAATAAACTAGTTCTATGAATTTGAAACACAAAACAAGATTTTGATTTTATAAAACCTTAACAGTTAAAGAATTAAAAACAGATTAGATGAATTTTGACTTTGGAGCTAAAAAGGCACAAGATGATGACTGCAATGGACTCAATTGAGGTTAACAAGCATGAAACTACAATGAACTACCTCTGACTAAGCTTCTAAAACATTTTTAACAGCAAATCCAAACATCCCTTTAACTACTGATAAGCAATTTTAAATACACAAACTAATGAACTAGCTGAAGCAAACACTTAAAATGAATTAGATTATCCTAATTACAACTTAACTAGCTGGTTTGAACAGTTGATGAATACAAAATACAAATACAAAAACAGTATGCAAATTTGAATAAAAATTGAAATTGAGAATGACACTCACATGTGTCCAAATTGTTTGCAGGCCAATACTACAACCCAAGATCACTACACTAAGTTATTTCCAACCCAAATCCATGCTCAGCATTACATAAATCCAAATCCAACACTTCTTAACCAAAATTTCCTCTTGGTTGACTTTTGTTGACTATAAATGAGAATTCTTTGAAACTGTTTCCCAGGCGAATCAAAAGCCATAATAAGTTTAAATTCACTTGTTTGAATGAGAAAAGAAGCTATTGGAAGCTTTAACATAGGAGAATGAGTTTGAAAATTCCAACAGTAAACACAAGAACAACAACTTTAACCAAACTTTGAAACTGATCCTTAAAATAGATTACAATGATAACTTGACTTGAGTTTTGATCATAGAAACAAAAAGATTACATAATTTGAGCTACATTAATATATTGATAAAAAAACGACATTAAAGAAATTTTTAACTAAACTCTAATACTCTCCATCTCTCCACTTGCTTCCTTTTATATGCCAAACACCTTCTCCACTTGTTCTGATCAATTCCCACTTCTATTTTTGACCTTTGGATGAGTTAAAGCATTCTTGGCCATAGATTGATTTTTTGGCAGGAAACATGTATTTGACAGTGGGAGGTTGAGTGAGATGAGGGTAAAGCATTAAATGCACTTTGGATGGATGTTGAGGAGGAGGGGACATGGAGGAGTAGGGTGGCTGGAGGGGGGATGGTGTTGCAGGCTATATGTTGGGGAAGAAGGAAAAAGGCGGGTAGGGGTTGTTTGTTTGACTTGGATTGGAAGCTATTAATAATAAAGGGGTCAACAAGGGTAAGGGTCCAAATGTTTAAGTGGCGGGGTCAAAAAGGTTATGACAAGTCCAAAAAGGTGTAAATGACAAGGACTAAGTGTGTAATTTATGAAATTACAAGGACCATATCTGCCAATTATGCAAAGTTATTCCAAGGGACCACAAGTGACAAGTTTCAATAGTGCAAGGACCAAACTTGCCATTTTCCAATTTTCCAAGGGCCATTTTTGCCAAATTTGAAACTTGGAGGACCAATTTTGTAATTTTCTCAAACTTTTGATATTTTTCACCAAAGGACTAATTTTGACAAGTTATGATTTAAAAGGACCTTTGGTGATTTTTCTTTGAAATTTTGACGGCTTCCGGGGACTAGTTTTGACAAATTTTGAAAGTTGAGAAATTTGGATTTGAAAGCTGCCAATTATGCAAACTTTGCTCATTTTTTCATCTGATTTTAAACATTTTGCATCTGAAATATATAAAATGCAATTTTGGAATATTTTCAGTATTTTGATGCATTTCTGAGCATTTTTAGACGTTTTGCGGTTCAGATTTGACTAAAAATGATGAGTATTTACACACTCATCAATCCCCACACTAAACTATTGCTAGTCCCTAGCAATCTTTTGAGAAAAACTTAATGGATTTGAATCTCTTTACCAAAAGCCATTACTTCTCGAGTAGCCAAATGTTTCAGTTCAAGTAAGAACCATGGTACACCGATAACCATGTGATTTTGAGCAAACCACCAGCTTCCAACGGATTTGATTTGTCTTTACCAGAAGCCGTTTGCTCTCGACTAGCCAACTCTTAGATAAATTATCAATATTATCTTTGGTGAGCTGATTACCAATTATGGTTTTTCCAATGCCTTTACCACAAGCCATAAACTTGCGGGCTAGCCAACTCTTCACTTTTAAGGATATGGTGAGGTGAATACCATACAATTTTGGGCAAATTGCAAGCCGTCAACGGATTTGATAAATCTTTACCAAGAGCCGTTTGCTCTGGATTAGCCAATCCTTTTGTTTATTAGACATGGCGGACTGATAACCAATTGAGTAAGTGCAAAACACTTACTCCAAAACAAAAAAAATTTTGGCCAAAAATGGGGAATTGGCGGTATAATTACATGATAAAATCGTTGTTCCCCCCCACACTAGAAATGAATATTGCCCTCAATATTCAAAGTACCGGCGGTTATGCCGAAACAAAGAACGTAAAAGGAAATACTACGGCCATTATTTGAAAGGATTTTTTGAAAACATGTGGCAAACCCCCACACTAGGGTGGTAGAAAATAGAAAGAAGTCAGAAATATGGGTGAAAACCCATATGACGTGCTACTGTTTTTGATTACCGAGTCGCTAGCTTGACTCGACCCCGAATTAATTTGTTCATGGGGAAGCAAAGTGGAAGAAACAATCTCCATCGGACTTTCATTCAAGATGTTTGGACAAACATTTGAAGCACGTGAAAGTTCCACACCGATGAGATATACATAGAACCAGCTCAAAAATGATAAATGAAAATGCCAGGGTCAAAGATAGTGTCTTCATTCCCGAAGGAGTGAAGAAGAGAGGAAGTCAACAGGTAGGTGAAGAAAAGAAGGAAAATCATGATGACGATCATGATAAGATCTTCTTCCTCAGGATCAAGTGCAGTTGCACTCGTTTGGATTTTGTTGGTTGAGCTCTTTGGGTTGGAAAGCATCTCGGGAGGGAGGGTTGGAAAATTTGTCATAGAAATACAAACTCTCATGATTGAGAACTTTTCCCCCCAATCATGATTTTTGCCATCCAAGCGATCATACTCCGGCGGAGTCATGATATGAGTGGTTCAACCGCGAACCTCATGAAGAGAATCATTCACATGATGTGAATTTGTGAACTCTTGTTCCATTGTAGACTCATCACTATCCTCAAACTGAGTATCAAAGAGTGGATTCTCAGAAATTAAAGTGAATTCAGAGTCGAATTCAAATAGAGGATTGGTGAAAGTAGCTTTGAATGTTTGGGGAACAAAGTGATCAACATTCTCTATGGATGTTGGGATAAGAAGTGAGTGAACGATCATTATAAAGGAGACTTTCAATCTCTCCTAGATCGGCTTCGAAATCAAAGAGATCATCGCCACTTTCTGATGAAAGTGGACTGATGTGAGTGAGTTCATCGGTGAACTCCTCAAGAAAAAGGACGTGGGAGTGATGCCTCGACATACTCAATGTCTCCATAAGATTTACAATCATCGCTAAAATCGGAGAAAGTCTCAAAATGATCATTTGAACACTCAAGAGGGGACAGAGAATCACACATATGATCGAATTCCTCTGTGACTCTTCGATTGGGACAAGGTCCTCAACACTCGACTTTATAAATTCGTCCGATTCCTTTTCAGGAACAGTGTTAAGAAGCTCATCCCCCATGTTTAGAGAGTGAGTGGGAATATCGGGTGTGATAACAATAGACTGAGGGAGTTTAGAAGGACTAGCATACATATGTTTTATACTTTCCATTTGTTCTTCTCCTAGTAATTCCATCATAGTCTTTTCTCCCTGATTGTTCATGGAATGAGTTTCATCGATGAACTGATGAAACGTTATAAAATTGAAGGATATCAAGGATATCTTCATCATCATCGTCATCAGGAATGAAATGAAATCGAGAGCTAGATTCTGTTTCTTTTGCAATTGATTCCCTAATAGATTTTTCAAAGGCAATTTGGGAATCTAATTTAGCAAACCGCCTTCTCGCTAACAAAACTTACATGGATTTTTCATTTGGATGATCTTGGGAGTGTTTAGATTCCTTCAAATCTTTCACTAAATCCAAAAGATCAAGGAGAAGATTCTGAGGAAGTGGCTCAGCCGGTAATCGTAGAGGTTGGTCATGATACTAAGAGTCGTAATTGCTACAAGGAAATGGATTCCTTGTTTGACAATCCGAGCTAGAGTGAGGACCTTCACAATACTCACAACAAGAAAACGGGATGCGGTGTGAGTGGTATGTGTTGTAGTCATAATTGTTATCGGAACCGCTCATAGACAAGCGTGTTCCCTGATTGACAATCGAACTGGAATGTGAACCACCACAAGACTCACAAGTAAAACCGCTGAGTCTCACAGGCGGTAGTGATGGAATAAATCAGTTGTGTTATGGTAGAATAGGGATCCCGGTTATAGACACCCGTTCCTGATTCCACCATGCTACAACTGCGGCAATTGCCACCATTATAAGGACCACCACACCATTGACAACCAAGAGGGTGAGGATAAGACATAGAAAGAATCAAATGTTTTCAGAGGGGTAGGGATGAAGAATCAAAGATGTGAGAGGGTAAAGATGGATATTTTTGGATTTTTGGAAAACATGATGTAAAACAAAGAATGAAAATATTTTGGGTTTTGATTTTTATAAGAAAATATAAATACATACAGATGGTATAAACAAGGAGTGAATATCCAAATCACTAATCTACTAAACGGAAGATAATCAAGACACTCCAAGCAATGGCGCAAAATTTGATCCGTGCCTAAACCGTCAAGTTTTCACGCATAAGTGGCCACTTGTGAATGGCCGACCGTAAAAACTTAAAGGTTCGCAAACTTCGAACTCAATGAAGATTGAGGAGTATAGGGTTTCCCCGGGTCGTTATGTCCCAGCGAGCTATGCAATGGATCACCAAACGTATAGTGATCGAGAGATTTGAACGGAAAAGAGTATTTGATTATGATTATAATTACAGAAAAAGCCAATAAATTACAACGGCTCAAATGCAAATTAAAGAGAATTTAAAAGATAAAAACTATTAAATAAACGCTATCACTATTTTTAAAATTGATGAACGTTTAAAACTTAAAACTTAAAACTTACGTTTAAATAAAATTACGTAAACGTACAAAATAAAAAGTGAGATCTAAGAAATAAAAGACCTAAAAATATGAAAATGACATTTTTACAAACCTAATGATAAAAGAAAATTTATAGAAAAAGAAAATTAATTTTATAACTCTTTAATTAATTATTATTAATTAAAAACTATTTTTAACTATTAAATAATTACCTAAAATACAAGAAAATGTGAAATTAAGCTAGAAAAATAAAATTAAGACTTGGAAAAATCTAAAATAACAAAAGAGAATTTTCAAAACTATTTTTGTAATTTTCTGATTATTTTTCTATTTTCTAGGAATTAAAAACTATTTAAAACTACTTAAATTACTTAAAAATACAAATTTAACTAATAAAAATCTGGAAAAATAGTTTTTTTGCTTTTTATATTTATCTTAACTTAAGAAAAATGAAAAATTATTTTTTGAAACTTTTCTTAATTAATTGTATTAAATGCTATTTAAAAAAGGCTAAATATTGATTTAAATTCAAAAAAATAGCAAACAAGCTTGGAAAAATATGAAAATTTCAAAAAAACTCTAAAATTATATTAGGAATCTAGGAAAAATGGAAAAACAGGTTTCCATGTGGAGGAATTTGAAACTGATGTTCCAAGTGCTTATAAATAAGCACTTTGAATAAGCAAATGGAGACCAATAAGCACCAAACCAAAACAGAAGCTCAAATATGCTAAAAGAACTAAAATGCAACAAGAATCAACAAGCTACAACCTCTGAATGGCAAGCTAGCACAGATTTGATGTTTGAGCTTATGTATGCAAAAACAGTGAGAGGGTGCCTACTTGCAGCTGAATAATAAGCACTTTAATAAGCTGGAAACTAAAAGCTAAAAGCTGGATCCTAAAGAAGACCTGGCTGACTATCTAAAATCCAAAGCTCAGACCTAGAGAAGCTCTTATGAGCCAAATGCAAGCTCTGCAAGAGCTGCATAATCCCTGTGCAGGCTCAATGCCCTGCACAGGGCATATGGCACCATTTTGACAAGCTCTTTTGACCCTTATAGAAAATTAACAAAATTATACAAAAATGATAACAAGAAACTAGAGCAGTAGGACTTTTTAAAACAACAAGTTGCATTTGATTTGGCCCAGAACTGAGCTTGTGAAAATTCATCCCATTTGGCTCAAAACTGAGTTTTTAGTTTTGACTTTTGAAGATAATTATGAAAATTTGACCAAGTTGAGATTTGAAGCCAATTTTAGGACTGAATATGATGTATTGAGATGAAATGAGACTGAAATAAACTAGTTCTATGAATTTGAAACACAAAACAAGATTTTGATTTTATAAAACCTTAACAGTTAAAGAATTAAAAACAGATTAGATGGATTTTGACTTTGGAGCTTAAAAGGCACAAGATGATGACCTAATGGACTCAATTGAGGTTAACAAGCATGAAACTACAATGAACTACCTCTGACTAAGCTTCTAAAACATTTTTAACAGCAAATCCAAACATCCCTTTAACTACTGATAAGCAATTTTAAATACACAAACTAATGAACTAGCTGAAGCAAACACTTAAACTGAATTAGATTATCCTAATTACAACTTAACTAGCTGGTTTGAACAGTTGATGAATACAAAATACAAATACAAACACAAGATGCAAATTTGAATAAAATTGAAATTGAGAATGACACTCACATGTGTCCAAATTGTTTCATAGCCAATACTACAACCAAGATCACTACACTAAGTTATTTCCAACCCAAATCCATGCTCAAGATTACATAAATCCAAATCCAACAGCTGCTAACCAAAATTTCCTCTTGGTTGACTTTTGTTGACTATAAATGAGAATTCTTTGAAATGTTTCCGGCTAATCAAAAGCCATAATAAGTTTAAATTCACTTGTTTGAATGAGAAAAGAAGCTATTGGAAGCTTTAACATAGGAGAATGAGTTTGAAAATTCCAACAGTAAACACAAGAACAACAACTTTAACCAAACTTTGAAACTGATCCTTAAAACAGATTACAATGATAACTTGACTTGAGTTTTGATCATAGAAACAAAAAGATTACATAATTTGAGCTACATTAATATATTGATAAAAAAAACGACATTAAAGAAATTTTTAACTAAACTCTACTACTCTCCATCTCTCCACTTGCTTCCTTTTATATGCCAAACACCTTCTCCACTTGTTCTGATCAATTCCCACTTCTATTTTTGACCTTTGGATGAGTTAAAGCATTCTTGGCCATAGATTGATTTTTTGGCGGGAAACATGTATTTGACAGTGGGAGGTTGAGTGAGATGAGGGTGAAGCATTAAATGCACTTTGGATGGATGTTGAGGAGGAGGGTACATGGAGGAGTAGGGTGGTGGAGGGATGGTGTTGCAGGCTATATGTTGGGAAGAAGGAAAAAGCGGTAGGGGTTGTTTGTTTGACTTGGATTGACCGAGCTATTATAATAAAGGGGGTCAACAAGGGTAAGGGTCCAAATGTTTAAGAGGGTCAAAAAGGTTATGACAAGTCAAAAAGGTGTAAATGACAAGGACTAAGTGTGTAATTTCTGAAATTACAAGGACCATATCTGCCAATTATGCAAAGTTATTCCAAGGGACCACAAGTGACAAGTTTCAATAGTGCAAGGACCAAACTTGCCATTTTCCAATTTTCCAGGGGCCATTTTGCCAAATTTGAAACTTGGAGGACCAATTTTGTAATTTTCTCAAACTTTTGATATTTTTCACCAAAGGACTAATTTTGACAAGTTATGATTTAAAAAGGACCTTTGGTGATTTTTATTTTGAAATTTTGACTCGTGGACTAATTTTGACAAATTTTGAAAGTTGAGGGACTGAAACTGCCAATTATGCAAACTTAGCTCATTTTTCATCTCTGATTTTAAACATTTTGCATCTGAAATATATAAAATGCAATTTTGGAATATTTTCAGTATTTTGATGCATTTTTTGAGCATTTTTAGACGTTTTGCAGTTCAGATTTGACTAAAAATGATGAGTATTTACACACTCATCAGATATCCTAGTCGGTTTACAATTGATAACCTTGTACGACAAGTAATCTAAACATAGAATACAATACTTTCCATAAACGAATAACAGTTCTTTTGTTCTTGCAATACTTTGACTTTTAGGTGCAGTACTTTGACTTTGTCTTTAGCAGTACTTTGACTCTTTGACTTTTCCAAGACTTTGCTGGCTTACAACTACGGTACTTTCATATCTTCAAGATTACTTTCATGTCTTCAAAGACTTTCATATCCCAACAATCCTCCCCTAACTTGAATTCTACTTGCTTGACTTCAAGTTCCTTTGTGAATGTATCTTTAAAAACTTCATCTTTAAGATCAGATTGTTTCTTAGTCTTTTCAAGATATATCTCTGTAGTTATGCATTGCTTGTCAAAGTATCTCTTAGA
This sequence comes from Chrysanthemum makinoi, assembly GCA_910596185.1. Classification (NCBI taxonomy): domain Eukaryota; kingdom Viridiplantae; phylum Streptophyta; class Magnoliopsida; order Asterales; family Asteraceae; genus Chrysanthemum; species Chrysanthemum makinoi. The sequence continues at coordinate 233,801,645 of OU343224.1, read as the reverse complement.
ATTGTTCTTTCTGACAAGAGATTCAAAGCCAAGCTCCATCTTTTCACAACACAACAACATATGACAATTTGCACATTAATTCAGTTTAAGTTGCATACTATTCTCATCACTTCCGGTGTGTTAACTCCTGTGAGAGGTGAATCATTGAAAATTTAATGGTTTTAGATCTCTTTACCAAAGCCATTATCTTTGGAGTAGCCAAATGTTTTGGTGTGTAAGACCATGGTACATTGATAACCATATGATTTTTAGCAAATCATCGGCTATCAACAGATTTGAGTTGTCTTTACCAAAAGTACCCGTACCCTAGACTAGTTAGTTCTTCTATCTAATGGTGAACTAATTACCAATAATGGTTTTTCCACTGCCTTTACCACAAACCATTTTCTTGTGGGCTAGCCAACTCTTCACATTAACTGATATGGTGAGTTGATTACCATACAACTTATTAGCAAGTTGTCAACTAAAAACGGTTTTGATATATCTTTACGAGCCGTTGCTCATGGATTAGCCAATCCTTTTGTAACCATGGTGGATTGATTACCTATTTGATGTTGCCATCTCAAAATCCATTTATTTAACCTTTGTTTCAAAAATTTGTTACTTAGCAAAAGGTTTCATTTAAAAAATTACTTAACTGGTTTTAAAAAGCTGTAAGCTTGGACTTTGATGAAATCTGTTTGATCGCAGTGATACTTTGAATAAAATCGATTTATCAAAAACAAATTATTCAATAAAACTCATACCGGTTTATTCATCTTCTTAATGATAGTCCAGGTTGATAAATAAATTGATAACCATGCAAGCAGTTTCATTATCCTCTTCTACTTCCAATCCATGCTCTAACATTCTTCTCATGACTGTGAGAGGATATCTTCTGTTTACAAACATGTGTATCATTTTACCATTCTCTAGCTCCAAAACATGAACTCCAGATTCTTCAAAGAATCTCCAACAAACAATTTCCCAGTTTTCTTGATTTTTCCATATATCATCATTGCTTTCCTCTTCATTTCCCACATGGTTATAAGATCTCCAAGCAAAACCGGACCAATTCCTTCGATGGAATATCTCCAAAATAAGCTTTTACCACATTATATAGATAGAATAAATCCACTCTATCTATAATATGTAACAAATCCCATAACCTATTGAAAACTTTGAAGCTTTCATCTTCCTTATGAAAAATCATATAATCTCCTTCTTTAGATTTCGCAATATCAAAAGCACTAATCGAGATGTTCATCTTCATGTCAGTATCTTCTTTTGAATAATCAAAATCTACCACTCTGAGATAATTTCTTAAAGCATCTTTAGACTGGATCTCAATTCAACTCTTTCTTTCTTTGAAAATTGTCTATCTGTAACTTCAGTTTTCTCTTTTCTTTTAAGCTCTTTTTCCTTTCAGCCAGTCCAAAAGCTTCTTCTCTAAAATCCTTGATATCGCAATACTCTTCTTATAAGCTCTACGTCTCAGCATCATAGAGTCTTTTCATGTCAACATAGTTCAACTTATGCAATCCTTTATACCCTCGACCTTTCAAATATGCCATCATAGCATTCCCGTCCTTAGCTAAATTAGGTCTTCTAGGCATATATCTAGAGGTAGGTGATTGTAATGGTTCTTCGGCTTGACATCTAATTGCTCTTGCAACTTCTTAGCCACTTCTCTACTTTGAGCTTCTTCACTTCTTGGCTGCTCTATCTTTAGCATTTAACTCTTCTTGAAGTTTTCTAGTAGCAGCTTCATTCCTAGCAACTTCAATTGCTCTAATCTCTGCCAAAGTAAGTTTCTTCTTCTTTTCTTCTACTAAAACACCTTTTCCTTTATCCTTAGGATCAATTGAAGGTTGAGAAGTTCTTTGTTGTTCATCTTCTTGCACTTCTCTAATAGTTTCACCACCTCTAGGTTGTGATAATTCTTGAAAAATTGTAGCAATGAACTCATCATCACTTGCAGAATGAATTGGTTTGAGAATAGCTTCATCCTCTTCTTGTATACTTGTTTGTAGAAGGACCGACTTCTTCTTCAAAATTCAAAGCTCTTGGAGTTATCACTTCTTGTCTAAAAGTACTTTCTTTGTTGAAGCAGTACTTTGTTGTTCGATACCTTGCTTGTTCGGTAGCTTTGTTGTTCGATTACCTTGAACTTGTTCCTCTTGTTCATCATTACCTTGAATGATCTTTTCTTGTTCATCGTACTTTTCGGGTTGTTTCTTCTTCTCAACATCTTCTTTCAAATTATCTTTTTCTAAATTCCTCCCCAAGTTGACAGCAGATTGTTGATGAACTTACAGTGCGTTTGTTTTCTTAGACGGCTTGCCTTTTTCTTGGATTTAACCCAGATTCGAAATTCTTGAACTAATGGCCACAAAAAAGTCTTTAGCCTTGAAACTTGACTTTAATTTCTTTATCTGTTTGGCTTGGACCTCTGTAGTCTTTTTCAACTTGACCAACTCCCTTGTCAGAACATAATTATCCAATGTGATTTCATTAGGAGGTATGGTATGTGAATACTCTCCTTGAATAGGTGAATGATCCTCTTTGAGAAAGCGAGAACAGACCCTTGTGGAGATGGAGAAGGTGCGCAACATGTTCTTGAAATTGATACTAGGAGAAGCGGTACCTTGTAGAGATCACGTACCTTCTTTTGATGTGGCTTGAGAAGCAAGATTTGCGTAGAAGCGGTACTTGCGATGCTTGATTACTTGCCCGCAGATACTGCAGTCACATACCGGATCATCGTACTGCGTTAAAGAGTTCGACAACCCTGAACAACATCCATCATGGAAGTAAAAATCTTGGATTGTTGAACAATAAAAATTTGTAGGTTTTGGCACATCAGAAAGTTGCTTGTTTAAGAAAAACTGTATAAACCTTGGGTACATCAGCCAAGTAGATCCATGTGAAATATGTGAGAGCATTCCATCCGATAGCCTTGAAGTTAAAAACTCTATCTGTAGCTAACCCAACCATAGCAGATGCTATATTTGACCCAAACTGCTTCCAAGAGGTACTCTTAGCACTTATGCAATGGAGCAACACATGAACCCAAAACTTCCAATGCGGACAAAATAATTGTTTTCTAAACGTTTGTTCATTCAAAGATCCTTCATAGCCAATATGTCGAAAAGTATCCCATATCAACTGCTTATCAAACCTTAAAGCCCCAGCTGCATCATTGAACAATAAATCTTCTCGAATGGAGTCTTGATAATCTTAATAGTCCTTCCAAAGAACGGTGTTGATCTAATATAATATTCGTCATTCTCCATGTTATCTCTAGCATTAGCCCAAAATTCTTGAATCTAGGGCTCAATAATATCGGCTCCACTAAAGAGCATAACCGATAGGCGAACCGGTAAGATAATCAATGATATCATGAAAGAGTATATTCGTCGGTCTTATCCAAATTAGCAACCATATTATGCTTAGAAAATAGGGACGATTCGCCATTGTTGATTATGTAAGCAAAAGAATTGAAGCGAAGAATATGAATATGATGAGAGAAAAATGGAAAAGATTCTAATGTATCAATATGAGAGGAAAATGGAAAGTAGTATTTATAGGTGAGATTTGAAAAATCACAACTTAAAATAACATTGTTACCGTTAGCATTAAATTACCCTTCAAGATAACCGTTGAAGCAGATTACTTTAAATAAGACAAGCGGTACTTCGTAAGATTACTTTCAGCGATACTTTCCCAAGATACTTTCCAGCAAGATTTTCAAGCAAGTACTCACTAAAAACAAGTACTTTTCCAATTTCTTCATATCAACTAAGTATACATAACTATCCTCCCTCAAGCATAACAGGACTATACAAATACTAAATAGTCCTCCCCTTAAATGTAGCTCAATAGTTAATCATGCCAATGCTCACCACCAAGTGAGTGAATCTAGAAACATCAAAACTTTTGGTGAGTAAGTCACTACATTATCATCGTGTGAACCTTCACATTAATAAGCCGATGCTCATAACAATCTCTGATAAAGTGATGCCTAATCTGGATGTGCTTGGTCTTGGAATGATAAACTGGATTCTTCACAATACAAATAGTACTCTCATTATCAATGTTAATAGGAGTATTCTTGAAGTTGAATCCATAGTCCAAGAGTTGATTTTGCATCCACAAAACTTGTCCACAACGACTTGCGTGCCTACATATTCAACTTGTAGAGGATGTTGCTGCAATTGTTTGTTTCTTGCATTGCCCGGAGACTAATCTTCTTCCAAGATATTGGCATCCTCCAGTGGTTGATCTTCTATCATAGTTATCATCTGCATAATCACTATCTGAAAAAGCTTCTAAGTGAAAAGGTGACTCTTTTGGATACCACAACCCCAACTTTGGTTGTTGTTTCAAATAATGAAGATTCTCTTTTACTGCATTCATGTGAGATATCTTTGGTGAGACTTGATATCTAGCACATAGACAAACTGCAAACATAATATCGGGCCTTGATGCAGTGAGATACATAAGAGAGCCAATCATTGATCTATAAAGCTTGACTTCAACAGGGTGTCCATCTTCATCTTTGCCCAATGAATTGATAGATTTAATGGGTGTAGTAACTGCCTTCATATCATCAAAATTGAATTTCTTAAGTATGTCCGTAACATACTTGTCTTGACTGATAAAAATACCTTCCTTTGACTGCTTAACCTGAAGTCCTAAAAGAAAGTCAACTCTCCCATTGAACTCATTTGAAATTCTTTCTGCATCAGCTGCTCAAACTCCTTAACCATGGATTGTTTGGTAGCCCCAAAGATGATATCATCAACATAAACTTGAACTAACATGATATCTTTCTTGTCTCTTTTGATAAACAAAGTCTTGTCAATAGCTCCCCTTCTATAGCCATGTTGCAATAAGAATGTAGAGAGTCTCTCATACCAAGCTCTAGGTGTCTGATGAAGGCCATAAAGAGCCTTAACAACCTTGTAGACTTTGTTTGGATGTTTAGGATCTTCAAAACCGGGAGGTTGTTTGACATAAACTTCCTCTGTAATCTTGCCATATAAAAAGGCACTCTTGACATCCATCTTGTAAACTTGAAAGCCCATATAAGAAGCAAAAGCAAGAAATATTCTAATAGCTTCTATTCTTGCTCTGAGGGCAAACACTTCATCATAATCTACTCCTTCTTCTTGTCTATATCCTTGTGCTACTAACCTTGCCTTATTCTTGATAACATTACCTCTTTCATATCTTTTGACCCTAAAACCCATGGTTCCAATAACTCTCTTCCCATCTGGAAGATCACATAAAACCCAAACCTCTTGAAGTTTAAATTGAAGAAGTTCTTTCTGCATAGCTTCAACCCAACTTTCTTTAGTCAAAGCTTGAGCAATATTCTTGGGTTCTTCTTGAGAGATAAAACAAGTAAATAGGCAGGTTTGATGGTCCTTATGATTCAGCCTGTTTTGTTTATACACAAAGCTAAGTAAAGCATTGTGAGGTGTAGAAAAAGTCTTAGCTCTATGTCTAGTCACACTCAGAGTAGAAGGACCAATGATTTGATCGGAAGGATGATCCTTATGAGTTCTTAAGTTTGGAGACTGTGGAACTCCATAAGTATCCTCCAAATTAGTAACATCAGCACCTTCATTGGAATTTGGGAAAATACCTTCATCTTCAAATTCATCATCAGTATCTTCTAATCCAGGCATGATAGGATCATCGAGATCATCTAAAGTACTGTCAGCTGGTGCATCGTACTTTGTTCGAAGCACTTGTCCAAAGTCTTGTGAGAGTACTCTGCAGTCTTGTTCTTCTTCTTTGCCTCTTCATAAGCTCTCCTTTGTTCATCGTGTAAGAATGTGCTAAAACATCTTGAAGAAGCATCTGATTAAGTTCCTCTTGTATAGATTGATCCTCATAAAGAAGATTCTGGAGCAACGTTACTTTCTTGCCTCTTGTGGGGAACAACAGGATACTTTGTTTTGGAACTTGATTACTTTGTTTTGGACTAACAGGATCTTCATCGAGAACAACATCGAGGTCTAATATGAACTCCATGAACAACATATTGTAAATCTTCTCCACTGTACCTTTGGTTGATTTTCTTCTCTAAAGGTACATAGTTCATAGATGGAGTTAAAACCTCAAGATCAAACATCCAATCGGGACCTTTACCTTTCTCATTGTCTTGATCTTCTAAAAACTCAACATGAAGACAATCTTGAACCTTCTTAGTAACCTTGTTGTATACTCTAAAGCCCTTATTGTTAGTGCAATAACCCAATAAGTATCCTTCTTCTAACTTGCCATCAAACTTCCCCAGATTATCAATGGTGTTTAAAATAGTAGAGGGCATCCAAAAGGCTTCATAAAACGAATGTTGGGTTTATTGCCCATCGGCAATTCATAAGGTGTCTTCATCTGTGGTTTGGTGACTGAGACTCTGTTAAGTACATAACAAGCGGTACTACGACTTCTGCCCAGCTGAATAGGTAGGTGAGAATCGCTAACATTGTTCTTCTTTGCTTCAATCAAAGTCCTATTCTTCCTTTCGCAACACCATTCATTTGTGGTGTTCTTGCAATACTAAACTCCCTTTTTATACCTTTGTTTGCACAAAATTCATCCATAAGTTTGTTCTTGAATTCAGTCCCATTGTCACATCTAATACCTCTAACCTTGAGTCTCAATTGGTGTTCAAGAGCAATAATCGGTTACGGATAGCATCAAAAGTATCATCTTTAAATCCTAAGAAAAATACCTAACTGAATCTACTACAATCATCATTTTACAACTAAGCAGTACTTTTTCTTGTTTAAACTTGCCACGAAACGCAGTCCAAACAAATCCATATGTAAAGCCTCCAAAGGTTCTCTAATAGTTCTCTCCTCAAGCTTCTTGCACGAAGCTTTGTGTTGTTTACCCTTCTTGCATGCCAAGCATGATTGATCATTCTTGTAAGTCTTTGAAGGTAAACCTCTAACTAGATTGCCTTTGACCGGTTTATTGATATTCTTGAAGTTAACATGGCCCAATCTTCTATGCCATTGATGTGCCTCTTCGGATGTTGCTTTAGCCACCAAACATGTGGCTCTTCCATAGGAATGTAGACTCTTCATGTCTAAACTATACACATCATTTGTCCTTGGTACTCTAAGAACTACTAATTCATCATCAACAGGCTTAAAGTCAGAGGTAAGGATAAGACATTCGTGTGGGTGAATAACACAGGATGCTTTTATCACATTTGTGATCTTGACAATAGATTGAACTTTAACTCCTTCACATATCTAACATTCTCAAAATCTATAAGCCCTGCTTTGATAGTCCCTTTTCCGGTAATCTTTCCTCCATTGGGATCATTCCCAAATGCAACTCTTCCTCCACTAATCTTCCTAAAATCAGACAGGATCTCTTTGTCTCTGTCATACTTCCAGAGCAACCACTATCCACAATAAGATGATCTTTAAGCTCCTCTTAAGGTTGCCACACTTAACAGTTAAAGAAAAGTTAGAAACTTTTAGGAACCCAAGCCATTCTTGACTTGTGTTCCCCTTGTGGAGTTACAAACTCAAATTCTTTGAGTATGTAATTACCACTATCTTTCAAATGATGATCCAGAATTATCTTTTGATCTTTAGTTTGTGGATTTTCAAAACTTCGGTTTTCAACACAAATCTCTTTTTCGTCATCACAAAACATCTGATTCACTTTTGGTTGAAAATGCTGTCCCTCGCAGTACTTTCCCTCTTAACCCATTCTGTTTTAACACTTGGTTCCTGTGATCTAAATTTCCTATGTGAATTGTAATACCTTCTAGGTTGATAGTGAGATCTCCTAGAATTTCTATACCAAGTATTGTAATCAGTACCTTGTTTTGTCACGACGTACTTTGAGAAAGTCTTGGGCGAGTTAACAGTACTTTGAAAAGTCTTGTGAGATCTTGAAGGTTTTGAAAAAGGTTTTCACCGATGTGGGTATCTATGATCCGGTGAGAAATTTCTGTGATTGACCCTATTTGAATTATTCCAAACTGGTTTGTACTCTCTAGGTTTTTGGTTGGCAGTCCTGTTCTTTGGAAATTTTCTAAGGTATTTTGAGTGATGTTCACAATCCTTAATTAGATGAGTAGGACTGAAACACACAAAACAGAGTTTGACCCATCTGTCAAAGTGACATCTTCTATGTCTATGCCCAAAATTATTGTGCCTTCTTGGTGAGTGATTAAACTTGTTTTGACCAAAATTATCCCAAAAAGGTTTAGCGATCTTGTTTTGAAAAGATTTTGAAGAAGGTATGCTGCTTGTGGAGCGATACTTTGATTTAAAGGTACTTGCTTGATTTTGAACATCGTTTTCAACGGGTTCTTTGGGTTTTCGGACTTAGATTGAGCAACAAGCTTTTCCTAAACTCTAGACTGTCTACTCCAAAGCGAGAAACATCAGGCCTAAGGGGTTGATGAATGCCAGTGGGATGTGGAACAGCATGATAATCATTAGCTTTCTTATATTCAGGAGGTGAGTCACTTAATGAACCATCATTACTAGATGTATCTACATAATTAATGAGTTCTTCATCACTAGTGGTTATATCCTCATACTCACCTTCATACTCATTACTAGATTGGTTTTCCTCTATCCTACTAAAATTCATTCCAAAACCTAATCCAGTTTTAAGGTAGGCTCTTTGCTGTTTTTGAACAAAAGTAACATGTGACAGACCGACTTCACCCAAGCACAAACTTAGCTAACAAATCATCTCTTTCCTTAGTTAATTTCTCAATTTCAGCAATTTTACAGTTTAATTTATATTCACTAAGTTTTAAGCGGTAATCCTGTTGTGCATATTTTTTAGCCCAAGCTACTTCATTAGTTTCATGTGCTAAGATTTTGGCTTCCATAGATTATAGGGTTATTTGATAACACTACCTCGACCTAGCCTTAACACAATTATCTCTCTCTATCACATAATGCTAAGTAATTTATGATAAAAATCATAGCAATTTGAGCATACCTCAGAGATAGGAGATTGATTTGGTGAAGTAGCTACCAATGCTAGTTGAGCAGATCATCTTCACTTTCCTTGCTCCAATCAAATCCTCCAAAGCCATCATCAGATTCCAAAACAGCATGTTCGGGTTCTTCAAAGAAAAAAGGTGCTCCAATCCAATGCTTCTATTGAATCTTCAATTTCTTCTTCCACTGCTACCATGCAATAAGTTACTGGTTCATGATCAAACTCTTCACTCAGTCAACTTCGATAACTTTTCCTGAGCAACCAAAGCCTTTGTTTCGAATTGGTATTTCCTTAAGCTCAAGTTTTGGCTTTTCGATGTCCCTGGTTTGCTTGATACTTAGCAAACTCACTCCCTTGCAAAGTGACCCGTCTTTTGACAATTGAAGCATTCAATTTTAGATTTGTCAAAAGTTATGCCCTGTTTTGGTTTAAAATCAATGCTTTTGCCTGTCTTCTTCATGTACTTTTTGATCCTTGCAGTGATCATAGTAACTTGCCACCGATATCAATTTCTTCAAGTGCATCTTCTTCAATCTGTGCTAGATCTTCTTCATAAGTGACAGGTAAACTAGCTTGTTGTGCAAAGAAAGAGCACATAACTTCATCTGAGGCCATAGTGGTAGTTGGTGGGGCCTGTTGAACATATGAGTGGTGTATACAAAGCAAGTACTTTGAGAAACAAGACTTTGAGGAGAAGCGGTACTTTTAATGGAAGTCGGCCTTCTTTCGGATGATAGAAAAGCAATACTGTGAGACTTAGAACTTGTTTGACCATTCATCTCATGCTCATACACCTTAAGTTGATGATAGAGATCATCAAAGTCCATGACATCCAAACCTTGTTGTCCTCTGATCATTGTAGCAATCACATGCCATGAAGATGGCAAACTCCTTAGAAACTTTAAATTAGCATCTTCAATCGATACTTACGCCTTGTATAGCTCCAACATGTTGAGAAGATTCTCAAACCTATCATATGCAGCATCAAGACTCTCTCTTTCACCAACTGTGAAAGTTTCAAACTGTTGCTTTAGCAAATTTCTATGCATCTTTTTAGAGGCTTCATTCCCTCTAAATCTGGTCTTGAGAGCCCAAAGCCGCTTAGCATCTTTAGCATCATGAAATTTGAGAAGATGACCATCTGGAATGGCGGATAAGAGAATGTTGAGTGCCTTCTCTTGATTCCTTAAGGTTGCCTTTGCTGTAATATCTTGGTTTAGGTGCCTTGGGTTGTCCAGGAATATCAATGGGTCGGTACAACTTCATTCCCATTCACAATTACATTCCATAGAGCATGATCTGTAATGGCAATGTACTGCCTCATCTTCATGCACCCGAGATCATATTCTCCCTTCTTGATTATTGGAATTCTGAGTGAGGTGATTGAGGGTGGTGGAGCGATTTTAGTCGACATCTTGAATATTGTTGAAGTAGGGTTTCTTCCTAGTCAGAGTTTCCACACAAGCTCCGATACCACTTGTTGGATCGATATACTTTAATCAAACTATCTTAACTAGCTTGTTAAGGTTTAATAACCTCGGATAAATCCTAAGTTATTAACAAAGAAACACTGAGCAATCTTTATCAAGTACGCGTAATTTACTTTACAAAGCTAAGAAGAATAACCTTTTATTATAAACTCTAAATCTGCTTATTATGCAGATACTCTAATATAACTCTAAGATAATCGAACTTCTCTCTAAAACACTAATTAACTTGTGAATTCGTAAACTCTAAAACTCATAGACTCGTACATCTAATGCCAATCTAGGAGTCCTTTTATAGGCTCAAGGATATCCTAGTCGGTTTACAATTGATAACCTTGTACGACAAGTAATCTAAACATAGAATAAAATACTTTCCATAAAACTTAATTCTTTTGTTCTTGCGTACTTTGACTTTTAGGTGCAAGACTTTGACTTTGTCTTTAGCAAGTACTTTGACTCTTTGACTTTTTCCGATTTTGCAGCCTTACAGTACTTTCATATCTTCAGTACTTTCATGTCTTCAAAGACTTTCATATCCCAACATTCATGTTCATTTTGTTCCACTAATAGTACCATATCAAAAATTTAGTAAACTTATACGCTTTATGGTTGGATATGTTTTGAACTAGAATTGTAATTAGCTAAATGGATTTGGAATTAGCTCTAGCGCCGTTTAGACATTTGGTTCACATTAACCTGTCAAAAGTTTCATTTAGCCCATTGTCATTTTTTTTTAAATATACCAGTTACATGATTTTTTTTTTAGAATGACTTTAATATTGAATCTAAATTCTAAAGTCTAATTTTTGGAAATAATGTCTCTATTGTAATGCTTACTTACAAATAAAAACATGACAACAATGTACATCCCTTTATTTCACGCAATCAAAATTGAAATACTATTGTCATTAAAATGTTTATGACTTGAAACTTACGAATATGTAGTTTGATGTTTGTCCTCACCAACACTTAAGGCTTATTTGGTTTGATTTAAAAACTAAAAATGAGATGGTTTGTGTTTGTTGATTGGTCGAAGTCCAACAGGCCCAACAAAGGATTCGTATGATTTTCGAGTCAAGTGGTTTTCGTCAAAATTTTACTTTCCACTTTGATTTGTAATGTGACTTTGATGTGTGTCGAGCCGGCCCCCACAAGTGAGGTGTGTTCTTATTGCTCATTTTTATTCAACTACTACCCGATTTATTAGACCTATTTGATCTCGACCATAATTTCACGATGTGTTCAAATCTACGTAATTCATTTTATAAACGGATTCTAGCATGTAACTCGCATTTAAAACTTAATACTTTTTCGTAAATAAAACTATAAGTTTAAGCTAAGTATCAAATGACATGAAAATATATATACACTTTCCTTCATGATGTCCACTTAGTCCGTTAATGTCCTAACAAATGTACATACTTTTCGTACATCGTCATCCAGTTATCAACAAATCGAAGTCTTGTTCATCCTTGATATCTCTTCTGCGTGTACCCTTCTAAGTATTATCATTTGGTCATCATTGAACCAAAGTCGGAAATTCTTTCCTTGAGATTCCTTCCATGTCATCCTTCCTAAGCCGAGATCCACCTAAATCTTGTAAATTGTTTTAAGATAAACAATGCCACATAAGCAACAACAACAACAAAAACAACATAAACATTTAAAATTTATAAAGTTAGTTAAACTTTATCGAGTCTTAAACATAAAGACTAAATAGCCGTATTAATTAGGTCATGGGTCGGAGCCGTGCACTATCACTCCTTGATTAAATTCCCTTTAGACTTCATATTGCACATTGCCAAGGTGAGTTTCATAGCCCCTACTTTTACTTGTTTTATAACTGTTTTAGGGAAGATACATGCTCATTTTTACTTAAATTATTTAATTACTAAAATTCTGCATTCTATGCATACTATGCCCTTTGATTGATATGTTTTAAGATACATCATACCTAGATGCTTTAAGGACCACACTAAAACCTTTGACCTAGAATATTACGCAGCATAGCCTAAGACTTTAGATCCCAAATTGCCCTTTTCATGAACCGTCAATTCCTGCTGGGAAGCGCAAATGTTATAAATAGATCTATTGGGGGTGACTCCTCTGTTCGGTTGACCCTGCTTGGGTCAAGGCGAAACATATAGCATGTCGGGACCGAGTGTATTGGGATAAACACTCGCCATGGGCTCCTTAATTGTATGACTTCCTTGTGCATACAGAAATTGTCGTAGCTTCGGTTGCATGAACTTAGTGCTAGCGTAATAGATTCAAGATATGACATTATATTCGTTGTAATGTACATATAACCTACTTATGGTCCACTAATGAAATCTCTTTTATGAAATCCTTTATGAATTGAAATCATAAACTTTATGACATTATGCAAGACATAATGATCATCAAAAACCAAATTTGAATCAGTAATCGAAATCCCTTTTTAAATAAACCTATGAACTCACCAGTAAGTTCCACCCCTTTAGCATGTATCTTCGTGTTTTGAAGTGATAGGTTATATTTGGAGGCGTAAGGCAAAGGCATGGCATGGTCATAGATGACTCTGATTTATGTATTAGGACCACTCGTTTATAATGGGCCATTTTCCGCACTAATTAATAATGTAAACATTGTTTTAAAAAACGAATAAAAGTTTATTTATGAAAAACCAATTGTTCTATGCTTATGTTGTGATACCAATTTAGTAGCACCCCAATACTTGTTTGCTTCCGCTGAGTCATTTTTGGGGGTGTTACAAAGATGTAAACATGACCGTTGCATACTGATGCAGGTTTTACTGACCAGGTTTTAATATTTATAATGTCTCGTTATACCTATGGTCTACCCTAATGCACTAACCGGCTGTGTACCCGGTCGTGTGTAGTGTAGTAATCGGTAAAGCCGAGGTCGTTCCAAGAGCTATGCGTGTTGGATTATTTCTAAGTCTAGGTGTCACAGATTAATAATGGTTTCGATAGGGATTTAATTAATTAAACTACTAATGCAAAATAAAGCAAATAAAAGCAGATAAATGATAAAGGGAAATCAATAGAGGAGAGTGGTGCTAACCTAGTTAATCCTCCTAGCTAGTTATGTCTACGTCTATTTACTTCCAATTACTTGTGTGGGGTCAAAGTCGAGAGGACAACATTTGGTGAATTCACCCTAACCTGTCAGCAAAGATGCCACCACAAGAGAAGTCAGGTGTCCCCTCATAAGTCCTGTTGTTCCTGGTCCCCTAAGCCAAGTCATTAAGTACCGCTACATGCTAGATTTATAATAGTGAATGCCCGACCGTTAGGAACTTAGACACGCACCCCCTAATTCTTAAGTTCATCCAAACGATAGGTGATCAGTTGGTCAAATCTATAACAACCCGTAAATTTTCGGATTATTATAATAATATTTATTACGTCGGAAAATTCAAATCGGTTATTTTCTGACAGTTGTCAATATTTAGATTTAAAAACAAGAGGTCATCTCGTTTCCTTAAAAACCGACACCGCACACATATACCTGTCCACTAAGTATCTGTGAAATTTATTATTTGTCCAAGTTAAAATTTAAGCGTACATAAGCCTAATCCATTAGTTACCGCATACTGCAGCGCAGTAGCATACAAAACTAAAAATAAATAATGAGATAAGTGAAACATACTCATTTTATCATTCAAGGATAATTCACTAAAGAAAACGAGAGATTACCTCGTGAATTTAGAAGTCACGGCACCGCACGCAGACCGACACCAAATTTTCTATCAACATATTTCTATTTTACAAATTAATAATGGATTTTATATCTTGAAAACGTACACTTTTCTATTATATATATAAGACGAGATCATGTTTAGAACTTTCAACATATGTTGATCATGAGATATGTTTTTAAAATTCTACCTTCAATTTTCTATGCAATCGATACACAAATTAAATTAAGATTTAATTTCGTTTCAACATAAATATATTTATACTAGATGTCATGAACTTATATATAACTTAATATATATATTTTGTTCATTCAAGACGACGCCTCACATTATAATGATATCTTTCGTACATCATCATCAAGCCAAGGTCTCGTTCATGCTCGATACTTTTCCTATAAATACTCTGTCTCTCTACCCTAAGCCAATATGCACATAAACCTTTGAAAACTATTTTTCAAAACTTAAACAACGCCACACCACCACCAACAACAACAACAACAACAACAAAACATTAAAAATTTATAAATTTAGTTAAACTTTATCAAGTCTTAAACATAAAGACTAAATTGTCGTATTAATTCGGTTGCGTGTCGGAGCCGTGCACTATCATCCTTTGATTTAATTCCCTTTAGACTTCCTATTGCACATTGCCAAGGTGAGTTTCATAGCCCCTAGTTTTACTTGTTTTATAACTGTTTTGGAGGAAGATACATGCTCATTTTTACTTAAATGATTTAATTACTAAAATTATGCATTCTATGCATACTGTGCCCTATGATTGATATGTTTTAAGATACATCATACCTAGATGCTTTAAGGACCACACCAAAACCTTTGACCTAGAATATTACGCAGCTTAGCCTAAGACTTTAGATCCCAAATTGCCCTTTTCATGAACCATCAATTCCTGCTAGGAAGCGCGAATGTTATAAATAGATATATTGGGGGTGACTCTCCTGTTCGGTTGACCCCGCTTGGGTCAAGGCGAAACATATAGCATGTCGGGACCGAGTGTATTGGGATAAACACTCGCCATGGGCTCCTTATTTGTATGACTTCTTTGTGCATACATAAACTGTCGTAGTTTCGGTTGCATGAAGTTAGTGCTAGCGTAATAGATCCAATATATGACATTGTATTCATTGTAATGTACATATATCCTACTTATGGTCCACTAATGAAATCTCTTTTATGAATCCTTTTATGAATTGAAATCATAAACTTTATGACATTATGCAAGACGTAATGATCATCAAGAACCAAATTTGAAACAGTGTACTGAAATCCCTTTTTAAATAAACCTATGAACTCACCAGCGTAAGATGACCCCTTTTAGCGTGTATCATCAGTTTTTGAGGTGATAACTTATCTTTGGAGGTGCAAGGCAAAGGCATGGCATGGTAATAGACGACTCTGATTTATGTATTGGGACCACCTTTTTATAATGGGCCATTTTCCGCATCAAATCAAAAATGTAAACATTATTTTTAAGAAATGAATAAAAGTTTATTTATGAAAATCTGTTGTTCTATGCTTATGTTGTGGTATCAATTTAGTAGCACCCCAATACTTGTATGCTTCCGCTAAGCCATTTTGGGGGTGTTACAGATTGGCATCAGAGCCTAGGTTATAGAGAAATGGGTATTTTTAAAACCTAGACTATAACTACTTTTACAAAAGCTAAACCCTATGACCAACACGTGCGCCGCCGAAATGATGCCTCACTTATGATCCTGCTGAGATTATACTTGTTAAGATACATGTTTTATCACTGCTCACCTAATTTCATCATAGGTTATAATTATTTTTCATATACGTATAATTACGTATCACTGCACTACACCTTTCCCTCACATAAAGAGAATAATTGTTCTAATCCTTCAAGACAACATTTAAAAGTATTGTGACATATTACTAGCGTAACTAAGCTAAGTATTCCAAAATTCATTGAACCTCGGGTGAATATAAACTGATCACCTATATTCAACCAGGGACAGTGGGACATAGCCTGATCACCTATGTCCGACTCAGAGGTGAATTTTGCAATACTTAGGATAGTTATAATAGCCTTATGTTAAGTGAGAAAATGATAATATTTTGATAAACATGTAACATTTCAATAAACCACACATTGACTGTTACACTAAAGCCCACATTGGCGTCACACTAATCCTTAATCATAAACCACTCACTGGCATTCCTTAATCATAAGCCACTCACTGGCATTCCTTAATCATAAACCACTCACTGGCATTCCCTCGACACAAGCTACTCACTGGCATTCCTTAGTCATAAACCACTCACCGCATCACCCTATCATAAGCCACTCGCTGGCGTCACAATATTCCTTAATCATAAGCCACTCACTGGCGTCATACTACTTCTCAATCATAAACTTTATAATTCCATATCACAATCGGGTTATGTTATAGTCACTCCTACCCCACACCTTACACTCCATGGAAAAATCAAACCATTCTAGGAGCAACCTTTCAATAGAACCTATGAGAAAATACAATAAACCTCTAGCAAAATCTAGAAAGACACGACAAATGACCTATAATCCCACAAAACTTGAAAATTTTACCATTGAAAATTTGATACCTAAAAACTCCACCCACCTTTTAAGAATAACCGTGCCTACCTTGTTACTCTCCTACAAACAAAAGAGTTGCCATACAAACTATTTCCGATTATCCCTCAAACCATTATAATCAAAATACTTCATGAATCACTTCATGAATCATTCTACAAACCAAATTACCACCTTACCATTTCACCATAAAATAAACTACAATTCTACCCATACCTTACCAAAATAAAGTGTTCCTTAATACTTTGAAAGGTATACCAGAACCACTCTATTGGTTACTTATTTCCTCGAAATGTGTTTTAAGTTAATACCCCATAAACAGAAATGATCAATGTCCTCCTTGATAGCTAAGCCTGACCTTAGGATGTATCCTACAACCATAGATAGCCATGAGGTTCACCAACTATTAAACCTCCAATCCTACCCAACTTAGACAACTAAACCCTACCCGTGGCTATGGGTGAATGTTATATCCTGCTACATATCCTTGCTACAATATAGTTTCCAAATTTGAGGATTCCCCTTTAGAATCCAACAATAATACTTTCCAAAATCCCTCGTTAAAATGAGACAAAATGCTGAAACACTAAAAGTTTCGCAAATTTTTCCTATACACCCCATAATTGAGAACCAGTTTTACAATGTTGTGAAAATGTGTTATTTTTACACAACTATCGATTTTGAAATCTAGTCTTAGTCAAACTTGTGTAAACCTTTATTCGAAAATTTCAAAAACAAATGTTCCTTCATCCTTTAAAGAAGAAAACACACAAACCCGTAGCAAACCTTAAGAATTAACCACTATACTTTAGAATCATTAAATACCAGAAATGGGTACGTTTTACCATGGGAAGTTAGTGACCCTCACAAAATAGTGAAACCTCATAACATCAAGAATTAGAACTTTCACTCAAAGAACCTACCCCAGAAAATCATGACTCCTCAGATAGAGGATGTGCTACTGGCATAACACCTAGGTAACCATACCAAAAGAGGAAACCCTAGAAACAACCTAGGGACAATTCAAAACTTGTTCCAAATACCATCACCTCGTTCTCGACACCCTATCGGATAACGTAAACTGAGATCCGGGACGGATCTCCTATAATGTGGGTAGACTATAACAACCCATAAATTTCCGGATTATTATAATAATATTTATTACGTCAGAAAATTCAAATTGGTTATTTTCTGACAGTTGTCAATATTTAGATTTAAAAACAAGAGGTCATCTCGTTTCCTTAAAAACCCGACACCGCACACATGATACCTGTCCACTAAGTATCTGTGAAATTTATTATTTGTCCAAGTTAAAATTTAAGCGTACATAAGCTTAATCCATTAGTTATTCCGCATACTGCAACGCAGTAGCATACAAAACTAAAAATAAATAATGAGATAAGTGAAACATACCCATTTTATCATTCAAGGATAATTCAATAAAGAAAACAAGAGATTACCTCGTGAATTTAGAAGTCACGGCACCACACGCAGACCGACACCAAATTTTCTATCAACATATTTCTATTTTACAAATTAATAATGGATTTTATATCTTGAAAACGTACACTTTTCTATTATATATATAAGATGAGATCACGTTTAGAACTTTCAACATATGTTGATCATGAGATATGTTTATAAAATGCTACCTTATATTTTCTATGCAATCGATACACAAATTAAATTAAGATTTAATTTTGTTTCAACATAAATATATTTATACTAGATGTCATGAACTTATATATAACTTAATATATATATTTCTTTCGTTCGCGTCGACGTCTCACATTATAATGATATCTTCGTACATCATCATCAAGCCAAGGTCTCGTTCATGCTCGATACTTTTCCTATAAATACTTTGTCTCTCTACCCTAAGCCAATATGCACATAAACCTTTGAAAACTATTTTTCAAAACTTAAACAATGCCACACCAACAACAACAACAACAACAACAACAAAACATTAAAAATTTATAAAGTTAGTTAAACTTTATCGAGTCTTAAACATAAAGACTAAATTTCCATATTAATTAGGTTGCGTGTCGGAGCCGTGCACTATCATCCTTTGATTTAATTCCCTTTTAACTTCCTATTGCACATTGCCAATGTGAGTTTCATAGCCCCTACTTTTACTTGTTTTATAACTGTTTTGGGGGAAGATACATGCTCATTTTTACTTAAATGATTTAATTACTAAAATTCTGCATTCTATGCATACTGTGCCCTTTGATTGATATGTTTTAAGATACATCATACCTAGATGCTTTAAGGACCACACCAAAACCTTTGACCTAGAATATTACGCAACTTAGCCTAAGACTTTAGATCCCAAATTTTGCCCTTTTCATGAACCGCAATTCCTCGCTAGAAGCTAATGTTATAAATAGATCTATTGGGGTGACTCCTGTTCGGTTGACCCCGCTTGGGTCAAGGCAAAACATATAGCATGTCGGGACCAAGTGTATTGGGATAAACACTCGCCATGGGCTCCTTATTTGTATGACTTCTTTGTGCATACATAAATTGTCGTAGCTTCGGTTGCATAAACTTAATGCTAGCGTAATAGATTCAATATATGACATTATATTCATTGTAATGTACATATATCCTACTTATGGTCCACTAATGAAATCTCTTTTATGAAATCTTTTTATGAATTGAAATCATAAACTTTATGACATTATGCAAGACGTAATGATCATCAGGAGCCAAATTTGAAACAAGGTAATCGAAATCCCTTTTAAATAAACCTATGAACTCACCACGAAGTCCAACCCCTTTAGCGTGTATCTTCGTGTTTTGAGGTGATAGCTTATCTTTGAGGTGCAAGGCAAAGGCATGGCATGGTCATAGACGACTCTGATTTATGTATTGGGACCACCTTTTTATAATGGGCCATTTTCCGCATCAAATCAAAAATGTAAACATTATTTTTAAGAAATGAATAAAAGTTTATTTATGAAAATCCGTTGTTCTATGCTTATGTTGTGGTATCAATTTAGTAGCACCCCAATACTTGTATGCTTCCGCTAAGCCATTTTGGGAGTGTTACAAAATCGCACAAGTAGAAAGGGTCGTTAGTTGGTCATATCTTACCCTTCCCGTCTCAGTCCGCTCAACTAAGGTCAATTGGTCATATCTCCTAGGCAATTGGCCTCTATCGCCATTCAAAACTACCGAACCAAGGGTGGCTACCAATAAACTATGCATGCATACACTTAAAAATAATTGTACGGAAGTAAAGTAAACGCAAACAAAACAATTAAGGAATCATAACTAGGCCAGCCCCAAGAGGTGCTTAGCCGCTCATATTAATCATGCAAACCAATTCAATATTCAAAGGTACGAAATACATGAATTGAAAGTAAAAGAAATATAAAACGCTAATGCTTATCATAGGGGAGTGATTTCTCCCTTGGAGACAACTCCGTATGCTCCTCTAGACCTTTGAGCTTTTTCCCATGTTCTCTCGAAAGTGTTGTGTATGGAATGGGGATGATTAGAAATGCCGAATCGTGGGGTATTTATAGGCCGATCTGGTTACGGTGTAACTAATATAAGAGTTACGCCGTAACCTTCTATTTCTTTGTATTTTGCACTAGATCTGCTGGTTACGGCGTAATAGTCTTCAATAAACTCGGTTACGTCGTAGTTGATGCAGTAGTTACGGCGTAAGTATCAGCGGCGTGGAACCTCATTTGACCTAATATAGTTACGTCTTAACCTTTGGGAAGAGTTAGCCGTAACCTTCGATAAGTTGGTTTTCTCGAGTCACGCAATAGTTACTACGTAATGTGAGAGACGAGTTACCGTAACTTCTTCAAAGTAGGATACGTGATAAATCTTTAGATTTTTCTCCGCCCGCCTCTTTAGCTCCACCGCCGTAATTTACCGAAGTGGAAAACAATGGAAAACAAGCGTAAATCCATATAAATGATATAAATTACAAGCATTATCTGGGGAAATTGACACTTAATATTCATGACTATTTGATGTTATCAAATATCCCCCCACTTGAACTCTACTTGCTCTCAAGTAGACCTTATTAGAAAGATTCCTAAAAAGATATCTCCCATAACCTGGAAAATATAAGTTTATAAATTTCTTATGCTAGAGTAAAACAAAGCCGAACACCTCACGAAAGGGGAACAAAACACTCAAATCTCTCAACTATTCTAAGTGTCAATTTCGGGGTGATCACTCAATCGCACAATCATAGCATGTATTCTATCATAAGGTTGGCGGTTACACAAATCTCCATCACTAGAGTTAAGGGCAAAGCAATTCTCGAAGGCAATATGGGTAGACACGACAAAGGTTAAGGGGTGACTCGTCATTTCTAACATGTCACGGCGAAGTGGACAAAATCAATGATACATGACCAAATCCATGGCCAAGACACCAAAGATTGCTCGCTGCATCACCTAGACACGCTTCATGACTAAAGGGTAGGATAAGACATGGGAAATATAATTGGTGTAAAATAAAAAAAAGCAGGTAGTCTAATTCTATAACCAAGTCATCACCACTTACCGTCCGCCCAAAGTTCAAGCTTTGAAGTCAAGAAACCGGATCATGAAATATAAGGTAGATGTGTCATTAGAGGACGTCGTGATGGACACACTACCTTTTCTCCAACTGTTGGCATAATTACCAACTCCAATCTTCAAATGTGACCGAGGTGGCCTCCTCGATACTAAATCAATAAACCTCATACTACAGTGCTTATAACATCGCACTTTACAATATCATAACAACTATATTTTTATTTTTATTTTATTATTTTTTTTCAACATAACAATAATAACATAACATAATATCCCCCCATTTGAGATGAACAATGGGAATTCGGGGGGTCTTCAATGATCTTTAGGAATGTTGTCGATGAAAGCGTGATTTTTGAACCTTTCCACTCGAACCTTGAACTTAGGCAAATGATGACTTCCCAATCACAAATAAAGACTACAGGGTAGGCTAAGGTGTATAGGTGTATCGAAACAATATATCGGGTTAACAAAATGAAATGAATGGCTCAGAAGGGTGTATCTAGGGTATCTTGCACTAAAGGTGAGTGCAACAAAAGGGTTTCACATGGGGTCGAGAAGTCGAGGTGACTAATCGATAGACACACAATGGTAGGTTGTATGGGTGATAATCCTATAATATTGCCTTCTAAAACTAAAAGTCCAAATACATCGAGCTAACTCAACATACCTCGCCTATGGTCTCGAAATGATGCAAAGGCCAAGTTCTAAAGTTTACAAGCTACCGACACTCATAATTTGGTGGATTTGGGGTAAAATATTGAAAACGGATAAGGCTAATCTCACCATATATAATCAAGGGTTGTATGTGCTCGCTAAGGTCTAATCTAGTTAGGTTAAGAAAAACATGTCAAAATTTTAAAATGGCATAATTTTTCAAAATAAACTAGAAAAATGAGGGCGAAATAATGTTCAAGAGATAATTTTACTCCCGTCCCCCCACTTGAATTGTAAAAAGTCCCTTTTGTACTAAGCATTAAATAAAGGTGAAGAGAAAAGTAGAATTAGAGCGAGAACTTCCCTGAAATTTGCTCCATAAAGAAGGAAGGCCCATGAAAAAGAGACGTGCCTTCGTATAAGCACCGTGAACAAACTTCAATCCCTGAAATCACACTACCGACAAGCATAATTCTAAAAAGACAAAATGAAAAATGAAGAATGAAAAACAAACCTAACTCACTTTTCAGGAATCACGGTTCCATTTAGCATATGCAACAAGCCTTTTAAGCCACATAGTGTCCCAAGTGGACGAGTGAAGTCTCGTGAGGGTTTACAGGGAACACACCCACAAATTTCATTTAAAATACTAATACAAGGTTATTGTGTTTTAAAATGAAAGAATTAAAGCAGAGGAAGGTTACGTCGTAACTCTTTTGAGGGAGTTACGCCGTAAATGGCAAAACCTGACATAAGCTGCAAAGCGAGTGGTTACGGCGTAACCACTTAGATGGTATTACGTCGTAATTGTTAATGCGTCAAGAATTCTGCTGCTAAAAGGTTGGTTACGGCGTAATTATATACATGAGTTACGCTGTAACTCTCATCGGATCAGCAACTGCAGCAGTAATTACTTCCTCGTTTCCTGCAAAAATGGTTAGAAAACACAAAACCCAACAGAAATAGAAACAAAATAAAAGAAAGGGATAATTCGGGTTGTCTCTCGAAAGAGCACTTTTCTTTATTTACGAGTCTTTAAGTTAGACTCAGAGCCGCGGGGCTTCTATGGGGGCATTTGGACTTCCCTGACTTCCTCCATGTCATTTTTCTTAGAATAAGGCTTGTCCCAAACATGCGGAGAAACAAACCGAGTCATTGTGTATCTTTTCTGCAGAAAATTAGCTTGTGTCCATTTGAAACGAAATTTAGCCTCGTCTTCTAATTTTATTTTATCATACCCAAACTTTACTCGTAACCAATTTTCAAAGGAGATTCCCCTGTATCCTGCTTCTCTTCTCTTATCTTCGTCAAAACATGCCCATTCCTTGCGTTTGAGCCATTTATGTTCAGGGAATTCTCCTCCATCACAAACCTTGCGGTTGGGGTTGCATGTAGGCATTGCCATCGTGTAGTCATCAGTCTTGATAGCGGGCTCACAAAAATGTATGGTCCAATCAATTTCGGTGAACCATTGGCTAAAAATATTATGCCCTTGTAACCATTTTTTTCTAATAAGATTCTCGTCTTCCCAAAGACCACCAAACTTCCGCAGCTTCTTTAATCATACGAATGAGGTGCTCTCCTCCTCCATTGCATCTTTTTTGAAAAGGAGAACACGTGGGTAATGTTACTTTGGTTCCCTCAACTAAACAAGTATCAGGAGCACAACAGTGAATTCTTCCTTTTACAACTTAACTGGGTACAGAAAACGGGATCTCTTCCTCATCTTTTTCATTGTCACTTGATTCGGTGCCCTGCAAATGGCCAAAATATGAAGGCGGAAATCTATCAGAATCATCTAATTCAATCCTTGGCGAATCCTTAGTCGTAAAAATTTCGTCTGGTTCAAGGCTTAAGGTTTTATCCAATTTAAACTCCACTATATCGCCACAGTATCCACCGTAATATGCTAATGTGTCAAGGAATGGTTTACCGAGAATCAAATGTTCCTTTTTGTTTTCTTCCATGTCGACAACTACAAATTCTGGGGCTGAAACAAACTTATCGACCTTGATACAAGTACCACCTGTAATTCCTAAAGGGGCAATCTTGGTGTCTGTCGCTGGTTCAATCAAGATTTCCGTTTCCCAAAGATGGATTATCTTAAGTTTCAGGAATACGGAAAGTGGCATGATATTTATACAACATCCAAAATCAACTACCCCCAAAATATTAATACTCCCAGCAGAACATGGAATGATTAACCCGTTCGTGCTAATATCCTTAACTGAAAATAAACTCATTCCTGACCTGGATACGCTTTCTGTAATTTGGTTACGCCGTAACTCAGGTAATTGGTTATGGCGTAACCCTTCCTGTATGTCGGATATCGAAGTCTCTAATTCATCGGTTTTGGAATTGCATTCCTCAACCACCTCCTGAGGATTATTGGCGAAAACACCGTTGCATTCCACCGTGTGCTTGGTTTCATTAAGTCCAATTTCATCTATATCAAAGACTGAAGTTTTTCAATCATTGCTCCAAGGTTTCTTAGGGTTTCGTCCGTTCGGAAAGATTTTTATTTGTGTTCTCCTGGAAACCCCTTAACCATGTATCTTGTTCTTTTTGTCTCTAGGCTGATGTTTCCAGGAACTTGTTAATTGTTTCTTCAAGACTGGGATTTCTTTCCCCATAAGGCCCACGGTTGTAATTTCCACGATACCCATTAATATTTCGATTGTCTCCGTAAAACGGTCGATTTTCTCCATACTTGGCTTCTTCAATATTTTCTTCGTCGATATGAGGACAATTTTTCGTGAGATGTCCTCCTCCACAACTTTTACAACCCACTTGGATGGCATGAACGGTTTCTCTAACCTTCAAAGATATCTCGACTAAGATTTTCTATTTTACTGGCGATTGCTTCAATTCCATCAAAACTTCCGCTTTGGATTCTTTTACTTCCTCCGTCGTGCCATTTTTGAGAGTGATCCGCCATTTTTTGAATGGTTTCAATTGCAAAAGTAGGAGTCATGTTCGGGATAGGTCCTTGATAGTCCAGCATTTTCCTTGTAGTTACGTTAATTCCTTTGTAGAAAATGTTGACATTCTGATAGTTGTTCAGATCATGTGTAGGACACTTGTAAAGGAGATCGTTGTATCTATCCCAGGCTTGATACAATGTTTTTTCGTCTTCTTGTTTGAAATTATGGATCTCCAAAAGCTGGTTAGAAATCTTCAACGGCGGACAATATCTTTGAATAAAGTGTTTCTTAAGTAGAGCCCAAGTATTAATTGTCCCTGCGGGCAATCATTCGATCCATCTTCTGGCAGCTCCAGTAAGAGTCATAGGGAATACTCTTAGCATAACAAAGATCATGAGACACGCCCGGAATGTTGAAAAGGCTAGCAATGTATAGGACATTTTCAACGTGCTCATATGCATCTTCGTCCCTGTTTCCTGAAAAAGGGTTAGCACGAAGCTCCCTCATAAATTGGTCTTTGATTTCGAAACGGACATCCGCTCCAATTTCCGGTCTTACGAGATCCGGCCCTTGTTCCGCTCTTGTCAACGCCAAATATTCCTCAAGAGTAAGGTCATCGATGTTAACAACTTCCATGGTACCTAAAAACTTGAATAATGATCGTGAGAAAAGTTTAAAACGAAATGAAAGACTTAATATTAATCCTAATATAACTCCCCGACAACGGTGCCAAAAACTTGATGCGTGTTTTCTGACCACTGTGTTTTAATGTTTATAATGTCTCGTTATACCTATGGTCTACCCTAGTGCACTAACGGGCAGTGTACCCGGTCGTGTGTAGTGTAGTAATCGGTAAAGCCGAGGTCGTCCCAAGAGATATGCGTGTTGGATTATTACTAAGTCTAGGTGTCACAGATTAATAATGGTTTCGATAGGGATTTAATTAATTAAACTACTAATGCAAAATAAAGCAAATAAAAACAGATAAATGATAAAGGGAAATCAATAGAGGAGAGTGGTGCTAACCTAGTTAATCCTCCTAGCTAGTTATGTCTACGTCTACTTACTTCCAATTACTTCAGGTGGGGTCAAAGTCGAGAGGACAACATTTGGTCAATTCGCCCTAACCTATCAAGAAAGATGCCACCACAGGAGAAGTCAGGTGTCCCCTCATAAGTCCTGTTGTTCCCGGTCCCCTAAGCCAAGTCATTAAGTACCGCTACATGCTAGATTTATAATAGTGAATGCCCTGCCGTTAGGAACTTAGACACACACCCCTAATTCTTAAGTTCATCCAAACGATAGGTGATCAGTTGGTCAAATCGCACAAGTAGAAAGGGTCGTCATTGGTCATATCTTTCCTTCCCATCTCAGTCCGCTCACCTAGGGTCAGTTGGTCATATCTCCTAGGCAATTGGCCTCTATCGCCATTCAAAACTACCGAACCAAGGGTGGCTACCAATAAACTATGCATGCATACACCTAGAAATAATTGTACGGAAGTAAAGTAAACGCAAACAAAACAATTAAGGAATCATAACTAGGCCAGCACCAAGAGGTGCTTAGCCGCCCATATTAATCATGCAAACCAATTCAATATTCAAAGGTACGAAATACATGAATTGAAAGTAAAATAAATATAAAACGCTAATGCTTATCATAGTGGAGTGATTTCTCCCTGGAGACAGCTTTCCGTATGCTCCTCTAGACCGCCTTGAGCTTTTTCCCACGTTCTCTGAGTGTTGTGTGTGGAATGGGATGATTAGAAATGCCGGAATTCGTGGGGTATTTATAGGCCGATCGGGTTACGGCATAACTAATATAAGAGTTACGCCGTAACCTTCTATTTCTTTGTATTTTGCACTAGATTCTGGTTACCGTAACCTAATAAGTGGTTACACCGTAGTCTTCAATAAACTTGGTTACGTCATAGTTGATGCAGTAGTTACGGCGTAAGTATCAGCGGCGTGAAACCTCATTTGACCTAATATAGTTACATCGTAACCTTTGGGAAGAGTTACGCCGTAACCTTCTGATAAGTTGATTTTCTGAGTCACGCAATAGTTACGGCGTAATGTGAGAGACGAGTTACGCCGTAACTTCTTCAAATTAGCATACTGTGATAAATATTTAGATATATCTCAAGTTCCGCGTCTCTTTAGCTCCACTGCTCGTAATTTACCTGAAAGTGGAAAACAATGGAAAACAAGCGTAAATCCATATAAATGATATAAATTACAAGCATTATCGGGGGAAATTAACACTTAATATTCAGGACTATTTGATGTTATCACATACAATATGGAAATGAATTTATTAAATTATTCTCCTTTATTTCGCTGGATAAGTAAAAACATGATAATGATTGCTCAATCATCGGTTTGTTTAGAGGGTCACCATGTTCATCTTTTGTTTGAACCTTTATATGCTCGTCAGTGGGAGCAATTGGTGGTGAAGACTGATTTAATACGATTTGGTTTTGGATTGCTCGATGCCGTATTAGCGGTTGGTTTTTTTTGCTTAATAAATTTTGAGTGATTGTAATATATGTTGTGAAATCTTTATATAAACTCATAATTCCCATGAGGGTTAAAGGAATTAGTCAAATTTTACATAATCTATTTATGAAAAACGAATGAAAATGAATAAATTAACACAACTTGAGCACAAAAAAAAACAATGATGAAAGATTTGGATAGTAGCAGTGAATGGGTTTTATGATATATCATTGGTTTTTTGGTGAGCAATGTTGAACACATAAAAAATGCCTAAATCCCTAAAAAAAAAATAATTAAAAAAAAATCATTGGTCTCAAATAAAAAAACATATCTCGGTAAACTTACAAAAACATACAATTCCATTCATGTGAACACTTTATGGCCTAAAAAAATTATTGACCTCATGGCGTTCTCACAATTTTCTTATTCAATATCATATATAACTCGAAAGATCTAAAACCAAAGGCTCAAAGACTAACAAATAAAATAACAACTACAAACTTTCAAATAACAAAGATAAAATTGGCAAAAAAAAATTTTCATTAGCTATTTTAGCTGTTTTTACCATACAATAATCCAATAGAACTCACCAATACCAGAAAAATCAACAACACATATTCGATCAGATCTCAAGCACAAAAACCCAAAATGACCAAAACACCTTAAAGAAAAACCACCGGCCTAAACCACTTAAACCAAAACCACCCGCCTAAACCACTAAAACCGAAACCATTCAAATAAACCGGTGGTGGTGGTGGCGGCGGAATCAGTTGAGGGTGGTGGCGACGGATTTAGATAGCTTATTCTGGGATTCGGGTATGGTAGGTTTCAGTGGTGGTGGTAGACTATGATTTTGGGTTTTAGCGGTAGAGAGTGTGAAAATAAAAATGAGAGAATGAGATAATAGTGTTTGTATGTGTGTGTGTTCTTTTTAACTGTTTAGGGGGAGAGAAATGGGAGGTGGGTGGAGGTTCTTTTGTTATGTGTGAGTATTTGTTTCTCCGTGGATAATGATTTTTCAGCCATGTTTCCTTCAATAAGTTTTCCAGACATGTGTCCAGCCTTGTATTTTAATGATTCCAGCCACGTTTCCTTCATAAGTTTTCACTTTTATTAACCTTGCATGGTCTATCAAAACTGACACTATATCTATTTTGTTGTAAAATCAAAAGTATATTATTTGCCTACCTTTTTCTCTCACACGCTGGTTCACAAATGGGCGCCTAAGCCAAACATTTGTGCAGTCTAACTAAACAATACGAGGGATTATGATTTTAATGAGTATACGTATTGTAAAGGCATTTATTTATCATATATCTTATTAGCAATCAAACTTTCATAAGAAGCTATCTATATCTGCTGAAGCAGTAAATAATCAATGTTGTTAAAAAATAGCTACACATGTAATATTGAGATTAAAATAATGAGGGTAATCTAATGAGTACCTTGGAAATGGAATTTTCTAAGTGACTGTCTGGATGAGGAACTCTATCATATGATTCATTCAAATTCACATTCACCTATTCATATACATTTATACATTAAGATAACAATAATTATGAACAATAACAAAACAAGGTTTTGTAAATGAGCTAAAACATTTAAAGATCAGAATGTATACCTGAGAAGGAGAGAGACCAAAGGGACATGAAAGAAGAAGTTTGTATTCGTTCTCTATTAGCAGTTCAACTTCCAAAAATGTTTCACACAGTACTACTATGTGTTTATAACTTTATACGATTTAAGATTCAGTTGGATGTGTCTCCATTTTTTAATCATTTAAACTAAAAAGGTTAACAAATTAATATTAAAAAATTACTATATCTTTTCTCTTCTATAAAAAATTACTAATCTTCAAACACTCCCTAAGATAGTTTAAGTTTTCAATTGTTTCTAAAAATAGATTTAAGTTTTATCTCACCTTTGACTTTCAACATTCAACAATTCAACTTTGACTATTTTTGCTTTTTATATAATAAAGATAGTAGATAGTAAGTCACAAAAATAGAACATATTCGTTATGGAAAATAAGTGTTGAGGTCAACCTGAAACTGACAATATTTGTATATGTTTATTTTAATATGAAATTCACTCTTAAGTTAACCTTCTAAACATAAAATTTTGTTCATTCCTTTGCTGCTTCGTTAACATGTTATTTGTTCCTAGAAATAAGGTTCAACTACTTTAAGACTGGGTGTTATATGCTGATGTGGAAGGAGTGGTGAAGGTGAGGTTAAGGAGAGGTGAAATCATGACGGGGCTACAAGGTTGGTGCTCGAAAGATAGATTTGGAGGGGTGTTCGGTGAAACACTTCACCTAACGCAAAAAAAATGTACAATTTCTACTTTTTATTACTTTTGTTGTTGTTTCTGAGAGCGTTGGGGTATAATTATATAAAGTGAATAATTTTTATGTGGTAGGTTAGGTGGTAAACATTACGGTTGAAAGATGAATATAAGGTAAATGTAAGGTGGTTTGTTAAGATGTTGTTCTGACAGCTGTGGTGGAAGTGAAAGAGAAGTGATCGATATCGAAGGTCTTACGTTATTGTATTGTTGGTTAAGTTTAGATATAAATTGATAACTATAAAACTAAAATCACATTTGCAAGATTAGTAATTCAAATAAATTGTTTGCTTATTTCACTTATTTGGATTTCGGGCCTCAAACCGTTTAACCGGAAAGATAATGTAAAAACTCTAAAGCTGATCACAAATCACAACAACAACACTTAACAATTCACGCAACCAGCCACCCCTTGGTGAATATCTTTTATTACTTATAGTTCAAGAAGATGAGTCCACAACTGTGTGCTCACTAGACAAATACAAAAGAAATAGATAGTCCCCTTCAAAAGGATCATATCTATCACACTACAAGAATCAAATACAATGAACCTCACTACAACACTTACAATCCTATACTAACCAAACAGACTATCATATATGATCAAGATGATCTAGACTGAGACCATGAAGTTGTAACCAACTTTAAGAGAGAAAACTTTGAAGTGAGAGAGATAACTGGCTGAATTATGATCGGCTAGGGTTGGTAGGAGAGCTTATATACAACTAAATTTCACTTCAACCATTAGTTATAATGTCCTGTAAAACATTCAAACTATACAAAAAAGTGACAATATTAGTCCCTCAACTTAAAGTCAAGACATAAGATTATAATAAGACTTATTTCAACACCATCTCTCAAGCTTACGACTTGAACATATCAGCAAACCCCAGTTTCTGACAAAACTTCTTACGCTGAGAAATACTCAGCCCTTTAGTGAACAAATCTGCTACATTGTTAGCAGAAGAAACTTTGAAAGTTTTTATTACCCCATAAAACACTTTGTCCCTTACAAAATGAAGATCAATTTCAAAGTGTTTTGTTTTCATGAAAACAAGATTTGCAAAGAATCTGTATAGCAGAACTGCTATCACAAAACAAATGTGCAGGAAACACATTATCAACTTCAAAATCTTTAAGAATTTTTGCAACCCATATAAGCTCACAAGTAGTAGAAGCTAAACATATATACTCAGCTTCTGCTAAATAACTAGATATAGTAGCTTGTTTTTTAAATTTCCAAGAAATCAAGTTATTGCAAAAATACACACAAACACCAGAAACATATTTCTTGGACACAAGACATTTGGCCCAATCTGCATCTGAAAAAGCATACAGATTGAGTCTTTCATCACTATTAAATTGAATCCTAGAGCTTGTTTCAAGTACGTTAACACACTTAAAGCAACTCCAAAATGAGATTGAAGAGGAGCATGCGTATGCTGACTCAAACAGTGAACAACATATGAGATATCAAGCCTAGTGACTGATAAGTAAATAAGTTTACCCACCAGTTTTTGATAATCAGTCATACTTGGTAAAAACTTATCACTATCAGACTCTTTAAAGTTCAAAACCATATTTTGCTGCAAAAGAGTAGCAGCTGGCTTATAAGCCAGCAAACCATACTCAGACAAAAGTTCCAAACAGTATTTTCTTGGGAGAATTTCACCTATATCCTTGAAAAACTTTAAAATTACATCAATATCCTTACAAATTTTAATTACATCAATATCCTTCCAAACTTTAAAAATACCCATGTTTGTCCAAGTCAACATATTAATCAAATTTTATTGTTTTGAAATTAATTAATAATTTATATTACTATATTACCCTTCTTTCCTATTTATTCAAACTCATAGATAATCAACATAAACTCCTTATTTTGTGCATCACCATAGAAAAGACATTGTGAAAAGATGTTATTGATATCAATTGAATTTATTTAAATAATAATAAAAGGAACTTGTTTTTTCTAAAAAATGGAATCAATTTCCCCCATAAAATACTCATTCCAGTTTATCAAACCTTTGACCTTTGCTACAGTTGCTTTTTGATCGAAAGCTCCAAAACACAATCCAATAATTTCCCCCATAAGGCCATAAGCTCACTGGTTGGTTTTTGATGGGCATGTTGCCGGAGAAACAAAGTGTCTGGGAAATCAAATTTCATTTTAGTTGATTGCAGAAGAAGGGTACAATTGTAATATTACTTGTTTATTAATATTTGAATTATAGTTTTAAAGTCTAACATTATTTTATTCTTTTTAGTTATCTATTTGGACATATGTGAGGAGTTTTTAAATTTTAAAAAGATATTGATGTAATTAGAAAATTTGCAAGGATAATAATGTAATATTAAAGTTTTGTAAGGACATAGATGATATTGGCCTTATTTTCTTTGAGATAGACATAAACCTTTTTCATTTTTTCAAAACCTCAATTCTCAGAAAATATTTTAACAACCCAAGATCCTTAATCATGAATTTAGAACTTAAAAACTTTTTAAACACTGTAATTTCCTTGACATTGTTAACAGTAACCACAATATCATCAATATATACTAACAGAGCAATAAACAAACAATTTTTGCTTTTCACATACAAAGAATAGTCATTTTTACTCTATATAAACCGATGTTCAACCAAAGTAGTGGTAAGCTTTTCATTCCACTGCCTTGGAGCTTGTTTTAAACCATAAAAAGACTTTATCAACATGCACACTTTAGTCTCATTCTTATCATATTAACCAAGATGCAATTCCATACAAACTTTTATTTTTAAATCACGATATAAGAATGTATTATTCACATCCAATTGATACAGAGTCCAATTATTATTAACATATAAAGCAATAAGACACATAACAGTGACTATTTTAACAACAGGACTAAAAGTTTCTTCATTATCAACACCTTCCCTTTGATTAAAACCTTTGGCCACAAGTCTAGCTTTATATTTATCAATTTCACCAGAAGATTTATGTTTTATTTTCCAAATCCATTTAATACCTATGGCCTTTCTACCATTTGCTAACTCACACAACTCATAAGTATTGTTTCTATGCAATGCCTCCATTTCTAAGTTCATGGCTTCAACCCACTTAGGATTTTGAGAAGCCTCAAAGAAATGACTTAGGCTCAAAAGACTTATTCAAAGTGGTACAAAAACACATATTAACAGCAGACAACTTAGAATAGCACACATATTTTTCCAAACCATATCTAGCATTACTACCAACAACAATATCATTCAACTTAGGAGGCAAATATCTCTGCTTACCAGACCTCCCAGAACGACTGGATCTTCCCTATTAACCACACGATCCTCACCATTAAAAAATAATTTGTGCCCTCAGAGGTGACATTTTATCCTATTTGAGTTGCAGTGGTTGCAGTTCCATCCTCAATTGTGTTGCCATAGTCATCAGGAACTACCCTACCACTACCTTCCATATTAGAAGGGTCCCCCTCTTCATCATTGGGATTTTCAGACCCATGGATGTCAAAAAAATTTAACTTTTACTCTAGATTCATCAAAGTTTTATTCAAGGCTATTTAAAACATTTGCAGACTCTTTAAAACCACTTGCAGACTCTTTAGAAATATTTGCAGACTTCATTTTGAAAGGAAAAATAGTTTCATAAAATTTCACATCTGTTAAATAAAAAACATATTTACTATACTGTTAATATGCTTTTTTTAACACTAGAAAAACCAATTAAGACACATTTTTTTAGATTTAGAACTAAACTTATCATTTGAGTTTAAAATAGTAGAGTAACACAGGCATCCAAAAGATCTGATATGAGAGAGACTGGGATCGTTACCATACAAAAAAAATAGTAGGAAGCACCAAACAGAACTGAAGAGGGAAGCTTGTTAATCAAATACACAGCAGTCAAAACACATTCAGGCCACATATACAGTGGAATGCCCCCTGAAACATAAGACACTAGAAACATAAAGAAGGTGTCTATGTTTCC
This sequence comes from Chrysanthemum makinoi, assembly GCA_910596185.1. Lineage (NCBI taxonomy): Eukaryota > Viridiplantae > Streptophyta > Magnoliopsida > Asterales > Asteraceae > Chrysanthemum > Chrysanthemum makinoi. The sequence continues at coordinate 233,767,922 of OU343224.1, read as the reverse complement.
TCTCAAAGAATCCCATTTTGCTAGGGAGTATAGGCACAAGGAGGTTTGATGAATAATCCTAAATCATTAAACAATTTTGACAAATGATTATTAACAAATTATGTTCAATTATCAGACCTTATAACCTTAACCTTTTTGTCAAACTGTGTGAAAATCAATTTTATAATCCCTCCGTCTTGAAAAGAGAGTCCACAAACAAAAAGTGGGAAAATTATGATAGGTGTATTTATTTCAAGTTTGGTTCAATAAAAAGACCATTTTACCCTTATATTTATCATGCATATAACATGCCATAATAAGAGAAGTCTATATCTCTGGTAATAATCACTCGTCAATTTTTTAATGGAGCCAAAATTTTAGCAACCATTTGCAAATTATGGAGGTAAATTTCCCTCGAACTTTTCTTATCTACAGATTGCAATTTTTTTGATGAAACATTTTAAATTAAAATAATGGAAGCAAATTTCCCACCAAATGTTTTTATTGATGGACAATTGTAACATATTGGATTTCATAAACACATAACAACTCACACTATGGATCGAATGAGATAGAGAGTTTAGAGAGAGAAAGTAGAATGGGAGCCTTTCTAGAGAGAGAAAGTAAACAAAAGAAAGAAAGGTTAGATTGAGTGAAAAGGTCCAACCCTCTACCTTGGGAGGTAGAGGGTATTTATAGTTACATACAACACGTCCTCCTTCGACGTGGATCGGCATACGGTAAAGACCCGTCCTTCCTCCACAGTGTTACTTAAACTAATAACTAACTAATAACTACTAAATAACGTAAAGTCTACGAGCTAAGATATGCTAAACAATAATTGGGGTGACCGACACTTCCTTATGGAATTTCCAATTCCTAACAATCTCCCCTAAGGGAGGTCACCCCATGATTTACATTTTGAATCATAGCATTCTATCTTTGTCTTTATGCTCGAGCTCGTAGACTTCAATTCTTCAATGTCCGCATTCTTTGTGCTTTAGCAGTGATTCTTCAAAGTCCAACTACTTTGTACTTTTAGTGGAGGTCTTTGAACTGTCCACATCTTTGATGATCTTCGAGCATTATTGAGATCATCACTCAAGAAATCTCGATCACCCTTTATTGTGTTGTATTGCCATCATGTGGAGTTGTGACTTTTGGACCGACATGCTCACATTTTGGATCATGATATCTTCTCATCGAGTGAAGCTTGTTGATTCATAGTATTTCCAAGAAGATAGCATGGATTGAAAATATCAGAGTTAGTTGATGAAGATATGCACTTACCATGATTTCTTTAGATTGTGAAAGCGATGTGCGAGCATGCTGCTATGGATTGACCTCAATTCGATGAACCGCCGGTGTACCGCATACAACATTAGCAAAGCATGAAAGTGTCTTTGATCACTTTCGTTGAATTGAGGTGCACGGACCACGGTTCCCCGTTGATCAGTACAAGTATTGCTGTGATCGTAGAGTTCAAGAATCTCCTGACAGGTTTCGCATTCTAGTTCTCAAACCGACATCTCAAAGAAGACAACACGGAGTGAGTGAACCAGAAATTGAAATTTATGATTGATTAAAATGATTTGAAAACAATCGCGATTGCTTGAAGAAAAATTTTGCAATACGAAGGTTTTATAAGAAAAATCAGTTTTCAATCATAAATACCCTTTTAATTTTGAAAGATTAATACACAGTCGATGTGCAATAGGAAAGAGTTGTTGAGCACACCGACCGGTTTTTCAAAGGAATCCGTCAATCCATTTCCTGGACCAAGGATGATTCATGATTGAATCGCCCCATCGTTTCTATCCAGTTGTCAAAAGCTTGATCTTATGAAAGATCTCACATGTCACCCACCAAGAGCTTGTTTGATGTTGGCTCTAGAAGGATTTCCATCTTCATCGTGAATACTTTACATATCACTCAGATGTTCTGGCAATACCACAAGGATAATGCGTAGGACTCAATATATACTTACTTTCCACATTGTGTGAAACAACAAGTCTTCATTAATTTTGTGTCCTAATGAGATATTGTGGATGATCTCTTGGCTCTAGACTCAATTGTGCATTTTGGTCTCCTTCTTCAATATCAACAATCTCTAAGAGAAAGTCGATAGATTATGTAGGTTCCCCGTGAGAATGAAACAAGTCCTTTTAGGAGGAACTTGAGTAGCTTGGGAAGTTAGGTGCAGTGCGTCACTAGGTCCATGACGTCTTGTCTTAAATACTAGTGTTACCTTAGTAACAACCAGTAGCATATGTATTGAACCCGGTTTCAGCCCTAAGGTTGAATTATTGGAGGGCTATTTCTTTTCACCCTTTTTACATTCAATTCTTTTTCATTCTTCAACCCCTTCAGTGCTTATCGAGACTTCATAACTAGAACCTTGTTGGGTTTATTCCAGTACTAGCTCAGTCTCAGTCCGCACTCTTCCCATATTCTCATTTTTCTCCTTTTTTCATCATACCTAAGGACTCTACACTATCTAGTGGATTGTCCCTGGGTAGATCCCTCCGGCTCTGGCGGGATCGTGGGAACTAATACCTAACCTAACCATCCTTATAACACCATGCATAAAGTAAATTGGTCGTCTTTTGGTATTATTCTTTCCATCTTGAAACCAATTGAAAAATCATTTGGAAAATCAATCAAGGTACTTGTGATATAATATCAAAGCATTTTGTACCTTAATTGTTTTTGATCTTTTAGAAATGCACCCCCTCAACATGTGCATATGATTTTGAAATTATTTAGCACATGGAAGCAAGAGTTCTTTGAAATATATTCTTGATCACAATTTTCGTAGAAAAAGTCATTTGAATTTCTTTGGTAAATTCTCCCCCTCAATATGTGCGTAGGATATTTGAAATCATTTTATCACATAGAGGCAAGAGGTTTTTGAAGTACTTTTCACGATTGCCAATAGAAAATATTCGCTCCCCCTCAATATGTGCATCGATATACGAAAGAGTTTGGCACATATTAGAGAGAACTTGCATTTTGAATCAAAACGATCATCTTTTATCAAATTTCATATTAAATCACAAATTCTCCCCCGATCAAAAATATCAAACCCTTTGAGATTTTGGATCCCAAGTGATTTAATAAGGTTTTAGAAAACATGAGAGAAAATGTGGCATGGTTTAAAATCTCTTCTGGTTTTTAGTTAAATGCTCCTCCTCAATCATGTGCATCATGTATTTGAAATTGTTTGACACATGGAGGCAGGAGTGCCTTTAAATGACTAAAACAGATTTGAGATTTAAATCACCATCTCTCCCCTGATCAAAAATATCAAACCACTTGAGATTTGTGATCCCAATTGATTTAAATCATTTAGAAAATTTTGGGGAAAGACGTGGCTTGATTTAATTTTGAAAATTGACAGATAAGGATCAATTTAAGACATTAAAGATTGTTAGTGTCAGGTATGATTGTTTTAAGAGATCTTTAAGTAAAATAAAACAATTTTACAATCAAACAAGAACAGAAAAAATTTCATTGTAAAAGATCTTTGAGTTTTAAAGAAAATCATACCATGACATAACATTAAATCTTTAGATCACCACTTTAATTCGTACAAGCCGACTTGATAGATGAAATATCGTTTGAAAATATTTTATTTTAAATCACTCCCCCCTCAATCGATGACCGTAGTCGATGATTGAGTGACTTAAGTTTTGATAAAATGAAGTCCGATGATTTCCAAAATTAAGTCCAGTTTATTTTCAAAACCAATATTTTTCCATTTTTCAAAACAATATTTTTCAAAAATTGTTTTTAAAAAATGGTATCATCACTATTATCATGCACATAGATACGTTAGGTGGTGTAGAAGCTGCTTATGTTGTTGTTGTTGTAGGGCTTGGAAGAAAACCGTCTGCTGATGCAGTGAGACCTCTGAAGTTGCATCTATTGTGCCAACTATCCATAGAGATCTAATTAAGCTCATTTTCTTCATTTGTCGACCTAAGAAATACTTACCCTTTCCTTTCGGCATCCAATCATCTTCATATGTGGGATCCGGATCGGCAACATTCTTTTAATCCATGTTATCTGCATACGTTAGTAAGCACATATAGACATATATGGTGGTCGACAACACCCAAACAGTAATCGACTAATACAAGTTAATCCAACATATCAATCAGATCATACAAATGCATGGGAATTATGTGTTTATCAAACTCTAATCATCTAATCCTAACAATCATATCCTAGGCACCTAGTCCTTCAACGTAGGTTAACAAGTTTTACATTTAAGTATATAGGATAATTAGATAAGCTCGTTAGATGATATAGATTTGAAAACATTCTCCCCCTCAATCAATGACTTATTTTCTGAAAAGTTTAAAAGCGTTGAAGTCATTGATTGAATTTTCAATTTTTATGAAAACTCTGAATCTGATTGATTTACAAGCAACTCATTTACCTCTATTTTTGAAAAACAACAAATATTTTTCTGAAGAATTTATAGAAGGAAAAACATTTGTGTAGGAACAGCAGTCCTTCGACATACTTTCCCCAATTTGTTTTTAGGATAAGTGCACGAATTTTGTGAAAATCGTTTAAGCATAGCACTTTCCTTCTTTGAAAAACGGGTTGCTATCTGAAATAAGAACACATCTTTGTGAAAGTCAACTTCAATCTCAAATAAGTGATAAATGATTAACTCCAAAGTAATCAACTTGTGTCAAATGCCCAACACGTGAATAAACATACAATCGAATGTACATTGACCCACTGAATGAACCGGAACAAATGATTCCTCAACATTAATGCATTCTTCATAAAGGTATACATGTAGAGACTGATATGGAAGATTCACCAATAATGTCTTCGAGCGGATGAGGTAGTCATTTTCCTTAATGTTCATGTGGTTGATTTATAGCGTGCACAATGAGAGGAACAATGATCCGTGAAGATTTAGCAAAGGAATACCAAAGAGCGGATCATTAATCAATAGCGCAACTACAATATTATGATAGTCATTATCTACGCCTTGTGAAGTAACTAGAGATAAGGTTTCTTGAGAATTCCAAGAAGTACTTCTTAGATGGTGAACCAGTTGAGTCAGAAGGAATCGGAGCATGAGCTTCAGAAACTGGATGATCAACATTCGTTGGAGGTTGGAAGTACTCATCAAACATATCTTGAAAAACAATGAATCCCAAATAGTAAATCCCAGTTATCCTTAGTGAGTGAAGACATTAGGCGTTGGAGAGTCGTATGACCATAACTCAAGCATCCATCAACATGTAGTATATTTACTCTTCTCCACTTGAGGATTGAATGAGCATGGAAAAACATGAAGCTTGTTGATGAAGAATGTCAATGAGAATGGTCATAAAAATGAAGATTTCTCTTTTTCTGAAGATAAAGCGCACTGAGGCGTACACTTTTCTTTTCTTTGAGGAACGGGGCCTGAAGTGTTATCTAAAGATGCGATAATGATGAAGTATGAGGCCTGAACTGATATGAACAGACGTCATAGCAGATTGAATATCAAGGTTGACTTACTTGAACCCGTGAATTATGAGATATTAATCCATTTGTTATCCATACTTTAAGCCAGTCCATGTAGTGAAGGATCGGAAGTTTCGCAATGCGTAAGGACTACCTGCACTAACATTACAAGCTTGATTGCATATATATTGGTTAGTGACATTAGTATCCAAACCCTTTGGGGTTTCACGGTCCACCTTGATTATGCAATCGGTAAACAGCTTTCCGATAGGAATCCACTTAAGTCCAAAGATCCTTAAACATTCTACCAGACGGTATCCACTTATGGCAAAGTTTAGGATTGTTAAGTTTCTTATGCACAGTGGAAGACTTATCGATATTCCTAGACTCCAAAGATTTAGCAGTTGGTATCCATCAAGGTGAAGTTTTAGGTTTGTTTTACTTCTTATGCACTGAGGATGACTTACTGAAAGTCCTAGACTTAACAAGTTGAACCTTAGCACTGTTTATAGGCTTAGTGGATTGTATCTTAGCATGAGCATTAACTTTATTCAGGGATTTTGAAAGACAATTATCATATTAGCTTTAAAGACACATTTAAGACAATTCGAGCAAATAGGTTGATTAGATTTAGATAAAGATCTAGAGTTCTTAGAGTGATCTGCTATGGGAATTGTTTTAATCGAAACACAACTACTATTAGATGCAAGCCAATCCCTAGACTTTTGTGGAGTGTTCCTAGGTAGTGATTTACTACTACTAGTAGTGGCTTGAAACCTCGTAGAATTCATCACCCTAGGTCTTGAACCTAAAATTCCGTCTTTTCGAATCTGTGCCTTTTTCCTAGCTTCTTCTAGATAATAATTCTTCCACAAGTCATTCATATCATATGAATTCTGAATTTTAATGCTTGGTTTTGACACATTTCTCGAACCAATCCTAGAGGTGCTGGGAGTAGAAGTAGCTGCATGTGAGGTTTAGAGGAACTAGAAGCATAATTCTTAGGCAACTCAGGTGAAGTGACTGGTTTTGACAAAACTTGTTTCTCATCAACTTGGGAGGCAAACCGTGTTTTTGAAAATTTTGGTCTTTCGGATATAAACGCAGTAGGCTGCCTAACAACGGACCGGATTCTAATGGGATGAATTCCCCAAGGTTGATGGTTTTGTAAACTTAGTGTTCACACTTTTCCCTACAGTTTTCCTAAGCTCATTTTTTAAGGCAACAATAGCGAAACTCTTTTCCTGAAGTTGAGCTTTGAGTTCATCAATTTTTGCAATCAAAAGGTTTGTTTGTTCCATTGACTTAGTTCTAGCTTCTTTGACAGAGTCACTTAGTTCTATGTGATGCTTTCTCAAAGACTCATTTTCCTTTAGTAATTCGGCCACACAAAATGCTAATTCATCATTTCTCATTTGAATATCATCAATAGCATTAACATCAGAATTACTTGTAACCAAATTACTTTTCACATGCATACCGGAAATATGTTTCTTCAAATTGTTGATAGTCGAGTTTTTGGCTTGAAGCTGAGCTTTTAAATTGTTTATTTCAAAAAATTCACGAAATTCAGGAAATTCCGGGTTTTTACAAGGTTTCTTAGTTTGAAAACTTTCATCCTTTCTTTGTATTGCAATTTCAAGTGAAATGCAATGTTTTTCAAGTTTTGAGAATTTGTTTGACAGTTCATCAAAAGCCCTTTTATCAACCATATCATTTGTTTTGAAATTATTAGACTCAGCTTCAACCAAGGAACATTTATCAGAATCATGTTCAGCATTAAGATCAGTTTGTTTAGGTACATTAGCAGATGCACTATGTTGAACAGTTAAGGGTACCTCATCACATGACACCTTTTCATTTATCAGTCTGATATCTGCATCCACATCATGTGAAACAAGAGTCACTGAACTACTGGCTGTTTCAAGCTTATCTGCCTCTGAGCCCCTGTATTCAGTACCAATTGATCCAACATCTGATGATTTACCCAACTCAACACTACAATCTTTTGATTGTGCCCTGACATTCATTCCCCTTTCTGATTTCTGCATTTACTTATAGTGTGATAGGAGTTACTGAACAGCTGGTTACATCATTCTTTGTTGTCTCAGATATTCTGCATTCAGCAACACCCGATTCTTCAACTGATACATTACCCAACTTATCACAACTATCTCTCAACTACACCAGACACTCATCCACTTTTTCATCTTTCTGAGTAACTTCCTCAATATACTTCTCCACATTATCCATGAGATGAATAAGTGTCTTTATGAACATGCTAATTTCCATTCCAGTGTGTCTCTTAAAAGACATTTCAGTCATGTCTTGATCATAATCTGATGTAAATTCCCTTATAATGAATGACTGAAATTGTTTGTAGATCACTTGAAGTGCAGCACTGGAACTATCCTTTTGAACCTTCTCTTTGTTAAGTTATAGCTCCAATTGCTCTAAGTTTAACAAAGAAAGTTCCTGTTAATGTGGATAAGTCTTGACGGAAGAGGGCAATACATGTTCGTTCCATTGTTATGGATAGAAATAACATGAGGTGAGAGTGAATTTGTTGATAAGGTTCAATGTTGCTTTTCTTTTGCATGCCATTCTGTAGCATGAGCAGGTGCAATTCAATTTCATTGTACTCAGAACATGAAGATCTCACATCCTCATTGATTAATTCAAACATCTTTAATCGTTCAGTGTAGCATACATTATCATTGTTGTCCACATCATCATACAATTTAAGTACTTCCGAAATCACTGAATCAGGAGTGTAAGACATGATGTTGCTGTGTACATGGGATTTTACAAGTCTGTGAATTAAACCGAGAAATAAAATCTTTCGCGGGATTTTACTAAAATCAAGACCAAACCGTTAAGCAATGACCAATGGAATGTGTTAAGATGATTGATGGATCGACACAATGATAGACAATTGTGTGTTAGGACATATGATTGTTTGTAGGATTAGCAGAGATGTTCTTTGGTTGAGATTTGGATTGGTTAATGCCTGTTTTTACGGAGAAATTTAGGTCTAAAAACATAAAAACCTCAATAACTTCTGTTCAGAGCGGATTTAGGCCTTGAAGGTTGACCTAGTTTATTCGGCGTGCCATTCTCCTCGTTCTCACGGTCGTTTTGATGGGTAGAACGCTGAAAACGGAGTTACGGTTCAAAAGTTATGGCCGTTTGAAGTTTTGTCGGGAAAAGTCAACAAAACGCACTGGAGACAACTCGCACCTTAGACAACTCGCACCCAAGTCAACTCGCTTTGATGAAAACTCGCTTAATAGATAAGTCTCATGAAGCACAACTCGCATAAACAGACAACTCGTTTAATAGACAAGTCGCATAACACAACTCGCATAAATTGACAACTCGCATAAACGACAACTCGCTTAAGTAACAACTCGCATAGGCAGATAACTCGCTTCCAAAGCAACTTACTTAAGCGACAACTCGCTTAAATGAAAACTCGCTTTAGTGACAACTCGCTTCAATGAACAAGTCAACTCGCAACCAAGGAACGTACACCGAGACGCAACTCGCTTCGTACTAATATTCAAAAACCACCACTTTTCAATTGCAAAACAGCTCAACCACGATGATTCAAGCCTTCCAAATCAAAGCCTAAACACTTATAATGATTCTAAACACAAAAGTACAATCAAAATCCAAACTTTAACACTAGAAATGATCCAAATGATGTAAACTACTCTAAACTCATTCAAACCCAAAAACCTTATGAAAACCACTAGAAATCCAAGAACATGAAAGATGAGTGATCAAACCATGGCTCTTGATACCATTTGTAACATATTGGATTTCATAAACACATAACAAATCACACTATGGATCGAATGAGATAAAGAGTTTAGAGAGAGAAAGTAGAATGGAAGCCTTTCTAGAGAGAGAAAGTAAACAAAAGAAAGAAATGTTAGATTGAGTGAAAAGGTCCAACCCTCTACCTTGGGAGGTAGAGGGTATTTATAGTTACATACTACACGTCCTCCTTCGGACTGTGGATCAGGCATACAGTAGGTAAAGACCCGTCCTTCCTCCACGGTGTTACTTAAACTAATAACTAACTAATAACTACTAAATAACGTAAAGTCTACGAGCTAAGATATGCTAAACAATAATTGGGGTGACCGACACTTCCTTATGGAATTTCCAATTCCTACCAACAATGAAATTCTTATTAGTCAAACACAAGATAAATTAAATTTAGTGCGCGTATTTGTTTAGACAATTTTTCACAACAACACTATCAAAGATGGAGCAATTAACGAGACCGTAAAAAAATAAGAACTTCAATGACAGGGAGCGCCAAGCCATCTACGAGTTTTATTGGAATAAAGTGTTAATGGAGAACTAAAAAGAGAATTCATATGCGTCGTAGCAAATAAATTTGGTGCATGTAATTAGACTGTTAGTCGTATTTGGCATCAAGCGAAACTTCACGTCAGTCATGGATTGATGGCTAATGTATCTTCGAACAAGGCAAAGGTAGTTGGACGTAAAAAATACAGATCGACTACACTCTACTTTCACACATTCCATTACGTCACCTAACAAACATTCGGTCACTAGCAGAATCAGTAGATGTTCCGAAGTCAAATTTGCATAGACGAATCAAAGAAGGTGCAATTCGAGCACACACGAATGCCGTCAAGCCGTATTTGAATGAAGCGAATAAAAGAACAAGGTTAGAATTTTGTTTTTCAAAGGTTAATCCATCATCATCAAATGAAATTCCCGTGTTTAATGATATGTTTAATGTCATCCACATTGATGAAAAATGGTTTTACATGTCAAGACCATCAAAACGTTACTACCTTGTTCCCGGTGAGGATGATCCGTTAAGAACATGTAAAAGTAAAAATTTTATCACAAAAAGTTATGTTTTCTAGCTGCAGTTGAACGACCAAGATTTGATGCATCAGTGAATGAAATATTTTCTGGAAAGATTGGTATCTTCTCATTCACAACACTAGAACCGGCTAAACGTTCAAGTAAGAATCGTGTTGCAGTAATATTGGAGACAAAGCCTATTTTGTCAGTGACTAAGCAAGTAACAAGGTCGTGGTTAATAGAAAAGTTTGTACTGGCTATTAGAGCTAAATGGCCACAAGGTGATGCCGGTTCAATATATATTCAACAAGATAATGCGAAGCCTCATATAGGCGTTAATGATAGCGAGTTCCTCGAAGCAGCTTCTCAAGATGGATATGATATTCGACTTTGCTTTCAACCACCAAATACTCCAGATTTAAATATGTTGGATCTTGGTTTTTTTCGTGCAATTCAGTAGCTTCAAGAGCAAGAGTCTCCTAATCAATTAAAGAATTAGTTTTAGCAGTTCAAACTTCTTTTGAAAGAATGGCGTCACACGAACTTAACAATGTATTTTTAACATTACAAACATGCATGAAAGAAATTATGAAAGTTCAAGGCGACAACAATTAACAAATACCACATATTGGTAAGGGTAGATTGGGACGGCAAGGAAATTTGCCATTGCAAATCGAGTGTGATGAAAACTTGCTACATGAAGTTGCTTCTTATTTGAATCCTTAGACGAATTTGAGAAAAAACAATGTTAGGAAAAATAAAGAAATATAGGTTCTTTTTATTTTTTTGCTACATTATTTTGTGTGTTTTTTTACTAATATAGTGTTCTTTTCCATTGTTCAACTAGTGAAATTGAAATTGGTATACATAATTTTGTTGGTGATCTCACTTGAATCTGATGATGAAGGAGATTGACACATTGTTTATAAATGTACTCATATACTATGATATCTTTTCAATCAAGTTGGCGTATAACTTTATTTATTTGGGGCTCTCATACAAAAGATATGGAGGGAATATTTATGATGGAGTATATTTATTACAAGGGAAAAATAGGAAAAGTAGTATTAACAACTTTACTTATTTAGAAACAGGATTCTTTTTTTAGACAAATATAAATAGTAAGGTGGACACTTTTTTTAGGACGAAGGGAGTAAAACTTTCAATATAATTGCCAACCTCAGCCTTTGATCTTAGCATATAAACCCGGAAAACTTTATTAAAATCATCAACCAAAGTCAAAAAATATTTGTACCCATATTTACTTGTAACCTTATAAGAGCCCCAAACATCACCGTGAAGTAAATCACCAACAGATTTAGAGTTATGATCACTTAAGGGAAAAGGCTCCCTTGTCTGTTTAGCCTTGTGACAGATGTCACAAGGAGACACACGATCAATCTTTTTAAAAACAATATCCCCCAAAATAGACAGGACTTGGTCAACAAGATGACCAAGCATGTGGTGCCATAACTCACTAGAAACATGACAGACAAACACAAAATTATGAATACCAAGTTTAGACTCATCACACTTATCTACATCAAACAAGTAAAGACTACCAGATTCACTACCAGTACCCACAAGTTTGCCTAGTTTCAAATCCTGAATATAACACTTATGTTCGTCAAAACCAACAAAGAACTTACTATCCTTAATCATCTTGTTAACAGAAAACAAACTAACATTGTACTCATGCACAATAAGGACATCAAATAAAACAACACTAGTGGTCAGCATAAGACTACCAATGGCAGTATCTTGGCAACAGTCCTAATGGGATTGATAACATCAAATAGTCCTGAGTTTCTAAGCATTAATTTCCCCCTTTATCATCACATTTTGATTATAATATTAGTGAAAACATCCTTATTCCTTGTTATTTCATTTCAGGACGCATTCGAACTAAGGAAACTACAACCGGACGTTTTCAAGAACTATTGATTCAACTTTCTCGTAATTACGGTATAACCAACTGATGAAGTTACAACGCAACTAGAGATTTCAAAGACTCCAGCGTAACCCTCATAATAGGTTACGTCGTAACCACTGTTACAAAGACTACGGCGTAGCTATCAGCTTAAGTTACGCCGTAACAAATATTTACACTGGATATAGCAGCACGGCGTAACACCAAATTAAGTTACGCCGTAGCCACTGGATAAGCACTAAACATTAAAGGAAGTTACGGCGTAACTAACTAATAAGGTTACGCCATAACTAGTTTGAAGCCTATATATAGTCGATGATTTCATCGTAGATTTGATATCTTCTTTTCCCAAACCTTTGGGTTTGGGGAGATCAAAACACAGAAGAAGAAGAAGCATGGTTTAGGAGCATGAATAACGAAGTCCTCGTCTACGATTTCCATTGTATTCGAGTTTGGATTCTTTTTATATTTTTCTAGATCTTATATTATGAATTCATGTTATTAATTAAAGTCTGCATTTACGTTATTATTCTCTATAATTCTTTATAGACATTTGCTAGTCTTTTCATAGATCGCTAGCCTTGGTAGTATTGTAAGCTTGGTAGTATCTAAAGGACTGGGAGATATGACCAACTGACCCCAGTCTGATAGATAGCGAAGTATGGGAGGAATTGGCCATAGTACGACTACTCTTCGTGTGCGAATCGACCAAAGGATCACTTATCAAGTGGAGGTATTTAAGAGGTTAGGGGGAATCTAAGTTCCTAACGGTCGGGTTCCCACCATCTAGATCTAGTAGATATGGTGCTTAATGACTGCTATTAGGTTGCCGAATGATCCCGGGTGACCTGCTCATCTTGGTGAGGAATCTAAGAACCATAGGCCATGACGAATCGACCAAAGGAGTCTGGTGATAATTAACCACTATATTGAATACTCTTATCGAGAATCTTTTCATATTTGCGTTCTTTGTTAAGCTTTGTTTATCTATCTCTTTTACCTAAAAAGTTTCTGGTGGTGAGAATATTAGTATTATAACAACCTTATCTACCATATGCCTATGTTTTATCTAATCATCTTAGTTCTTTCAAGGTCACAGCCTTCTTGGGACGATACTGGATTTACCTAAGGCTTTACTACATCCGATCGGGTACTCTGCCCGTTAGTATGTGTCTATCCTAAGTTATTCAAGTTTTATAAATGTTAAAAGCAGGATGAAATAGCACATCAGCTTTTTGGCGCCGCTGCCGGGGAGCAGTTAATGAAAGATCTAAGGTATTTCATATTTACCTCATTAAGAGATTTGAGCATTCCCATAAGGTACGTTTTAATCTCTCCTATTACAATATTACACAATTAAAATTCTGACGCTATTAGTTACGGCGTAACTATTTCATCTAGTTACGACGTAACCATATTATTAAAATAAAATCTTTTTTACTATTTAGTTACGACGTAACCTCTTTATTAGAGTTACGACGTAACCACTATATAATCAGATTTATATATAAAAAATCGACCTTTGATTAAATATAGTTACAAGAACCTTATTTTGGATTATAACGTATCCCTTTCACGCGACCTATTATTATTTTAATAAAAATATTAGTTATGGCGTAACTATAATTTTTTAAGTACTGTAGTAACTTTCGAGGTGATATAAAAACCTTACAAAGATAAAACTAGGTTTTACACATATTTTCACCGCCCTCACAAACAGTAAAATTTTCTCTCTGAAATTTTTTCTTAGTAATCACTTCATCTAATCATTCACCATGGCTGGTAAGATCTATCACTACTTTTTTTTATTTGTTTCTTTTGATTATTTCAATTAGGATTTTATTTTAATATTTTAGGGTTCTTGCCCATTCGAATTAATTTTTGATGTTGGAATGATTAATTGATAGTTTTGATAATTTCCCCATGATATTTTGATTCGTGTCCTATTACTACGGGTTGATTTGGGTGTTTTGGCTTTATTAAAATTAGGTTTTGGATCAAACACAAACTTAGTGGGTTAGGCGCGGTCCCTCAGCACTATTAGGTTATAAATATATCAAACTTTTCACCACTTGATAAAAATTGTTGGTTCCGGTGTAATCTATAACATAATCATAACATCCTGGTGTCATGACCGGGAAGTTACGGCATAATGGGGATTCTCGTACGCCGAACTAATATAACCGTAATTACAGTAGCCGTTGTCTTTAACCGCCGAGCCATTGAAATTTTCTAATTATGGCGAACTCTTATGCGGTTACGCCAGAACTTGACATCAGTAGTGTCCTGCACTTAGTGTTTCTTGTCTTATTTTCGGTGCAAACAATCCCGCCAATGGACTAGGTTTTTGGCACACTCGATGCGGTATTAGGCAACTATGCGGAGGAATATGAGAAATTGATGGCAAAGGATATCACACCAGGCTCTTAACTTTGAGGCATTTGGTACTTTGGCAAATGGTAAAGCTGGTAGGAGATTGAGAAAGTTTTGCAAAATCAAGTTCACATGTACTGCTGGGGATTTTACATGTACTGCTTGGTTGAGGTTGTTTCGTATCACGGAGCCGGTCATTCCGGAGTACATTCGTGAATTCCTTGCTAGTGTGGAGTTTAATACTGAGGTTGATGACGATGAAGTAGATTCTATGTTTTTCTAGCTTGGGGGCCTTAGGAGGAGATTGACTCTTAGGGAGTTTACTATGCGTATGGGTTTGTACACGGAGGAGGAAATGGAGAATGAGGCTTTTAAGCGGTTCTATAACACATGCTGGAGAAGAAGGGACGAGAATCAGGACCTTGCTGCTTATTTTGATCATATCGCTGTCTCAGGGGGTATAATATGTTACGTGAGGAGCCCCATTCGGCGACTCACAAGACCGCCTAATTGCTCGTTTATCCGAAAGCAAGGAACTCACCGGAGAAGATGACCATGGATGATCTTTATCTAATGTGGAATGGAAGGAGGGACATTGATGTTCCTTATTATTAGGCTAAGTTTATGGTCGTGGGTGCTAAGGGGTTTCGGCCGGTGAGTCCTTTGCAGGGGCATACTTCATCGAGATTGGCTAGAGTTTTGATCTCATGACCGATGATGCTTTGGCTCGAGACCATTGGTAGGGATACTTATCTCATTGGCTCGCTAAGCTAGTAGAGTTTAGACTTACACCCAGATGTTTATGGTGCTATTCACTAGCTGGGATTGCCCTGGGTTAGAAGGCGGAGGCCATTGGTGCGTGGTAATGCCGGTGGAGAAGTTTGGAGAGAGGTGCCTGTGGGACGTAGAAAGGGCACATGTGAATATTGGGGAGGTTGCGATTATTGATGAAAGGCTCGAGGAATATCGAACCCATTTTAGCAGGGAGATCAAACCCTCGGCTGGGCTTTATGCTCTTAGTAATCAGTTTGAAGGTTTTTCGTGTACTTAACTGCTTTAACCAAAGCCCAGCAGATTTCTTCCGTGGGAATGCGCGGATCGGACAAGCCGATGTCGCAAGATATGCACTGAGTCACCCTAGGCGGAAGGTCCAGAGTACGTATACCAACCCGATATCCCCAATCTTGGCGTCCAAGGAGGAGTGGCTTACATGCATCCCGACGCCACTCCTGGAAGCAACACGAGCACTCCATACGAGCCCTCCCAGTTTCACTCCATGGATCATGATCTCCCCGGGGACGAGTGACTTCCCCATTTGATGAAACAATTTGTTGGGAATTATAGCTTTGAGTTGATAAGAAAAAAGAATGAAACAAGAGGACTTAATATGACAAGAAGGAAACCTAACAAAAGATGGAAGGACTTGGTTTCGCAAAAGAAGTTTTATTTATTAGTCCTTTGTAGTATTTTTAAACCCTAATCCCCAAGATATGTTAGGACACTGGGTGTAGGTTTAATTATACAAGTCTTCCAAGATGTAGTCGCTCTTTAAAGTCAAGTATATGGTGTCCTGTGGCTTATAGCCTTGTAAACGCTTCTGGCTTATTAGTTTAGTTATAATTTAGTTATCTATAATGTGTTCTTATAAACGCCTAGTGATAGTTATTGATTAGTTAGTGTTGAATGAAAACCTCAGTGTCAATAACAATTATGTTTTGATTTATCCGCCGCGTATTGTCATGTTATTGTTAAACCCTAAGGCTCAAAATCCATCTAAAGGAGTTCTAACAAACTCCACAATTGTATCAGCTTAGGAGCTTCTTTACCTAGGATTCAACAAGTTTTCTTGGCTTAAAAGAATGAAGAAAAATCGATTTTTGCAAAAATTCGCAACTTTTATGCAAAAGACAGCTTTTCAAGAGGGTATAACTTTAATGAACCGTTGATCGATAAAACTAGAACTGATCTTCTTGGTATATATATCTTTAATCTCACCAAGGGATTGTTGATCTGAAGCTCAATCAAAAGTTATCACTGTCAAAGTCTCTGCCAAAACTAAAAAATTTCGTAAGGTTACTACACCACCGCTTTGAAACGATCATAACTTTTTCGTTAACCGCTGGATCGCACGAAATTTTTGGTGGATGTTCTCTATATACTCATCTAAATTTCCACCGGCGGATCTTCGATCCTGAGCTATTATGTGAAAGTACTGCTTAAAGTAATCGTTCAAAGTACTTCGGAGGTTTCAAAGTATCTGTACCCTTTCACAAAGTACCGCCGCTGATCTAAAGTACTGCCAAGAAAGTACGCTCTTGGACAAAAGTATCGCTTTCAATCAAAGCTACTGCCGCTATCGACAAAGACGCTAAACGAAGATATTCAGATTAGGGAAGTCAAGCATGATATTTGTTATGGATTTTTGACGATACACACACAAAAGGTTGTTCACACACACAGAGTTTGATTTTTGTTCTAAAAGATTTTAAAAAAGCTCAAAGTTGATTTTATTGAAGAATTGATTACGAAGAGGATTATTTATCACTTATTTGAAGGTGAAGGAATTACTTGATATCGTGTTTTATCATACATTTTAGCAGGAGGTAACTTGTTCGGGCTTCAATGATTATGACAAAGAATTGACATAACACTTAAAGGAGTGGCGTGATTATGCTCTGATTATCACAAGAGATTGAGGTCTCCCTATACATAGGTATACGGTCAATGTCATCTATAGTGCAAGATATAAGATACAAGTTTGGGTTATTTTACTTCTTCATCAAGTTGGTTATACTTAGTTTTCTTTATTAGTGATCATTACACTGAGCCTACAGATTTGAAGAATCAAGAAGATGGTTAACATATGAGTTTCAGGGGAAGCTTATTGTTAAATTTTACCATCTACATGCATCACTCAAGGGAAGTGTTTGATTTTACCAAATGTTGATCATTATTCTACAGTTGGAGTTTCTACCGTTTTGAATCCATTTTTCTTATGGTGCGTAATGGTGGGCTTATTTTAAACATTGGAAGTCTTAAATTGGATGTGTGTGGGAATTAGTTGGTAGTCAAGATCATTATTTGCATATCGCTCCTATTTGGATAATAACAAAAATGGGAAGAGATGTTCGAGTGGCATGGCATGGATTAAGGGGAAGACAAAGGAAGACATACTTGTTACATTCATGGTGAGATCCCTGATCTCAATTTCTCTACTCGCCTAGGAAGTTCGTTCAAGAATGGTTTTGTCATTATCAACTAGGGAAGATTGTTGAGAATTATACGTTTGAGTTGATAAGACAAAAAGAATGAAACAAGAGGGACTTAATATGACAAGAAGGAAACCTACAAAAAGATGGAAATACTTGCTTGAAAAAGAAGTTTTATTTATTAGTCCTTTGTAGTATTTTGTAAACCCTAATCCTCTAGTATATAAAGAGGACATGGGGTGTAGGTTTAATATACAAGTCTTCCAAGATGTAGTCGACTTAAAGGTGTGTGTGTGTCCTAAGCGTATAGTCTTGTAAACGCCTAGGTTATTAGTTTAGTTAGTAATTTAGTTATCTAGACGTGTTCCTATAAACGTCTAGTGATAGTTATTGATTAGTTAGTGTTAGTGAATGAAAACCTTGTGTCAATAACAATTATGTTTTGATTTATCCGCTGCATATTGTCATTGTTATTGTTAAACCCTAAGGCTCAAAACGATCTAAAGGAGTTCTAACAAACACCACACAATTTGACACAATTTAAAAACTATTTGAAACTCAAGTCTGTAATAACTTAACTATGTGGATATTTGCTTGTTCTATCGTTAATTGTACCCGCCGGGCATGAATTTTCCCGGTATGTCGCGGCAAGTTTTGATTCTCGTGACACGCTTACGGCGAACCTTATGATTTAGTTACGCTTTAACCCTTTGCCGCAAAGAGGGCAATTTTGGAAGCAACACAATTAGTTAAGGCCAATTCCATATTCAACACACATTAGCCACCCCATGACCCGCCTTCAACCTTTAGTGAGACATCTTGAGTAACCATTCGAGAGGGGAGTTTATTTCTTTCTTGATTATTTTTCATTTCTATCTTATTTTTCCTTTTTCTTCGTACAAATGGGACTTTGTACACTTCTAGTGGGGGGATAGGATTAGAAATGAAGTGTATGATTACTTAGATTACTTGCCCTAATTTTTTAGATTGGTTTTAAAAAATTTAAGCTTATTTGAAAAAATTTTGGTCATGTTTTTAACCAAACTAGAATCACATAAAAGCTAGCACACTTTAACCCTTATTGCCATTGGTGAGATTTAGCCTTCCGTTTCCCCATTTGACCCAAATCTACCATAAATTGAGTGTGTTTATAGTATTGTAAACTTTAAACTGCTTTTACATCACTTCGAGACCATAGACGAGTAATGTATCAAGTTAGCTTTGGCGTTTGGAAAAGGCAATTGTGAAAAGTAAATGTTTTAGGATTTCACCCAAATAGCCTATATATGTTCACTTCAGGTGCTGCGTTTATCGATTAAGTTCGCATTATTTTCGACCCCGTGTTAACCTATTTGTTGCACTTATCTTTAGTGCAAGATACCCCTAGTTACACCCTTTTGAGCCTATCCTTTCATTTCATGACCATTATTTTCGTTACAACCATACACCTTAGCTTACCGTTTAGGTTTACCTTTTTACCTAGAAGCCATTGTTCACCCTAGTTTGAGGTTTAAATAATGAAGCGTATATCATCATCTACATCTCGCTAAAGATTTCTGAAGACCCCAAGTAATCACCTTATTCTCGCCAAGTGGGGAAATATATCATTGTATCTCAAGCATATCGTAGTATATGCAAAAAAATAAAAATAAAATAAAATAAAAATAAATAAATAAATAAATAAATAAATAAAAATGAAGCATGATTGTTTATAGTGCGACAATGTATAAGCACTACATGAATTGGCATTGAAAATAATCTTCTCGATCACGTTCAAAGGTTGGAAGAATAAGATCAAAAACAATTTTAGAGGATTCCGGAGGCTTGTACTGACCATATGAAGACAAACCTTGAATTATTGGTTGGATGATGGCAACTCGGTTTTAAGCTAAAACTATTTGTTTTCTTTTTCCTTTTCACCCATTAAATATCCCATGCCTTTCCTTACCCTTTTTGTCGTGAAGCGTGTCTAGGTGATGCAATGAGCAATCCTTGATGTCTTGGCCATGGATTTGGTCATGTCTCATTGATTTTGTCCACTTCGCCATGACAACGTTAGTAATGACACCACCCCTTAAGCCTTTGAAAGTCAACCCAACATTGCTTTCTAAAAATTTGTCTTAACCTTAGCTCTAGTGGTGGAGTGGTGTGTAATTGCCAAGCTTATGATAGAATACTTACTATGTCCGTGCAATTGAAAGTGACCACGAAATTAACACTTAGAATAGGATGAGTGAGAGTGTTTTCGTTCCCATTTCGTGAGGTCTTCGGTTCTTATTAATATTCTAGCATGGATTTCATAAGCAAGATTCAGTCATGGATGTATCTTTTGCAATCTTATATTAGTCTACTTGAGGGCAAGTAGACTTTAAGTGGGGGGATATTTGATAACATCAAATAGTCCTGAGTTTCTAAGCATTAATCTCCCCCTTTATCATCACATTTTGATTATATTATTAGTAGAAACATCCGTATTCCTTGTTATTTCATTTCAGGACGCATTCGAAGTAAGGAAACTGCAACTGGATGTTTACTAGAACTATTGATTCAACTTTCTCGTAATTACGGCGTAACCAAGTAATGAAGTTACGATGCAACTAGAGATTTCGAAGACTCCGGCGTAACCCTCAGACAAGGCTACGTTGTAACTACTTTTTACAAAGACTAAGGCATAACTATCAGCTTAGGCTACGCCGTAACAAATATTTACTGGATTTATAGCAGACTCGGCGTAACACTAAATTAAGTTACGCCGTAGCCAATGGATAAGCACTGAAGATTAAAGGAAGTTACGGCGTAACTAACTAATAAGGTTACGCCGTACTTATTTTGAAGCCTATATATAGTCGATGATTTCATCCGTATTGGATATCTCTCTTTCCCAAACCTTCTAGGGTTTGGGGAGATCAAACACGAGAAGAAGCATGGTTTAGAGCACACGAATAACGAAGTTCCGTCTCCGATTTTCTTTGTATTCGAGTTTGGATTCTTTTTATATTTTTCTAGATCTTATATTATGAATTCATGATATTAATTAAAGTTTGCGTTTATGTTATTGTTATTCTCTATAATTCTTTATTGACATTTGCTAGTCTTTTCATAGATCGCTAGCCTTGGTAGTATTATATGCTTGGTAGTATCTAAAGGGTGGGAGATATGACAAGTGACCCCATTGAATAGCGGAAGTAAGTATGGGAGGAATTGGCCATAGCTACCACTCTTGTGTGCGAAATCGACCAAAGAATCACTTATCAAGTGGAGGTACTTAAGAGGTTAGGGAGTCTCTAAGTTCCTAACGGCCGGGTTCCCACCGTCTAGATCTAGTAGATATGGTGCTTAATGACTGCTATTAGGTTGCCGAATGATCCCGGGTGACCTGTTCATCTTGGTGAGGAATCTAAGAACCATAGGCCATGACGAACCGACCAAAGGAGTCTGGTGATAATTAACCACTATATTGAATCTTGGTATAGGGATTCAATTCATATTTGTTTTTTTTATTAAGCTTTTATCTTTCTCTTTTACCTAAATTTCTGGTGTCTGTGTAAGTAGAATAATTGCACATCTAAGGATTATATCAGCTTTGTCTACCCATATATTACCTATGTTTTATCTAATCATCTTAGTTCTTTCAAGGTCACAGTTCTCTTGGGACTCGGAT
>OU343224.1:233730679-233746338 GCA_910596185.1 Chrysanthemum makinoi | reverse complement strand
GCCCCTTCTCAACTCACTCCTGACACTGGAAACCCATACAGGGTAGTGTATCAAGTTCACCAGGAGGGTACTACCCACACTCCACCTACTCACTTCCAGATCATCACTACTATCAATATTATACCTACCAGTTCCACTACTCCTACACTCTCACCAAGGCATCAAAGATATCCACTTCTCAGTTGGGAGATACCTGCCGGCAAGAGAATTTGCCTCTCTGCATCATCACCATCATCTTCTGGTACACCACCTCCTAGTGTGTTTGAAGTTGGAGAAACTCCGGAAGCAGCCACTGCTAGACCACCAACTCTCGACACAGTTATGGCACGCATAACACATCATGAGGAACAAATAGAAGAGATGTCGGACCATCTGGGAGTATTACCAGTAGAAAGGATTGAAGGGATTGAAGAAGTGGTGGAAGAAATACAAGCACTTGGCGAAAGACTCAAGGAATGCAACGACAATATTGGAACAGCATTAGTGGAAACTCGTGAGAAGTTGAACGAAATAATTGCCCGCCTTGAAGACCATACTGAAGGGTGTGCTCTGCAAACTCCGGGAGACACCCAGGGACGTCTCACAGAGATTGAGAGTCGGTTGACACGGTTGGAGACCGCTACTACAGTAGCACTAACTGAGTCGGGGTATCTGGAGGGTGTCGTAGAATTTCAAAGACGTACTATGGAGAGTAGGGCAAATGAGGCCAATAATAGATTTACCATGATGGAGGCCCAGCTCAGAGAGTTTGAGGAATGGAAGACAACTCAACAAAGTCAACCTGGGACGGCACCGGGAAGTGCTTAAGTTACACTAGTTATTGTTATAAGCATCGCGATGAGTGGTATCAATAAAAACGCTAGTAGTAGTCTTGTTGTATGACAAAC
The DNA here is from genome assembly GCA_910596185.1 of Chrysanthemum makinoi. Taxonomy (NCBI): domain Eukaryota; kingdom Viridiplantae; phylum Streptophyta; class Magnoliopsida; order Asterales; family Asteraceae; genus Chrysanthemum; species Chrysanthemum makinoi. Next base: position 233,745,451 of record OU343224.1, on the reverse strand, counting down.
TAGAGCGAGTCAATGAAAGCATGCTATGTATCGGCCCTATGAGCCAGGAATCTTCTTAGAATGTAATCGAATTCATGGTGATGAAAAGTCATGCATAATAAAGAACAACGTCTTGTGAATTATATCCTTATGTTAAACTCACTCCAACCAAGCTCCGTTTTCTTAACGTTATCATAATAGACTAAGTCTACGTGATATCCAGTCAATACAACCTAGAAAATACTTGATTGAGAAGTAGTGCATGTTGTAACTTTATGGATCTCCACCATGGTCCCCATACTCATAGAAAACTCATTGTTGTCATCTCTTGTGGTTGAAGGAAAATGTTTCCAAGAAAGCGAACATGGAAACAACCACTATTGAGAAATCTATTACCGAACAAATTGTTGCAAGGATTGTTAACTATCAAGTCAATCACAACATCAACAACATCATCCAGGGGAATAGGGAAGAAGTTGTTTGTAAGACACCTACAACACGAAATTTCTCTTACCAAGAATTCAGGAACTTTAAACCACCATCATTTGAGGGGACTGAAGGAGCCACAGGTTTGGCAAAATGGCTAGAAAGATTAGGGACAATTTTCCGCGAACAGCGTTGCGCGGACAATTGTAAAGTCAATTATGCTACTTGCACCTTTTGGTATCAAGCCCTCACATGGTGGGACACTTATGTCCATTTAGTGGGAATAGACGCTGCTTACTCACTTCAGTGGGACACCTTGAAGAGAATGATGATTGCGGAATACTGCTCAAGAAATGAACTGCGAATGATGGAACAAGAGCTCTGTGGACTAACTATGATAGGGGATGACATTGAAGGATACACCAACCGTTTTTGCGAACTGGCCCAACTATGTCCTGACATGATAGGACCTGAGGAAAGGAAACTCGAAGCATACTTTTGGGGATTTTCACCCGAAATTCGGAGGAACGTGGTTGCATTCGCACCTACTATTACTCAAGAAGCTACTGGTGCGACTTCTGGATTGACAGGGTCACTGCCCCAAGGCAAAGCAATGGGGTATTATGGTAGCAAGAGGAACTGGGAAGATGATAGTGAAGAAGATCAAGTGAAACAACCAAGCAGGCGAAAATGGACGAGTAGAGATGGGACTACTAGAGCAAAGTGGGAAATAGGGTATGTTGGGACAAAAACCAAGTGCAACATGTGCCCATACCATCACTACGGAAAGTGCCCACACCTTGAAATCTGTAAAATATTTGGGCACAAGATGGAAGATTGTAAGAAACTCTATTGGGAGACAATGACATGCCGTGGGTGTGGAATTAAAGGTCACACGAAGAGCATGTGCCCAAATAGGGGTGATCAGCATGAAGGAAACACTTGTCAGAACAATTACCAGAATGAAGTGTGAAGGATTGTCCCGACTTCCAACGGCCACCGAGGAAGAAACTAAGTTCGCTAGGGAAAATTGTTTGTAATAAAGCTTAGTTTAAACTTCCAAGTCGTATTCCTAAGAATCTACTTTAAGTACTTTCCATGTAACCTTAATGTACTAAACCTTTCCCAGTAATGTATCCGTTGTTCTTATCGTGATATCCTAATATATGTCCTCTCCATGACCATTTTCACCATATCATTAAGGATTTCAACTATCTTGTCACGATGAAAGGATTTCTCTGAAGATAAGAGAAAGTCGTCTTTGGTTTCGACTAGTCTCTCTGACAAATTAGTATCACCCAACGAGATGTCTTAGAGAAACCCACATTTTAAAGATTGCGAAGGTATTATTATCAATACCGTTAAGATCAACTCAAACTGTTACCTCGCCAAGAATCATAAATTCAACATTTCATCCCTAACCAAGTTCCATTGTTTCACACATCTTGGTCAAACGAGCAATTGGTCATGTTGACAGAAATAGTCGGCCTAGCCAATTTTATAAACCATCACACCAAAACTTCGCACATGAACTTTTGCAAACATTTCCGCTGACCGAAGAATAAATACACCAAGATTAAGACTATACCGAACAACACGTCACCGGTCCCCAATTATACATAGCCTGATCACCTATGTATAATTCGGGAGGGGTTACATGCGCGGGCATGGTTAAATTCTTGAAATTCTTACCCGGTCATGTTAAAGGAAGTGCTTAACTCACAACCATGAAATGGAAAAGTTCATGTCTATATCTCACGTCGACACCCCATCTTAAAATGCCAGACATTTCACATACACGGGAATAGAATAAATTGTGCCACCTGAGGGAAGAGATCTTCTACTAAGGAAACAAATGTGATACGTTTGAACCCTCGACAATGATTTAGCACCATGTAGAACATTGGACACAGAGACTGGCGCCTCGGATATGCCTACTCATACTTAGTATCCTATCATCTACACTGAACAAAGAAAGGAATAGATTGTCATACACCATAGGTCAACCCAACAAGCACCCACACACACGACTCAAGGAAAAATCATATAGTGCACCTGTTTTAGACATACCGGAGTATGACAGAGACTCTACCATTTAAAGGAGACGCTTTACACCAGAGCTGAAAGCTATCCTGATCCAAAGAGGAAAATAATGGTATAAGATACTCAACACCCAAGGATCCATGAGGATCACTACGCAGTGCACAAATTAGAGTTAGGACCTAACATGATTACACTAGGAAAATCTAGAAATGTTATCCTTACTACATCAAGGGAGTACAGTGTACACCAACCACAAGGTCCTACGAAATGTATGGAATCAAAAGGAAGTTGACCATGTGACGACACAAATAATTGGAGTCGCAACGTAGGTTCAATTACGACATTCATACTCACCCAGGGCAAAACGGTCATAACTGCATATACTTTAAGCAACATTTAGCAAATTAAACCTTTTAAAGCCAGATCATTGGGGAAACAAAAGATCTATTCATCCTTCCCATTTAAATTCTTGAGGCTCAAGTAGTAGGAGCCGACTAAATAAAACCTTTACGACATACCTGAAGGCGAAACGGAGTTCGTAAAAGACCAAAGGGAATCTTATTCCCAAGGACCAACGTTGAGACCCACGCCATGAAGGGATTTGTAATCCCATTATGTGTGAACCTCATTAAGGCCAGGAGTAATACTCATCTAGTGACCGACAAGTTGCACCTTGATCCAGAAAGCTATTCTGAGTACCAAACATTAAGGCTGGTATTTGACCTATGTCAAACAATACTTAGCATGTTCGAAAAGAAAGATTCAAACAATCAGAAACCATCAAATCTACCTGTACAAACCGAAGTTTCCAGATAGAAGTGGAAATGCATAACAATGGACTCTAGTACCAAGTCACCAAAGACCCCTATCGATTATAACACTATTTGGGTAATAATTGATCGTCTCACCAAATCCACCTATCTCTGCCAAACAAAGAGAACGACAACATGGGAGTCAAAATATAAACTAAACTTACTTCCCGCGAATTCAAATTCTTCTACTTTAATGTAAATATATTTGTATCGACAAGAAAACAAGTGTAAAAGTTTTATTACAATGAAACAAGTGACTAACAATGTAATATACATAATAAAATTGTACGTCAAGATTATCGTCAATATGTTCAAGTAGACATAGTTATGTCAAGTAAACTATTAGTCGCAAATGACAAATGTTACGAACAAATTTTGATAAACAAATAGAGACCACTATATCGTTTTATCATTCATTAATTTGAGAGTCTTCAAATTTAACATAAGTATTTTCTAAAGACAATTAGAAAAAATATCAACTAATATTTGATTTTGACAATACTATTATGTGTCAACTTAAATAAGTATATGTACATTTATATACTTACTAGTAGAATATCGTAATTATTTTACAAACCAAATTTCAGATTTTAATACCATTATAGTGTCAACATGAAAGAGTATATATACATTTATATACTTACTAGTAAACCTTTTAATCATTTTTTCAAACTAAAGGTTGGTTTTAATACCATTATACAAAGATAATATAAATTGAACCATTTTAAGTAAGTGATAGTTAAAAAAATAAACTAAAACATTTCCCTCCTTATCTAGGTCGCGTGTCGGTGCAGCTTCACAATATTCACTGAGTCCCACTTTTGGATTGCTTATTTGCTAAGGTGAGTTTCATAGCCCCTCTTTTACTTGATAAATTTTTTTATACATTTTGAGGTGAGAAAATATGCAAAAACTTTTTTTTATGGACCTGAACTATTGCATGATTACTATTACGTGGTGTAGCCTAAGCCCTGATGTCCCTAGAAATGCCCCTTTTCATGAACCGTCAGTTCCCTGCTGGGAAGCGCGAATGTTATAAATAGATCTATTGAGGGTGACTCCTCCGTTCGGTTGGCCATGCTTAGGCCAAGGCGAAACGTATACCATGTCGGAATCGAGTGTTGAGGGACAAAACACTCGCATTGGGCCTATATGTTGTATGATATCATTTAGCATACAGAAACTATCGTAGTATCGGTTGCATGAACTTAGTGCTAACGTAATAGACTTTCATCCATATATCATTATATTCATTGTAATAATTATATGTCTTTGATTATGGTCCATGCTTAAAGTTTTATTATAAACCTATGAACTCACCAGCTTTTAGCTGACCTTTTTAGCATATTTTCTCAGGTGTTTGATTTGTGATGATGTCAAGGCAAGAAGTGGCGAGGGTCGTAGTTAAGCTAAAAGAAGTGTTTTAACACATAAGGATGTTTTTATTTGGGACCACAAATCTTATGGGTTGTGCTCTTTTATTTAAACAAACGTTTGTAAAACCATGTTTTTAAAACTATTTTATGAAATCAAACGGAGCATGTATTACGTTCTTTATTACTTGTGTTGTGATCTCCGATTTCGTAGCATCCCCATGACTCGTATGCTTCCGCTAAACAAAATTTGGGGGTGTTACATATACTGAGTGGTGAGAAAGGCATGAGGAATGGTGGAAGGTTACATAACCGGGTAAATATCTCCAGTACTATCACAGCGGAGTAGAACCCGACGAGTCAGGAAATCCTTAAAAGAAAAACCAAACGTGTCAAATTTAACAGTACAACCATTATCACGAACAAACTGACAAACAAAAATAAGATTCTTAACAATATTAGGAGTAATAAGGACATTATTTAAATGAAGTGGTCGATAAGGTGTAGGCAAAATACTATGACCCGAGTTAGTAACGAGTATTGAATAACCGTCACCAACTAAGACAGACGGATAAACAGACATATTAAAAACATCACTTAAACTAGTAACAGAGTCATTAAGATAAGAGCTCGCACCTATATCCATATTTCATGCACCAGTAGTAGGATCATGTGGAGTCATTGCATGAAAAGCATTCGGTAATAAAGTTTCACTACCTGAGAGTTGACCTGGTTGACTGGGTTGACCCGAGAGTAGGGTCTGACCCAGTATACCAGAACCGGCCAGTTGGCCCGCTGAACCTGCTATTAGTCTGAATAAAAGGTGCCAAGTGAGTAGTGGGCTGTGATGGGTAAAGGACATGCTGACCTACTAAACCAGGCTGGGCTGGATTAGACATTGATGTGTGCGGCCCAAACAAGCCTGGTGGGCTATAGAGAGAAACTGGCCTGGGTTAGTAATAAAGAAAACCACCAGTGCCAGCTATGTGCTTCCAGTGATGTTATTCGGCTGTCCCAAAGGGAGAGTGGCACCACAACCAAATTTCGCTTACATCGCTTGTTGTGTACGAACCACATCCATCATTTGCGCATTAGTCATACTAGGAGTATCTGTAACGGACATTGTTTATAACTAGTGGATAGGGTATCTTGGTGATGTACCGGTAACGTGCAAAGTTTATTAAGGTTAGGTTTCACACAAGTATAGTACGGTTATGGTTTAGATTGTAGTAAACAATGAGTACGGTATGTTATTTTCTAAAGTTACAGTTTTGATGGGAAAGAGTTGAACAACAGGTAAGTGATATTGATTCACACCACAACAAGTAGCAATAAAACAACAACAATAAAGCACCAATACCTTTGAGCAGTTGAATGGTTATCTACTATAAACCAATGATCGACCAACCTTAACAATGAAACAAGTCGATTGGTTATCTCTTGAAACCAACGATCGACTAACACAAATAAGTAAACAAGTAAACGTCGACTGGTTATCCCTGAAACCAACGATCGACAGAAAAAAAAACGTGAAAGAAAATGTTTTAAGGATCGGTTAAGGTATTTAGGGTTAGGCTCGATACCATGTAAGAGTTTAGAATCGTGTATGTCATCTCATTCAATGAATCGGTATATATAGTTTTACAATGAACAATCTAAAACTTGGGCTTGAGCCCAATACAAATAATAACCCACCCAACACAACTAAGTAACATCGACTAACAACGGATTCACCTTGCGAAAAAGAAACCGCAAGCTATCACCTTGCGGATACGCCCTGCGAAATTTTTTCAGGTGTATAAACAGTTTATATTACGTAAAAGGGACAAAATAATTACGCAAACAACTCCAAAAACCGTGACAACTTTTAAATACTCATATGACTAGAATTAGATTCACTTAATTTAGAGTAAACTGCAAAAATCATCCCTGTGGTTTGTGTATTTTCGCAAGAATCACCCCTATCTCAAACCTTGACAAAGATTAAACATCCCCAAGTCCACAAACCTTTGCAAATATCATCCCTATGAGGTCAAACGCTATTACATCCCTACCCGAGATGATGACCATTTTACCCTTATTTTAACTTAAATACACTTTCACACACATAACCCCACCCTCATATTTCCCCTTCACTCTCTAGAACCCAACCACCATATACCCATCTTACCACCACCCTTTGGCCTTCATTTGCCAACTACCTTACACCATTCGTACCATCATCTTACCACCACTTATCTTTATAAAACACTAAAGGATTCATCCGATCAGACCACACCCAACCACCGTTTCTCAACACCACAGGTCACAAAGACAAAGGAACCAAAAAATCCGGTTGTTCAGATCTTGCCGCCACAGATGTCTAATTGTGCTACTTCCGATCTACTCCACCACAACATCCCACCACCTTTCCTATGGTTTCTTATTTATGATCTAAACGAGTCCTTTGCATGACTTTTTACGATTTTGTATTTCGGGTGATGATGAAGATGATAGTGGTGGGAAGTGTGTTTCATTAAATTTCAGATCTTGGTATGTGGGGATTCGGTTTGTTTTGGTGGGTGGATGGTACGATTGTAACGATTTTAATGGCGTTTGATAATAATGGTGGTTGATAAGATAGTTGTAATAGTAGGATTTATGTTGTGAGAAGAAATATTCATGTTGTTGCTGGTTGTATCTCGAAGAAACTGAACGAAAATGAGAAAACCCGTCTTTTTGGTTCAATCAACGGGAAGTAGTACGTTTTTCTAATCGACTCCTTCAAGTGCACAAGTTGTGTTCCAAGTTGTGTTCCTGTGGTTGTAACACGTTTGACAACTATAAGAGAGCATAAAAAGAGTAAATGACCTTTTACCGCTGAGGATGATTATTTAAAAGGTTTGTGAACTTGGGGACAGATTGGGTTAAGGGAATTGAGATTTTTGCTTACTTAATTTAACTTTATACCTCGCGAAAAAAAGTAAAAACACAAAAACTCCTTTTAAAACTAATATTTCTTACCCCATTAAAATTTACAATGAAAACATTAAAAACCATGGTTTCACTTTCACCACCCCAAATATTATTACTACTTTTAACAATTGTTTTACACACAATCAATGGACTTCCAGAAATTTACTCATCATGTATGACTGCTTACAACTCAGTTGGAGCACCTGCAGTTCTCGAATCAACAATCCCTGACTGTGCTAGTCATCATTTATTGGTTGACTTTTTGGAAAAGTCAACGAAAGGCTGTGAATTTGCAAGTGTTCAAGGGTATAGAAAGTATCAAGAGGATCGTGTTACTTGTAATATCGATATACGATTGCCTTTATTTGGTAATTTGCTACATTATTTTATGTTTTTTGATGTGACTGCTGCCATTTTGAGTTTTGAAAAGTCAAAGTTTGACTTTCATAAGTCAAAGTTTTGATGCTGTAGTAGTGTATTTTTTTTTATTATTATTATTTTTTTTTAAGCTTAATAAAATGCTAACCATTCAGGAATAACCTAGTGAAATTGTTTGGGAGTATCATCAATAATATGAGAGGTCTCCGGTTTAAATAACTTTGAAGTGGTCACGCCAACCTTTCTGAAAAGGGAGAGTTTTACTCGGTTTGAGTCTGGTTATACCCCGTTTGAGTATGTGTGGCGGTCGGCACAAATAGTCGCCCAAAAGGGAAAACCATAATTTACCAAAAGAACATAAAATTAAAACTACTATACTCAACCAAGCATTAGATTATTAGTTACGGGTAAAACGTTCTATTTTTTTTGCAAAACAAAAGTTGTAATGATTTTGTTTTTCTTTAAGTTTGTATTATTTCACTTAGTTTTTATCTATCTAGATACAATTATTTTGGGACGGATGGAGTAAGTTTTATGCTCATTTAGTCATTTTACTAGATTGTTGCTACGTTGGCTTTTTACAAGTCATACGTGTTGCCGTTGGATCTTGAATTGGTTAGAAATTGTTTGTTTGAGGATACTTGTCCACAAGTAAAGTACGTGTTAGGTTGTGGACAATTAATGTTAAGTTTATGCTTCTTTGACATGATTGTTGCTATTCAAACTTTCCTGAGTCAAATGCATTAGTGTTAAATCTCGAGTTTGATAAGTACTACGAGTTTGAATGTTTAGAAAGAATTGGATGTTAGTTGTATCTATAGAGGGTATGATACAATGGTAACTTTCTTGACTTTAAAAAGCTAAATATCTCTTAAAACCAATGTTGCAAAAATCGTGAATCGGTAGTTGGGGCGTCGTCAACACCACCCTCCATGAGTAATCGGTCAAGGCGAAATTAATCGGTGATTAATCGGATTGGCATTTCCTGCAAGTTTTGGGTATTTCTGGAGACCAAGCTAAAGATCTTAACTGATTCCAAGCCTACTATGTTTCCAAACCTAAATAAAATGCTCCAATTCTGATTATGAGGCTCATTGTGCGTTATAAGTGAAATAAACGATCCCCATTGTGCTTCATAAGTGAAATTATTATTTTTTAAAGTTGACAGATTCGGCCGATTTTTTACCGATTCGGCCGATTTTTGGCCGATTTTTTTACCTGGCCGATTTTTTGACCGATTTTCAAAATTCTACAAGGTGTATGGCCGATTACCGATTAATCGGCCGATTTTTACAACACTGCTTAAAACATTTTAAAATCTGGAAGTCACAAGTTTGACTTCTCGGGATCACTGAAAATGACTAGTTATGTGACTAAATGAGCATGAATATACATGGGTTCTTTGACGTTTTTTCTGTCTTATAAGCTCTTAGGGGTCTTTAGATGTGCATCTGCAAAGTGATTATTTTGACTTGAAGAATCAAATAACTTATAAACCAGTTGCCTGATGCAGAAAAAGATGTGAAAAGTGAAGTTAAGGTCGATATGCTTATGTATTTGATGGTCATGGAGGATCAGAAGCTAGTGAAATGGCTAAACAACACTTGCTGGATTACTTTCTTGTTCATGTTATCGCAGGTGCTCTCAAGAAATCATCAAATTTTGACAATCAGGATGTTTTAAGCACTGCAGTAGAATGGTAATGCATAAGAGGTGGGACAGAGGGCGGGTTAGTTAAAGGGTCAGGTTTGTTTGACCCGAACTACACTCTTTCAAAAAATTAACCTTTCGTTCATTAAAATATCATTAGGGAAACTATATTATTACAATAATACGGTAATATTTTGGATAGAATTATTTAGAAAGGTGTATAGTGTATACATCTAAATACACTCTCATCGACGTTTGACCATTTTGGCTCATTTCATTTTGGGCTTAATTTTACCCAATCTTACCCATTTGACCAAGTTAGCGAGATCATAACCCAAATCTATTGTTCATAAATCAGCGGCTTAAATTTCCAACTCTAGCTTGTATAATTGTAGATATGATTTCTGATAGATATATGATTGGCCATCTTGTTTCTTTACTTTTGTGCAGTTCTCAAGAATGTTTACTACAAATCAAGAAAGAATCTTTACATGAGATCTTGAAAGAAGCTTTATTGGGTGCAATTCGTGACATTGATCAGAAATTTTCTTTGGCAAGTTATACGTAACTAATTTTTATACGCTTAAGATATTTTGAAACTATGATATTATCATTTATTCTTCATTTATTATCAAGCAGGAAGCGGTAGAGAAACGTTCTAGTGCTGGATCAACAGCCAGTGTCGTTCTTTTGTTGAATGATGAAGAATTGATGGTTGCCAATGTTGGCGATTCCAAAGTCATCTTATGTGCAGGTAAAATCTCGCCTAGGGGCAGTTAGATAATATTGCATTTTATCTTAAATTTAGTAGCGTGGAAGTCAACTGTTTGACTTGATAAAAACCTGCAGGATATGCTGAAGAATTGACCAGTGATCATCATCCAGATAGAGATGATGAACGAGCCCGAATAGAAAGTGTTGGTGGTTATGTTCTCGATTGGGATATCCCACGAGTCAATGGTATACTAGCTGTATCTCGAGCCATTGGCGATGTTTCCTTGAAAAGGTAAACCTTAAAGTTATTCTAGTTTCAAGGTTATGGTTGTCATGTTAAGAACATCAAATATCAATTGCAATGTTATTTCTTAAAAAAAATGAACCTGATAAATTGACCATTACGCCTTTAAGACATTACTAATGTTGAGCATTTATTAAATGAAAACTCAGCTAGATGTCAAGGGCCTGGTTGGCTTAGTTATTAAATCTTTTAGAGATTAATGTTTTGGTACTTGTACACTACAATTTTTACCCTCTTACCGTCACCGACCATCAATCAAAGTATGTAATGTTTTAACCACTGAACAAATATAAGTCATGGAGAGTATTATATATTTTGGAAACTTTGGCTGGATTCAGTATAAATTGAACCTAATTATGTATTTGAGTGGCATTGTTTGAAGTTTTTATCAACTATGTCCTGGACTTGACCTCAACCCCTTTGGGAAGCAACACCTTAGTATCGCTAGGCCATAGTTACTTTGCCCATTTAGTTGATGTTTTTTTATAGTTGAGGGTAGCTAATCAAAACTCTGAACAATTTTGGGTCATATGTAAGCATTTTCCCTGTTCTTATTCTTTTGATAGGTATGGTGTTATTGCGGAACCAGAAACGGTAGGTTGGAGAAACATAACTGTGAAAGATCGATATTTAGTGGTTGCAAGTGATGGTATATTTGAGAGTTTGACACCTGAAAATGTTTGTCAACTTATTGAAGATGCAAATGTTCAAGAAAATGTAAACCCATATGACAAAGTTCCTTTTTTACCCTCGTATTCATTGGCGCACTACATTGTGAAGACTGCATTAGAGAAGGGTAGTACTGATAATTTGAGTGTTATTGTAGTTCCATTGGCACAAGCAGCTAGTTATCAGACAATGGTGGGCAAGGATGAGTTGTAATACTGCTTGGGGAATACTAGATAAATTTTACAAAAAAATTACTAAAGAATGTATACTAACATTATGAGATTAGTTGGTTAAGATATCTCGCGTCGTCTCTAAACGAGGACTGTTTTTTGAACATCATTACTAATTATCCAAAACTTATTAGTAAATCATAAATGAATTTCATTAACTAAGAATACTAAAACTTGAAGATTATAACCTGAAAAAAGCGATAGTAAAAAATATTTCAACTCATAATAGTTTTGAAACTTGTAAATAATTTTTTGCTTAACTTGATATGTTCATCTTTTTATAAAGAATAAAGAAAAAGAAGTTACATAATGCAATGCCAGCCAAACTCCCCCCAAAATTAGTAAAAGTTCAGAAAGTCATTGAAATCCACATCTTACCATTGTTAGAACTCAATTATTGCATATAATAATGTGGGCAGCAGTAACATCACTACCAAATTCAATATTATGGGTAGATTGAAGATTGTTTTCTTAGCAGCCTCGGTATTCTTTCTCTGTGTATGCACCAATGCTAAATACAAATTTAAGAGCCATCGCGATGTTCGTGAGTCATACCAGTGTGTTGATCATTGGAGTTGGATGCTCAAAAACCTAAAAGAATCAGCTGATGATTGTCCATCTGTGAGTGTTAAAGGGCATAGGAGTCATCAAGAGAACCGTGCTATTTGCAAGTTTAATATACTTTTGCCTTTACTTGGTAAAAATAGTTGAATCTCATGTTTTTTTTTTGACATTTTTTTACTTAATTGTTGCTAATTTTCAGTGTTTGGATAAAACAAACTGCTTCCCTTATCTGCTTAGTTTAGGGCAAAAGAAACACTTTTTGATAAGTATGTTGTTGGTACCTACTTATAATTTAACCCCCTAAATTGTCCATTTTGACTTGTATAAGTTTGACTTACAAGCCTTTTCACTCTTTTGGCCATTTAACCCTGATTTCGGTTTCTTTAACTTGTTGAAAAACAAGTCTAGGGGTTTAACCGTTATTTGATAGTTATTTTAAGCAAAAAAGGACGAGACATGACTTTGAATTTTGATTTTCAAAATTTATGAAGTTTGCCTCATCAAGATCACAGAAAATGAGCATGAGTTTAGAAACTTTATATAGTTAACTGTGTGTTTATGAATTTTGCCTCATCAAGATCACAGAAAATGAGCATGAGTTTATAATCTTTATATAGTTAACTGTGTGTTTACAAAGTGATTATTGCGGCTTGCGTAATCAAAAAATAATATAACCAATCGCCTGGTGCAGAAAAAGATGGGAAGAATGCGGCTACAGTCGATCTATTTGCAGTATTTGATGGTCATGGAGGAACAGAAGTTAGTGAAACGCTTCAAAAGAAATTGCTAGATAAGCTTCTTGTTTACACTTCCATTGACGCTTTCCATAAAGTTTCAGATTTTGACTATCAAAATGATATGATCATGACAAAAGAAGGGTAAGTTGCACTAAAGGATTGTATTTCAAGTTGGTAACGGGCTGGTTTGGGATGACCTCATGACCCGCTATTGTACCTAGCTATGGTTTGGTGAAAACAACTAGAATCGCCAACGCTCAATGCTATTTACATGAATGGTTTCTAATTTGCATTGCTCGTTTTCACTTTTGGTCCTAAAGTATGCAAGAAATTCTACTTTTGGTCTCTAAAAGTGAAAGATAATGGACGGGAGGCCAAAAAAGAATGCAGATAATGCAATTAGGGACCATTCAAGGAAGTAGTACAATCTTTACGTAAAAAAACACTTTGGGCAACGTTGAGTCACATATTCATATCGATCATTTCATGATCTGGCTTGTGTAAATAATAGATACGATTGCTAATCAAGTTACGGCTAACCAACTTGCTTCTTTGATATTGTTTAGGGTCCGTTCTTGTTTTCAACACATTAAGGATGAAGAATCTTTGCGTAAGATCTTAATAGAAGGGTTGTTGAGTACAATTGAAGATATTGATACAGAGTTTTCAGTGGCAAGTGAACAATCAGTTACTTCAATATTTTCTTCAAATTATTACCCGTGATCTTATCTTTGTCAATTGTCATAAAAATTGCAGGAATCGTTGCATAATAGTAGTAATGCAGGATCAACGGCAAGTGTTGTTCTTAGGCTGAACCATAAAGAATTGCTGGTAGCCAATGTAGGCAATTCCAAAGTCATCTTATGTGCAGGTATAATCACAACTATGGGTAATATTACATTTATTTTAGTAATTGGTTTTTCGGAAAATATATTAGCATTAAGTGGATGAAGTCTTCAGCACATTTGAGTAGTTTTGAAGTCAACGGGGTTGAGTTGTTTGAAAACTGCAGGATATGCTGAAGAATTGACTAGTGATTATCATCCAGATAGAGATTATGAAGTAGAACGAATAGAAGGCTTTTGTTCGTGGTAGTGACGTGCCGCGAGTCAACGGCATACTAGCTCGTTCTCAAGCCATTGGTGAGGCTTCCGTGAAAAAGTCTCCAAAAGGTGAAGATCGGTGGGATCACCCTGGTCCCATGCATCCTAAGGATGCCAACCGGACCCTCCCCCAAGGACCCGGCCCCAGGCAATGAGCACCTGTCTCATGTACTTATCAGGAAGTAAGTCATTATAGTTTCAAGATTATATTGTGATGTTAAAAATATCTAACTAAATCCGATTTTTCTAGGGAAACCTTAGCTACAAATACATTAGAGTAGGGATTCAAACTAAACAGACTAGTTTATTATATTACACCATGAATCAATTCATAATTTACACACTAATTCTCCAATTTTTCACAATATTTTGAGTTGCCTTTTTCGTCGTTTTTTCTTAATTTCAAGATATATTGCCTTCGTCGTTCTAACCACGGGTCAGGTTTATTATTAAGAATTGGCAACGATTGTGTACAAAATTAGTGACTTTATTCTTAAGATTATGTAAAAGTTGCACTGTAATAGTAGTAGATTAAAAGAAACTTGTTCAATGAGTTATATATAGTGAAACCCGCATCCCCTATTGCCATGGTCCCCTTGGGCCTTAAGGATATCTTGTGTTTGTGTTATATTCACTGTTTTGTTTATATTGTTTTATATGACACTTATGAGAGACGAAAAAAATGGGTTTCATCTAAGCATATTTTTTATTCTTTATTAGGTTTGGTGTGACTGTGGAACCAGAAATGGTAGGTTGGAGAAACATAACTGCTAAAGATCGATTTTTGGTGGTTGCAAGTGCTGGTATTTTTGAGAGTTTAACTCAGAAAATGTTT
>OU343224.1:233575522-233730579 GCA_910596185.1 Chrysanthemum makinoi | reverse complement strand
TAACCATGGCTCTTGATACCAATTGTACACATATTGGATTTCACATACACACTAAACCATAATCACAAGAGGCGTACAAGAAGGTTTTAGAGAGATAAAGTTAGAGGTTTAGGGAACTTTGTGAGAGAAAGAAAAATCTTATTATGAGCTCCAACTCTCTACCTTGGAAGGTAGAGAGTATTTATAGTCTTACAATAAAACGCCACACAACGGGCTGTGGATCAGGCATACAGTGGGTAAAGACCGGTCCGTCCTCCACGGTGTTACTTAACTAAATACTACTTAACATAAAATAACTACGACTACGAGCTTTCTAACGAATATATATACTTGAGGTGACCGACTCTTTAGTACATGGAATTTCTAATTCCTAACATTTCTTCAGATTGTAAATGGTTGAGTCTTTGTCTTGAAGCTGATCTTTCAAAGTGTTAATTTTAAAAAGTTCACGGAATTCAGGAAGTTCCGGATTTTAACTTGGTTTGTTAAGTTGAAAACTTTCTTCTTTACTCTGTATCGCAATTTCAAGTGAAATGCAATATTTTTCAAGATTTGAGAACTTGTTTGAAAGTTCATCAAAAGCCTTTTTATCAACCATATCTGTTGTTTTAAAACACTTAATCTCAGACTCAACCTCTGTGACACACGGTAATTTTTCACCTATTATTAAATAATAAATGGTAATTTATTATTACTAAGCATGTTTATTAAGCATACATAAGCTTGCCTAATCATTTGAGTGAATAACTCGCACCCTATAGCCAATTGCATTATTTTTGCATTCATTGCATAATTTGAATATTGTGTTATTTTAGTTCTGAAATTTGTCTTATGATTAAAATTGTAAGACGAGAGGTTATCTCGTTTTCCACTGTGACCGACACTGCACGCGTACCGACACTATGATAAGGGCAAATAAAACGTATGATAAATCCCCGTAATAGAAAATATTACCAAGATAAAATCATCTCTGAAACGAATTCTAAAAAATGTTACATGGTAAAAGTCAGTGAAGCATAAGAAAATACAGTCATAGTATAAATTCAGCGGGACACGAAATGCATCACACAATTTAAGTTACATACAATATTTAACATTTTAACTTACCTCATAAAATTAAAATTATACACATTGATTGATAAAATACCAAATAATCTTATCCCACTATTCTTGGTATAGCCGCCCCTCTCTTCTTTTTTTTTATCGTTTTCCCTGCTTCTCTTATTTTCCACGCCTCTCTCTCTCACAAAGAGATAACAACAAAAGTCATATTCACCAAAAAAGTTCTACAACTCCCTGCTACTTTACCTTTCGCTAAGTCAATGCACCCAAAGAGGAGATAGACCAAAATGGAACTTGAGAAAACCCCTTTCACCCTCACTTTCTTCATTCAAGGCAAATTAGTGATTGTCTTTGTTGGGTCTTCACTAACACACGCGCCGCCGCCCAGTATCTATCAAGAGGAAGAGTCCAAGGGTAGCCATAAGAGCTTCACAAGTCACTATCTTCATCCCATCTCTCCAATAAGGAGCCGCCTAGTGTGAGGATGGGTGTGAGAGAGAAGGAAGACTTAGCTTGATATGGTATTACACCAAGTCTCAAGGTGAAAAGAGAGGTCAAAGACTTTCTACAAGGCCTTATATTTCATTGATTAGAGCCTGGAGAGTCACTCTCATTCACCATTTTCATTACTCACTCAAAACTCCTCCTTTTGTTTGAGGCGATAAGCATCCGTTCCTATTGGGGTTCAAGTCAAGAAGGGTTGGTGTTGGTTTAGTCTTGATCTCGGGATAGCTTCAATCCTCATCGATTTCATCTTTCTTGAAAAGGTTTAACCTTTTCCTTTCTTGTGATTTTCGATGTAATATAAATGTTGTTAATGTGATGTTAATTTGATACTTTGTATCGAAACAAATTTATTATACATTTGGTCATGTTAATCACATCATCCTTTGTTATTATGTTGGGTTTTGCCTCGACTGGGAACCCACTCGAGTACTCGAGGTTACCCCTCAGTCAATGTCCTTGTTGTAGTTCCATGAAGATAAAAAAAAATTATGCTAAAGGAATCATCTCTTTGTCATTATAAGTTGTTTTGAAATCGTGTGATAAGTTGGTTATCTTAATTACTAGCGTTGAATCTGGAAATGGGATTGAGATTGTGGAACCTTGTCGAGCTTTCGAAAACTAGTGTTGATAGGATAATCAAGTAAAACCGGATTTATATTGACTCGAGTGTTGGAAGTGTAGAACCTTGATGTCTACTCAACCAACCTCTTTCGTCTAGAGTATGTCTAACAAGCATGAGTTGTGTTGTGTTTTGGGGTGAAATGAAATCCCACTGTGGTTACTACCACAATGGCGAAAACTTGATTTGTTTATAAGGAAAACAAGATGTTAGCAAATGGTTTTGAAGATAGTAGAAAACTATAGGTGTCTCTCAAATTGGTAAAAATCAACATTTTTGTTGTGTCTTTACTTCGCAACAGGGAACCGGGTTGAGTAGTACTCGACAAACACATGGTTTCGTCACACCGTTGCTCTAACCCTTCAGCTAAGGTGTTAAACTTGAGTATTATTCTGGACGTTTTAGAATCAACGGGTAGTCGAGTATGTCTTGGAGCATCAGCCGTGCCACCCTCGACTTGGGTATAAGCTCTGAAATGATAGCAATCTGCTCATTTTGAATGAGCCCTTGTTATAATATTTCCTCTACGTTTAGTCTTCTTCATGAAAATCTTGTCACAAGAAATTTCCTCCATATTGTTAACTTGTAGCAAAACCATTTCTGTATTACATTGGGCCACATCCCAGTTTAACTCTCCAAGAAGATTTCCTAAACCATATTTGGGCTGAAGCCCATTTATTATTCACATACCACTTCGGGCCCATGACCAAATGTTATACTCAGTTCTTCCGGGCCACAGCCCACCTGCGACTTCTGATACTCGTTAAAATAGTTGGACAGTTTATCAAATAAATTTGAGATGTAAAAGTCGGAAGATAAATATAAACTAAACTCATTCCCAGAACCGAAATCTCTTATATATATATATATATATATGTGTGTGTGTGTGTGTGTGTTAGCCAGTGAACAAGTGCAAAAGTCTCAATACAAGAAACAAGTGTTTAAAAATATAATTTACTTGATAAAGTTTACATCAAAGTTTAACGTCAAGTGTATTCGGTTAGACATCTCTATGTCAAGTAAGCTACTAATCCCGAATTATAAATGTTAAGAACAAATTTTTGATAAACAAATAATGACTACTATATTATTTTACCAATAATAGATATTAAAGTCATCAAATTACAATGACAATTTTCTAAATTCAATTAGAAAATAAACCAACTTTATTAAATTTTGACAATACGATTATAGTGTCAACATGAAAAAGTATATATACATTCATATACTTATTAGTAAAACATTTTAATCATTCTTTTACAAACAAAACGTTGGTTTTAATACTATTATAAAAACAATAGTAATTGAACCATTTTAAGTAAGTACTACTTAAAATAATGAACTAAAACATTGCCCTCCTTATCTAGGTCGCGTGTCGGTGCAGCTTCACAATATTCACTGAATTCCACTATTGGATTGCTTATTTGCTAAGGTGAGTTTCATAGCCCTTATTTTACTTGATAAATTGTTTTATACATTTCGGGGTGAGAAAATATGCAAAACCTTTTTATGGACCATAACTATTGCATGATTACTATTACGTGGTTTAGCCTAAGCTCTTATGTCCCTAGAAATGCCCCTTTTTCATGAACCGTCGTTCCCCTGGGAAGCTTGAATGTTATAAATAGATCTATTGAGGGTGACTCCTCCGCTCGGTTGGCCATGCTTAGAAGCGCTAAACGTACACCATGTCGAATCGAGTGTTGAGGACAAAACACTCGCATTGGGCCTATATATTGTATGATTTCATTTAGCATACAGAAATTGTCGTAGTATCGGTTGCATGAACTTAGTGCTAACGTAATAGACTTTCATCCATATATCATTATATTCATTATAATGATTATATGTCTTTGTTTATGGTCCATGCTTAATGTTTTATTATAAACCTATGAGCTCACCAGCTTTTAGC
Source organism: Chrysanthemum makinoi (assembly GCA_910596185.1). Taxonomy (NCBI): domain Eukaryota; kingdom Viridiplantae; phylum Streptophyta; class Magnoliopsida; order Asterales; family Asteraceae; genus Chrysanthemum; species Chrysanthemum makinoi. The sequence goes on along the minus strand of OU343224.1, from coordinate 233,726,479 downwards.
TGACCTTTTTAGCATATTTTCTCAGGTGTTTGATTTGTGATCATGGAGGCAAGGCAAGAAGTGGCAAATGGTCGTAGTTAAGCTAAAAGAAGTGTTTTAACACATAATGATGTTTTTATTTGGGACCACAAATCTTATGGGTTGTGCCCTGTTATTTAAACAATGTTTGTAAGACAATGTTTTTAAAACTATTTTATGAAATTAAACGGAGTATGTATTCCGTTCTTTATTACTTGTGTTATGATCTCTGATTTCGTAGCATCCCCATGACTCGTATGCTTCCGCTAAACCAAATTTGGGGGTGTTACAGATTGACATCAGAGCCTAAGTTATAGAGAACTAGGTATATATAAACCCTAAACTATAACTACTTTTTACAAAAACATCACTCTACTAATGCCAGCTTGCCTTACTTGCCATTTTACTTAGAGTTCATTTAAATATGACTGCATGTTATATTGCCTATTTATTAATTCACTACCCCATATCTATTATAAGTATATTTTTATATATACTTACACATATGCACCGTCTTGTCACAAACCATGTCTTCCCCTCACTCGAGCGGATGCGATGACACGATAGAAGGTTTGTCACTTGTCAACGCATCCCAGCCCCTTCTCAACTTACTCCCACCTTTGAAACCCGCAGGTAGTGTATAAAGTTCACCAGGAGGGTACTACCCACACTCCACCTGCTCACTTTCAGATCATCACTACTATCAATACTATACCTACAAGTTCCACTACTCCTACACCCTCACCAAGGCATCAAAGAGATCCACTTCTCAGTTGGGAGATACCCGCTGGCAAGAGAATCTGCCTCTTTGCATCATCACCATCGTCTTCTGGTACACCACCTCCTAGTATGTTCGAAGTTGGAGAAACTCCGGAAGCAGCCACTGTTACACCACCAACTCTCAACACAGTTATGGCACGCATAACACGTGATGAGGAACAAGTAGAAGAGATGTCGGACCATCTGGGAGTATTACCAGTAGAAAGGATTCAAGGAATTAAAGAAGTGGTGGAAGAAATACAAGCACTTGGCGAAAGACTCAAGGAATGCAACGACAATATTGGAACAAAGATTAGTGGAAACTCGTGAGAAGTTGAACGAAATAATTGCCCTCCTTGAAGACCACATTGAAGGGTGTGCTCTGCAAACTCAAGGAGACACCTAGGGACGTCTCACAGAGATTGAGAGTTGGTTGACACGGTTGGAGACCGCTACTACAGTAGCACTAACTCAGTCGGGGTATCTGGAGGGTGTCGTAGAATTTCAAGGACGTACTATGGAGAGTAGGGCAAATGAGGCCAACATCATATTTACCAGGATGGAGGCCCGAGAGTTTGAGGAATGGAAGACAACTCAACAAAGTAAACCGGGGACGGCACCGGGAAGTGCTTAAGTTACACTAGTTATTGTTATAAGCATCGCGATGAGTGGTATCAATAAAAACTCTAGTAGTAGTCTTGTTGTATGACAAACTAGAGCGAGTCAATGAAAGCATGCTATGTATCGGACCTGTGAGCCAGGAATCTTCTTAGAATGTAATCGAATTCATGGTGATGAAAAGTCATGCATAATAAAGAACAACATCTTGTGAACTATATCCTTATGTTAAACTCACTCCAACCAAGCTCGTTTTTCTTAACGTCATCATAATAGACTAAGTCTACGTGATATCCAGTCAATACAACCTAGAAAATACTTGATTGAGAAGTAGTGCATGTTGTAACTTTATGGATCTCCACCATGGTCCCAATACTCATAGAAAACTCATTGTTGTCATCTCTTGTGGTTGAAGGAAAATGTTTCCAGTAAAGCAGAACATGGACACAACCATCATTGAGAAATCTATTACCGAACGAATTCGTCGCAAGGATTGCTAACTATCAAGTCAATCACAACATCAACAACATCATCCAGGGAATAGGGAAGAAGTTGTTTGTAAGACACCTACAACACGAAATTTCTCTTACCAAGAATTCGTGAACTAAACCACCGCATTTGAGGGATCAAGGAGCCAGGTTTGGCAAAATTGCTAGAAAGGTTAGGGACAATTTTCCAATAAACAAATAAGCAGCTTGTGAAAATTGTAAGGTCAAGTATGCTACTTGCACCTTTCAGCATCAAGCCCTCACATGGTGGGACACTTATGTCCATTTTTGTGGGAATAGACGCCGCTTACTCACCCTGGGACACCAAGAGAATGATGATTGCGAATACCTGCTCAAGAAATGAACTGCGAATGATGGAACAAGAGCTTTGTGGACTAACTATGATAGGGAACGACATTGAAGGATACACCAACCGTTTTTGCTGAACCGGCCCAACTATGTCCGACATGATAGGACCTGAGGAAAGGAAACTCGAAGCATACTTTTGGGGATTTTCACCCAAAATTCGGAGGAACATTGTTGCATTCGCACCTACTATTGCTCAAGAAGCTACTGGTGCGACTTCTGGATTGACAGGGTCACTGTCCAAGGCAAAGCAGTGGGGTATTATGGTAGCAAGAGGAGCTGGGAAGATGATAGTGAAGAAGATCAAGTGAAACAACCACGCAAGCGAAAATGGACGAGTAGAGATGGGACTACTAGAGCAAAGTCGGAAATAGGGTATGTTGGGACAAAACCCAAGTGCAACATGTGCCCATATCATCATTACGGGAAGTGCCCCGCACCTTGTGAAATCTGTAAAGGATTTGGGCATAAGATGGAAGATTGTAAGCATCTCTATTGGGAGACAGTGACATGCCATGGGTGTGGAATGAAAGGACACACCAAGAGCATGTGCCCGAGTAAGGGTGATCAGCATAAAGGAAACACTTGTCAGGACAATTACCAGAATGAAGTGTGAAGGATTTTCCAAACTTTCAACGGTCACCGAGGGAGACTAAGCTCGCTAGGGAAACTTGTTTGTAATAAAGCTTAGTTTAAATTTCCAAGTCGTATTCATAAAAATCTACTTTAAGTACTTTCTATGTAACCTTAATGTACTAAACCTTTCCTAGTAATGTATTCGTTGTTCTTATCGTGTTATCTTAATATATGTCCTCTCCATGACCATTTTCACCATGACATTAAGGATTTCAACTATCTTGTCACGATGAAAGGATTTCTCTGAAGATAAGAGAAAGTCATCTTGGGTATTCGACTAGTCTCTCTGACAAATTAGTATCACCTAACGAGATGTCTTAGAAAAATCCACATTTTAAATATTGCGAAGGTATTATTATCAATACCGTTAAGATCAACTCAAACTGTTACCTCGCCAAGAATCACAAATTCAACATTTCATCCCTAACCAAGTTCCATTGTTTCACAGATCTTGGTCAAACGAGCCATAGGTCATGTTGACAGAATTAGTCAGCCTAGCCAATTTTATAAACCATCACACCAAAACTTCGCACATGAACTTTTGCAACATTTTCGCTGACCGATAGAATAAATCCACCAAGATTAAGACTATACCAAACAACATCGTCCGGTCCCCAATTATACATAGCCTGATCACCTATGTATAATACGGGAAGGGTTACGTGCGCGGGCATGGTTAAATTCTTGAAATTCTTACCCGGTCATGTTAAAGGAAGTGCTTAACTCACAACCATGAAATGGAAAAGTTCGTGTCTATATCTCACGTCGACATCCCCTCTTAAAATGCCAGACACTTCACATACACGGGAATAGAATAAACCGTGCCACCTGAGGGAAGAGATCTCCTACCAAGGGAACAAATGTGAAATGTTTGGACCCTCGACAATGATTTAGCACCTTGTAGTACATTGGACACAGAGACTGGCGCCTCGGATATGCCTGTTCATACTTAGTATCCTATCATCTACACTGAACAAAGGAAGGAATAGATCGTCATACACCATAGGCCAACCCAACAAGCACCCACACACACGACCCAAGGAAAAATCGTGTGGTGCACCTGTTTTAGATATACCTGAGTATGACAGAGATGTTACCATTTAAAGGAGACGCTTTACACAAGAGCTGAAAGCTACCTTGATTCAAAGAAGGAAATAGTGGTATAGAATACTCAACAACCAATGATTCGTGAGGAGCACTACGCAGTGCACAGATTAGAGTTAGGACCTAACATGATTACACTAGGAAAACCTAGAAATGCTATCCTTACTACATCAAGGGAGTACAGTGTGCACCGACCACAAGGTCCTACGAAATGTATGGAATCAAAAGGAAGTTGACCATGTGACGACACAAATAATTGGAGTCGCAACGTAGGTTCAATTACGACATTCATACTCACCTGTGGCAAAACGGTCATAACTGCATATACTTTAAGCAACATTTAGCAAACTAAACCTTTAAAGCCGATCATTGGGGAAACAAAAGATCTATTCATCCTTCCCATTTAAATTCTTGAGGCTCAAGTAGTAGGAGCCGACTAAATAAAACCTTTACGACATACCTGAAGGCGAAATGGGATTCTTAAAAGACCGAAGGGAATCTTATCCCCAAGGACCAACGTTGAGACCCACGCCATGAAGGGATTCGTAATCCCATTATGTGTGAACCTCTTTAAGGCCAGGAGTAATACTCATCTAGTGTCCGGCAAGATTCAACTTGATCCAGAAAGCTATCCTGATTACCAAACATGAAGGCTGGTATTTGACCTATGTCAAACAATAGTTAGCATGTTCGAAAAGAAAAATTCAAACAATCAAAAACCATCAAATTCTACTTGTACAAACCGAAGTTTCTAGATAGAAATGGAAATGCATAACAATGGACTCTAGTACCAAGTCACCAAAGACCCCTATCGATTATAACACTACTTGGGTAATAATTGATCATCTCACCAAATCCACCTATATCTACCAAACAAAGAGAACGACAACATGGGCAAACCTGCACGGTTTGCTTGAAGCAAAGCGCTACAAGTCATAGCATTTCGATTCTCCTCATTACAAATAGCAATAACCATTCACATCAAACTTTCGAGGACCACTCTGAAGTTCTTGGGAATCCATTTTGAAATGAGTACCATCTACCGTATTCTGATTGATGGACTAAATGGAAGGACCATTCAAGCTATAGAAATTATACTCCGAGCATGAGTAACTTGTTTGAAAAGTGGATGAAGCAGGCAAATTTCCTTAACCAAATTCCCTTGCAACAAAAGGCCACCTCATAAGGCACTGTATGGTCAAAAGCGCAAATCAATCGTGTTCAGAACAGAGACCGGCAAGGAACCAGTCCAATGGCTCCAAGCTTTTATCGAGAAACATTGATAATAGTGTGCGGACCAGAGACCGAATGCAAACAACTCTGATCGTCAAAGTAAATAAATATAGGACTAAATGCCTCTTGAAGTTCAAGTCGACGAGAAAGTTAGTTTGAGGTTTCTCCTCAGAAAAGCATAAACCATTTTAACAGAACGCAAAGGGCAAGACCTTATTTCATAGGATTAATCAGATCCTCTCCAAGATCGAGCTGGTAGTTTACCAACTCGGATTACCATCAGGACTATACGTTAAGCACCAATATTCCGGTGCGAACAACTCGGAGAACCACCCTTTCATACTAGGGATTTGTAATGCCATGGAAAGGCGTAATCCGTTTTCAAAAACGTGGAAAGTTAAATCCTCGTTACATTGGACCTTTCAAAATTCTCGCAAGAATCGGGCGGTACCTAATTTCGACTTGCCACAAGAACTCAACTCTGTGCACAACGTGTTTCACGTATGCAACTTGAAGAAATGTCTTTCTGACGAAACTCTTGCTATTCCCTTGGAAGAAATCCAAATTGACGAAAGGTTGAACTTCGTCGAGGAACCCATTTAAATTATGGATCGAGAGATCAAACGGCTTAAGCAAAGCCGCATTCCTATCGTTAAGGTCTGTTGGAACTCTCAAAGACATCTGAAATACACGTGGGAACGTGAAGATGAATTCAAGCGTAAATACCCACATCTTTTATCAACTTCAGCAAGTAACTCTAACTGAAAACCGAGGACGGTTTTCCTTCTAAGGCGGGGAGGATGTGACACACGGTAATTTTTCACCTATTATTAAATAATAAATGGTAATTTATTATTACTAAGCATGTTTATTAAGCATACATAAGCTTGCCTAATAATTTGAGTGAATAACTCGCACCCTATAGCCAATTGCATTACTTTTGCATTCATTGCATAATTTGAATATTGTGTTATTTTAGTTCTGAAATTTGTCTTATGATTAAAATTGTAAGACGAGAGGTTATCTCGTTGTCCACTGTGACCGATCGCACGCGTACCGACACTATGATAAGGGCAAATAAAACATACGATAAATCCCCGGAATAGAAAATATTACCAAGATAAAAGCATCTCTGAAACGAATTCTAAAAAACGTTACATGGTAAAAGTCAGTGAAGCATAAGAAAATACAGTCACAATATAACTTCCACGGGACACGAAATGCATCACACAATTTAAGTTACATACAATATTTAACATTTTAACTTACCTCATAAAATTAAAATTATACATATTGATTGATAAAATACCAAAAAATCTGATCCCACTATTCTTGGTATAGCCGCCCCCCCCCCCTCTCTTATTTTTTTATCGTTTTCCCTGTTTTTCTTATTTTCCACGCCTCTCTCTCTCACAAAGAGATAACAACAAAAGTAATCTTCCCCAAAAAATTTCTACAACTCCCTGCTACTTTACCCTTTGCTAAGTCAATGCACCCAAAGAGGAGATAGACCAAAATGGAACCTGAGAAAACCCCTTTCACCCTCACTTTCTTCATTCAAGGCAAATTAGTGATTGTCTTTGTTGGGTCTTCACCAACACACGCAGCCACCCAAAGATCTATCTAGAGGAAGAGTCCAAGGGTAGCCATAGGAGCTTCACAAGTCACTATCTTCATCCCATCTCTCCAATAAGGAGCCGCCTAGTGTGAGGAGGTGTGAGAGAAGGAAGACTTAGCTTGATATGGTATTACACCAAGTCTCAAGGTGAAAAGAGAGGTCAAAGACTTTCTACAAGGCCTTCTATTTAATTGATTAGAGCCTGGAGAGTCACTCTCATTCACCATTTTCATTACTCACTCAAAACTCCTCCTTTCATTTGAGGCGATAAGCATCCGTTCCTATTGGGGTTCAAGTCAAGAAGGGTTGGTGTTGGTTTAGTCTTGATCTCGGGATAGCTTCATTCCTCATCGATTTCATCTTTCTTGATAAGGTTTAACCTTTTCCTTTCTTGTGATTTTTGATGTAATATAAATGTTGTTAATGTGATGTTAATTTGATACTTTGTATCGAAAAAAATTTATTATACATTTGGTCATGTTAATCACATCATCCTTTGTTATTATGTTGGGTTTTGCCTCGACTGGGAACCCACTCGAGTACTCGAGGTTACCCCTCAGTCAATGTCCTTGTTGTAGTTCCATGAAGATAAAAAAAAATTTTATGCTAAAGGAATAATCTCTTTGTCATTATAAGTTGTTTTGAAATCGTGTGATAAGTTGGTTATCTTAATTACTAGCGTTGAATCTGGAAATGGGATTGAGATTGTGGCACCTTGTAGAGCTTTCGAAAACTAGTGTTGATAGGATAATCAAGTAAAACCGGATTTATATTGACTCGAGTGTTGGAAGTGTAGAACCTTTATGTCTACTCGACCAACCTCTTTCGTCTAGAGTATGTCTAACAAGCATGAGTTGTGTTGTGTTTTGGGGTGAAATGAAAGGCCACTGTGGTTACTACCACAGTGGCGAAAACTTGATTTGTTTATAAGGAAAACAAGATGTTAGCAAATGGGTTTGAAGATAGTAGAAAACTATAGGTGTCTCTCAAATTGGTAAAAATCAACATTTTTTTTGTGTCTTTACTTCGCAACAAGGAACCGGGTTGAGTAGTACTCGACTAACACGTGGTTTCGTCACACCGTTGCTCTAACCCTTCAGCTAATGTGTTAAACTTGAGTAATATTCTGGATGTTTTAGAATTAACGGGTAGTCAAGTATGTCTTGGAGCATCAGCCGTGCCACCCTCGACTTGGGTATAAGCTCTGAAATGATAGCATTCTAATCATTTTGAATGAGTCCTTGTTATAATATTTCCTCTATGTTTAGTCTTCTTAATGAAAATCTTGCCACAAGAAATTGCCTCCATGTTGTTAACTTGTAGAAAAACCATTTCTGTATTACATTGGGCCACAGCCCAGTTTAACTCTGCAAGAAGATTTCCTAAACCATCTTTGGGCCAAAGCCCATTTATTATTCACATACCACTTCGGGCCCATGACCAAATGTTATACTCAGTTCTTCCGGGCCACAGCCTACCTGCGACTTCTGATACTCGTTAAAATAGTTGGACAATTTATCAAATAAATTTGAGATGTAAAAGTCGGAAGACAAATATAAACTAAACTCATTCCCGCGTAACCAAAATCCCTTACTTAAATATATATATATATATATATATATATATATATATATATATATATATATATATATATATATATATATGTGTGTGTGTGTGTGTGTGTGTGTGTGTGTGTGTGTGTGTGTGTTAGCCAGTGAACAAGTGCAAAAGTCTCAATACAAGAAACAAGTGTTTAAAAATATAATTTACTTGATAAAGTTTACATCAAAGTTTAACGTCAAGTGTATTCGGTTAGACATCTCTATGTCAAGTAAGCTACTAATCCCGAATTATAAATGTTAAGAACAAATTTTTGATAAACAAATAATGACTACTATATTATTTTACCAATAATAGATATAAAAGTCATCAAATTACAATGACTATTTTCTAAATTCAATTAGAAAATAAACTAACTTTATTAAATTTTGACAATACCATTATAGTGTCAACATGAAAAGGTATATATACATTCATATACTTATTAGTAAAACATTTTAATCATTTTTTTACAAACAAAACTTTGGTTTTAATACTATTATAAAAACAATAGTAATTGAACCATTTTAAGTAAGTACTACTTAAAATAATGAACTAAAACATTGCCCTCCTTATCTAGGTCGCTTGTCGGTGCAGCTTCACAATATTCACTGAATCCCACTTTTGGATTGCTTATTTGCTAAGGTTAGTTTCAATGCCCTTATTTTTCTTGATAAATTGTTTTATACATTTTGGGGTGAGAAAATATGCAAAACCTTTTTATGGACCATAACTATTGATTGATTACTATTACGTGGTTTAGCCTAAGCCCTTATGTCCCTAGAAATGCTCCTTTTTCATGAACCGCCCCTCACCGGGAAGCTAATGTTATAAATAGATCTATTGAGGGTGACTCCTCCGTTCGGTTGGCCATGCTTAGGCCAAGGCTAAACGATACCATGTCGAATCGAAAAGTGTTGAGGACAAAACACCGCATTGGGCCTATATATTGTATGATTTCATTTAGCATACGTAAACTGCTTCGTAGTATCGGTTGCATGAACTTAGTGCTAACGTAATAGACTTTCATCCATATATCATTATATTCATTGTAATGATTATATGTCTTTGATTATGGTCCATGCTTAATGTTTTATTATAAACCTATGAACTCACCAGCTTTTAGCTGACCTTTTTAGCATATTTTCTCAGGTGTTTGATTTGTGATCATGGAGGCAAGGCAAGAAGTGGCAAATGGTCGTAGTTAAGCTAAAAGAAGTGTTTTAACACATAATGATGTTTTTTTTTCGGACCACAAATCTTATGGGTTGTGCCCTGTTATTTAAACAATGTTCCTAAGACAATGTTTTTAAAACTATTTTATGAAATTAAACGGAGTATGTATTCCGTTCTTTATTACTTGTGTTATGATCTCCAATTTCGTAGCATCCCCATGACTCGTATGCTTCCGCTAAACCAAGTTTGGGGGTGTTACAACCTCAGTTACAGAACATTTATCAAAGTCATGTTCAGCATCATGATCAGTTTGTTTAAGTACTTTAGCAGATGCATTATGTTGAATAGTTAAGGGTACCTCATTACATGACACCTATTCAATTTTTGGTCTGATATTTGCATCCACATCATGTGTAGTAAGATTCACTGGACCGCTGGCTGTGTTAAGCTTATCTATCTCTGAGCCTCTGTATTCAGCGTCAAGCGATCCCTCATCCGGTGCTTTACTTGACTCAACACTAAAATCTTTTGATTGTGCCCACATTCATTCCCCTTTCGATTCTTGCATCTACTTCTTGTGTGTTAGAGTAATGAGCAGCTTGGTTACATCATTATTTGTTGTCTCGACATTCCGCAATCAACAACACCATTCTTCAACCTGGGATACATTACCCAACTCATCACAACTATCTCTCAACACACTGCACTTTCATCTACTTTTCATCTTCTCGAAAGTAACTTCCTCAATATACTTCACATTATCTATGAGATGGATAACCGTCTCTATGAACATGCTAATTTCCATTCCAAGCATTGTGTCTCTTGAAAGACATTTCGTGTCTTGATCATAATCGATGTAAATTCCCACCGATGAATGATCAAATTGGTGGTGGATCACTTGAAGCGCAAAGATCGAACTATCCTTTTGAAACCTTCTCTTTGTCAATTTGTAGCTCCAATTGCTCTAAGTTTAACAAAGAAAGTTCCTGTTAATGTAGATAAGTCCTGACGGAAGAGGGCAATACATGTTTGCTCCGTTGTTATGGGTAGAAGTAACATGAGGTGAGAGTGAAGTTGTTGATAGGGTATAATGCAACATTCCTTTTGCATGGCATTTGGTATATGTAAAAACATATACCTTTTCGTTATCAAAACCGGACCAAAAAGACCAAAAACTAACCCCTAAAGCCGTAAATATTTGTGTTTTTGTGTTTATGTATGTGCAGGTAACTTGAATATTGTAAGATGGACAAAAGAAGACAAGTGGACAAAACGAGCACGAGAAGGAAGAAGCACGGGTTACTGGGACCAATGATAATTTTATTTGAAGCATCGAGACAAGAGAAAAAAAAAATTAAAGACCAAACGTAAGAATTAATTAATTAAGAAGAAAAGAAAGAGAAGAAAAGAAAATAGAAGAAAGAAAAGAAAGAGAAAAATTCAACTTGGGGACCAAGTTTTGAGGGTTTTATTTGTGCCAAGATCTAAATAGTTTAGATGCTTTTATGAAAAATTATTAGGGGTCAAATTGTAACTAGTGGGTACTATAAATACCACCTCCTCACCTCATTTTATCATCTTTTTTTGTATTTTGTACCCAAACTCTTGTATTTTATTTTTATGCTCTTTAGTTTTATAAAAGTTTTATTTATTTCTTGCATCTCTATATTCTTCTCATCTCTTAATCCTTTATATTTCATTTTATTTTTATAAAACTTTTTAAAAAAATATGCCATGAAGAGTTGAGTTATAGTAAGATTGTGTGAGTGTATTTTATACGCTTGCACACGCCAACATATCATATTTATATTTTTATAAAAGTTTAATTTTTTTTGTTTTTTTTATTAAAGCTCACGTTTTTATTGTTTTATTTAGCTTAAAAATAGTAAAAGTCTCTAAAAATCTTGTCCTTTTCACAAAATATCCAAAAATATATTTTATTTTCGTCATAAAATTTTCGTAATTTTCTCGAGCTTTTTAGTATTTTTAAAAATCAAAAAATCTGCTTTCGTCCTTTTCTCTAAAAAAAAGCTGTTTGAATTTTATTTTAAAAAATAGTAAAAACGTAAAAAAAAATATTTTTATAATTTCTGGTATCTTCTCATAGTTTTCTTAAGATAGTGTGAATTTTTCATATTTTTTTAAACTAGTTTACTATTTATTTTGATTTATTTGCTATTTTAAAGATAAAAATCGAAAAAAATACTTATTTAATTCCGAAAATTCTAAAATTTTTTCTGTGAGCTTTTATCACTTTTCTTACATTGCTAAAAAATATTTGGAATTTTCGGAGTTCATTTGATATTTTTCATTGATTTATTTCCTTTCCTTTATTAAAAAAAAAAAAAAAAATGTCTTATATTTTAAATCTTAACCTTAATAACCAAATTAGTTTTTGTGAAAACATATCTCCTTGAGAGAGTTTGGTGGTTAAGATTTGATTTATTAAAATTAGTTTACCTATTATTTTAGCTTTTTATTATAAAAAGTTTATATTTATATAATTGTGCTAACCCTTAAAGTTTTGATTTTGTTTGTGTAATCCCATCCTACCTCATAAGGCGTGGGGCTTACGGGTCTTTAAGCATTTTTAATACATAAAGTTTGAAGCTTTAGTAATTTTTAAGCTTGTTGGTGAATAAAGTTTTAAACTTTACTTACTAATTAGTGGATAATATTAATAAAGTTGTAAACTTTTGTATTAATTTGTGCTTATAAGATCGGGTGGTTTTATTCCTCTCGTTTAATCATCGGGTTTTATTCTCTTAACTTCTTTTTTTTAGATTAGATTCTTCGTTTACCGTTACGTTTAATTTTTCGTATGATGCTTGTTAAGTCTTTTTAGTATCATTCTCTTAGCTTAATATTCATCGTCACTAGTTGTAGTTTGTCATTTAAATTTTAGTTTAAACTTTAATTAGTTAAATTAGTTTTTAAAAGAAAAATCACTTAAAAAAAAAAAAAAAAAAAAGTCAAAAAAATATATTTAAACTATTTTCAAAAAATCAAAAAAAAAACCAAAAAAAAAAATATAGTTTTAAATTTTAGATAATTTTTAAATCACATTTTTAGTTGTAGAGAAATATTAGATCACTTTTAGAGGTTAAAATAGATTAATTTGCATTTTAGAATACGCTTTTTTTTAGCATAAAGTAATTTGCGTCTTTAGTTCTATTTACGTACTTAATTGAGATTACTTGTTTGCACCTTAGGATTAGTAGATTTATATGCCTTTTATTATTATTGCTTGCCCCGTAGTTTAGAAATCCTAAAATCCTTTTTAACACATTCAAATCCCGATAATCGCGACGTGAGTTGGAAATTACATTCAACCCTCGTTGAACGATCTCTGCTCAAACCTAACACGCTTGAGTTACCCGTAATACTACACTTCTCTTATTATTGATTTTATCGAATCAATTTTTTCTTGGGAGGGCTTGTAGTAAATTTTCAGTATTTCCGCCTCAATCGCGCCCATTTGAAGATCCTTCCCGAAAGTGAAGTTACGTTGTTTTTGTAAATAAAAATTTTTCAAAACCCAAAAACATCTAAAAAACCAAAACATTCTTCCTAGAGTGTTTACAAAACCATAAAAAAAACCAACAAAACAAACCCGAAGCGTTAATTGTTACGCCTGGCCACCTCGAAGTACAACCTATACACGGGGTATAAGGAAAGTCTTGACATTAAATTGCGGTGATCAAGAACGATCCACTCTTCGTTCGCATTTCGCGAGTACTTTTGGGAGCTACCGAGCGTTGACGGAAGGTTACAAAAATATTGTGTTTTCAAAGTTTTCTAAATATAAAACCTAAAAGATTTTCCTCTTTTCAAAATTATTTTCACTTTTTGATTTTGAATTTTTTGCATGCGCTCGTTCTCGGCCACGACGTAATCGCAATCGTAGAATAGACGTCGAAGTTACGTACTATCGTTGAAGAACCCGTCGTCATGGCAGATACTCGAACGATGATCGAGTTACTTCAAGCTCCCATAGACGGCTACGGTGATGCTATCGTTATTCCACCACTTGATACCGATAATTTTGAACTAAAAACGAACTTAATTCAATTGGTTTCAAATAAACCTTTTGTGGTTTGAGACCATGAGGAGCCCACGACACCTCCGCTTGGTTTAATCAAGTTGCTTCTACGATAAACTTTCGGGGCGTCACTCATGAGTCAGTTAAATTGAGATTGTTTCCATTTTCCCTTGAGGGGCAGGCCCGGACTTGGCTCGAAAAAGAACCCCTCAATCTATTACAACATGGGCGATCTTTCTAAAAGTTTGTGAATCAATTCTTTCCTCCTTTGAAAATTACAATGTTACGAAATCAAATCATTAATTTTCAACAAAAATTCGTTGAAAGTTTTGGAGAAGCATGGGATAGATTCAAGGAACTTTTACGTAAATGCCCAAATCACGGTTTTACCGATCTACATCAAATAGATACGTTCTACAATGCTCTAACACCGTCCGATCAAGATTCGCTTAACGCGGCCGCCGGTGGTAACATCTTGAGTCGTATGCCCGCTTTATATTAGAACGATTATCGAAAACAAGTCAAAAGTCTCTTCGTCTAGAAATGACCGTTGTTTCTAAGATCGCTACTAATGATAACTACGCTCGAAGAGTGAGTTGAGTGGGATCGATCAATTCCATGATGAGAGAATTTAAGAATTTGAAATCAAACCGTCAAAGCCATTACGAAACATGTGTTATTTGCGGTGGTCCTCATCCGTACTATAATTGTCAAGCCCCCGATGGCGATCTCAGAAATGCTTCCGTAGCATCGCTAATCCGTTCAACATCGAACCAAGGATACCGTACAACCAAATGGGACCACCCGGTTTGCTCCCGCTCCTCAACAAAACCAAAACCGTTATCAAAACCAATCTTACAATCAAAACCGAGGAGCTAATGTTAATCATGGTAATCAAAACTACCAAGCTCCTCCACCTCAAGTTTATCAATAACCTCCTCAACAACAATATCAAGCACCTCATCAAGTTGCTCCGAACAACGAGTTTCTAACATACATGAAGAATTCCGATAATACCATTAAAAATTTTCAAACTCAAATCACCAACATGAGGACTGATTTCAAAAGAGAAATGGAAGCTACGAGTAACAAGCGGATGAGTGAAATGAGGAATATGATGGCTAGTTTCTTTCAAGCCAATCAAGCTTCTACTTCTTATTCTCAACCATCGGGTTCTAGTACTCTTCCGAGTAATACGATTCCTAACCCGAGAGGTGACATAAAAGCGATCACTACCGAAGTGGTGTAGCTTATGATGGACCCACGGCTCCTACCACTATTTCTTCTTTTCCGTCTCGTGTGGTAGACCGCGGAGACCGGTGACAAAGGACCCGGTGCTTCCTACTAATAAGGGAAGTATCGGAGAATGTCCAACCCACGGTTGTCCGACGTCTGAGCCTAAGGATGCTCGGTTAGTGCCGAAAAGACTAACCCAAAAACAACACTTCCGTATCGTCAAGGAGGAATGATCAAAAGCAACGCGAACAAGCAAATCTTCAAATGGAAAAATTCTTTCAAATATTTCAAGATCTTCACTTCGAAATTAGCATCGCGGATGCTCTTCTTCTCATGCCTAAGTTTGTTTCGGCACTAAAGGGATTATTAAGTAACAAAGAGAAAATTGTGGATTTGGCAAAACGTCTTTGAATGAGAATTGTTCTGGTTATTCTCAAGAAAATTCCCGAAAATTTAGGTGACCCCGCAAGTTTCTCATTCCGCGCGATTTTCATGGAATTATTCAATTCGCTTTGGCCGATCTTGGCGCGAGTATCAATTTGATGTCGAAATCAATCTACGAAAAGCTTTCATTACCCCCACTTACCCCAACATGTATGACTCTCGAGCTAGCCGACCGCACTACTACTGAAACCAAAAGGTATAGCCGAGGATGTCTTTGTCAAAGTGGGGAAGTTCGATTTCACCGATTTTGTTGTAGTTGATTTCGATGCCGATCCTCGAGTACCCCTCATTCTCGGAAGGATTTTATTAAGGACGGGCCATGCGTTGATTGATGTGTATGAAGGAGAGATCACTTTACAAGTAGGAAATGAAGCCGCCACGCTCAATGTTAACCATACTTCCAAATCTCTAATCAACCGATATGATGTGGCCAAAATTAATGACACCAGGGTGACAAAGGACCGGGATTTCCTACTAATACGGAAGTACCAAAAGCGTCCAACCTCCGGTGGTTCAAAAGTTGGGCCTAAGACATCGAGAATTGATCCGAGTCTTTCACGTTTTACTTGTTAAGAGTTTGTCGACATAATCGTCTTTGAACAAAAAAGAAATTAGAAAAGGAGTCTACAACGGTTTTGGTGGAAAATGCTAGCTCTAAGAGCACACCACTTGTCCCACCTCCGCTTCGCTTGTTGTGTTGAACTTAAGAACGTCGAGTTTTCTTTGAGTGGCAATCCCAATTCCTTCTTCTCAAAATATTGAACTTTCTTCTAAACAAATCATTTCGATTCTTCCTCTTCCTCACTAAATTTGAGGAGGATGATTCTATCATGGAAGAAATCAAGGCTTATTTAAAAAGTGATTGCCATTTCACCGAAATTGATAATGCCGACATCGACATCGAGGGAGATATTCGTTTAATTGAAGAAATGCTCTCTTCACTCTCTCCAAAAGAAAATGAAATTAAGCCATCTACTAATCCTTCCGGAGCCCGAGCTCAAGGATTCTTCCATTGATTTACTTCTCGAGGAGTTCGCCGATGAACTCGCTCTCATGGATCCTCTTCCACCGGGAAGTGAGGATGACGTCTTTGATTTTAGAGCCGACTTACGCGAAATTGAATATTTGTTATATCAAGATCCATCTATTTACTTCGAGAAGTTCACCGATGGACTTGCTCCCACCGACTCGATTCTTTCCTAGAATGAAGAAAATGAATATGATGATCCATTCTACCCGAAGAAAGATAAGAAAGTGAAGATTTCAACTGATGAGCTTATTGATCGAGGGTCCCACACTATTTTTTATCCGAGTGATTCCTCTTCTCGTGAGGATTTTCACGTAGATGATACGTTGATTTCGTCCCTTTCCAAGGACAAGATTTTTAACCCAGGATACTCATCGGAGATATTCATATCACAAAGTTAACCGGAAAAAGGATCCTCTCTTGGATGCCTTCATTGTTAAACCTTCAAACTACATTTCTCTGTACCATGGACTCTCTTCTTCTATGGAGTCATTTCTCTTTGATCCGTCATCCCGCCGCCCACCCGCAAAAACCACCGGATGATGGATCATTCTTTCTTGATATACCTTATGTGAGTTTGGGAGAAGTTATCCCTTATGTACTTGAGCCCGACATTTTCCTTCCCTCCCAACCCACCCATTCTCTTTCCCTCCGGAGTGAGGATACCATCTTTGATCCCGGTATCCCTTCCGCTTGTTTCCCCAAGGACAAATGAATTCGGGGACGAGTCGCTAGCTTAGCGACTTCGGTGACCAAAAACAAGTAGCGCCGTGGGAGGCACCCCATGCTTATCCTTTTATCTTATTTATTTTTTCTAATAAGTGACGCGAGGAGGTTCGCCTCTTCCATTTCTCGTGTTTCGTGTTGTTGTTGTTTATGTCCAGGATTTTTCTCAATACATGAAGACTCTCGGCTCAATCTTTGTCTTTTCTCCGCCGAGTTTCATGATCGGCGACTCTTATGGAAACCGATATCCAAATCTTTATCGATTATCGTTTATCTATTAGCATAACTAACCAATGGCTTTAGATTTACGTTGAGAACCCTTACCTTTAAACATTGAGGAGAATGTTTGATTTTAGTCTGGGGTAGGTAATCTTCGATTTGATTTGACCGCACTTGCTTGTTTTTGCGTGTACTCTACTTGAACCCCCGTTTTTCCTTAGAAATTGAAAAAAATTGTGCAAAATTGTGAAAAATTTAAAAATTTTGAAGCTTTTGTTAAGTCTTTTTGATTGAAAAGTTTGCTAGTCTCTTAGACAAGAAGTTATAAAATGCGAATTCTAGCTCACAAGGCCAAGAATTTGCAAGTTTTCCTGAGTGACTTTAAATATGCATGACTTAATTTCATTAGACGAAGCATTTGCTAAATTAATATATGTTTTGACACCTTGTTGACTTTCCGCTAGTAAGAGTAGGAATAGAATTCGACTTATGACCGGTGTTGAGCCCTAGCTTGTTCCCTTAACCATAGATAATCTAAAAATTATCATTAAGCATCCATGGATCTCATTATTTGGGATTTTAAATTTGCGGAGATCGAGGAATGATAGAGTTACTTATGAGTTTAGATGCTAAGCATGGAGTAGATGGTTCTCTTTAGAGCCCATCGAAGGTACTTATGGCTTTTGTTCCCACAAAATTGTTTCACCCCATATCTGTGAATAAATAATTAGAGATGTTGAGTTTTGGCGATAGTTAGTTCTTTATTCTTCTTTAGAGAATCCTTGCCCATGAGATTTGGGTACACATCAAGGTGCTTGTCGGTGTTATGTGTAATAGACAACTGATTCGATAGTTTCTTGCTAGTTTCTATTGTTATAAAAGCCGTAGGATTCGGAGTTTGGCACAAAATTAACATGAAATAAAGCCCAAATGTATTAAAGTTGAAAAATCCAAAGCCATAAAATTTTTCTATGTCCGACGTAGCCCCGCTTGTCATGGACTTCTAAAAGGTTGAGGAAAATCTAAAGTCATAATAATACTTCGATAAACGGTAATCCCGTTGAGTTAGTGGTTGAAAAGACCAAGGGCCTAAATTGCAAAATGCAAATGTCTTTGAAATAGTGTTAAGCCAAACTTTGGATCCGGGAGATGTCTAAATAAAGCACGTCTCTGGACTCGAGATAAGTTGTCTCGATGCATGCATAAAAAGGATATTCTCCCTAAATCGTGTGAAATTAGGACCTTGATGTGGACCTCATTCTTGTGTGCAACGGTTTTCGAGGGAAGATGGATAACTAATTATCGACTTAGCTTCATATCTTTATCGGAATAAAACTTATCGAAAAGAGAAATTTGAAGGAATTCATTTCTCACAAAAAATAAAATAAATAGAGGAAAATAGGAAAATGAGAGCAAACGGTAATTACACAAGTAACTTCCATGGGTAGTGTTAGCATCTAAAGTCATATTTAATAATGATTTCGATTTTACGCTTAGTTTGGGGACTTGTGAAAAATCAGGGGCGATGTATTCTATCCGTATGGTCACTTCACTGCGTGTTGTGTTTCTTACTTAGTGATCCTAACGTGTCGCTTGAAAAATGTTGGAGTTATTGATCGACATGAAAGTTCAACAAACCGTCACTCATAATTGGAATGTGCTTAACCGTAATATCTATATGTGAATTAAAAGGTAAATGGGGCTTTTTTAGAAATAAGGGTTTCTTAATCTCTTTTGAGGAATTTTTGCTACTTTTCATAGGTTTAGTAGAAAGAGATTGAAATCTTTGTTTTTTAGAAGCGTGAGTGATTACATATGCGTGAGGACACAATCTTCTCGTCTGGGGTATTTTGGTATATGTAAAACATATACCTTTTCAAGTTATCAAAACCGGACCAAAAGACCAAAAACTAACCCCTAAAGCCATAAATATTTGTGTTTTTGTATTTATGTATGTGCAGTGTAATCTAATATTGTAAAATGGACAAAAGAAGACAAGTGGACAAAAACGAGCACGAGAAGGGAAGGAGCACGAAGTTACGGGATCAATGATAATTTCATTTGAAGCATCGAGACAAGAGAAGAAAAATTTAAAAGCACCAAACGAAGAATTAATTAATTAAGAAGAAAAAGAAAGAGAAGAAAAAGAAAATAGAAGAAAGAAAAGAAAGAGAAAAATTCAACTTGGGGACCAAGTTTTGAGGCTTTATTTGTGCCAAGATCTAAATAGTTGTAGGACTTTTATGAAAAATTATTAGGTCAAATCAGAATGTAACTAGTGGGTCTATAAATACCACCTCCCTCACCTCATTTTAGATATCATTTTTGTATTTTGTACCCAAACTCTTGTATTTTAATTTTATGCTCTTTAGTTTTATAAAAGTTTTATTTATTTCTTGCATCTTTATATTCTTCTCATCTCTTAATCCTTTTTATTTCCTTTTATTTTTATAAAACTTTTATAAAAAATATGCCATGAAGAGTTGAGTTATAGTAAGATTGTGTGAGTGTATTTTATAAGCTCCGTGCACACGCTCAACATATCATATTTATATTTTTATAAAAGTTTAGTTTTTTTTGTTTTTTTTTTTATTAAAGCTCACGTTTTTATTGTTTTATTTAGCTTAAAAAATAGTAAAAAGTCTCTAAAAATCTTGTCCTTTTCACAAAAATCCAAAAATATATTTTATTTTCGTCATAAAATTTTCGTAATTTTCTGAAATTTTTTAGTATTTTTAAAAATCAAAAAAACTGTTTTAAATCCTTTTTCTCTAAAAAACTGTTTTCAATTTTATTTTAAAAAATAGTAAAAAGACGAAAATATTTTTATAATTTCTGGTATCTTCTCATAGTTTTCTTAAGATAGTGTGAATTTTTCATATTTTTTTGAACTAGTTTACTATTTATTTTGATTTATTTGCTATTTTAAAGATAAAAATCGAAAATAAATACTTATTTAATTCCGAAAATTCTAAAAATTTTTCTGTGAGCTTTTATCACTTTTCTTACATTGCTAAAAAATATTTGGAATTTTCGGAGTTCATTTGATATTTTTCATTGATTTATTTGCTTTCCTTTATTTAAAAAATCTTATATTTTAAATCTTAACCTTAATAACCAAATTAGTTTTTGTAAAAACATATCTCCTTGAGAGAGTTTGGTGGTTAAGATTTGATTTATTAAGATTAGTTTACCTATTATTTTACCTTTTTATTATAAAAAGTTTATATTTATATAATAGTGCTAACCCTTAAAGTTTTGATTTTGTTTGTGTAATCCCATCCTACCTCATAAGGCGTGGAGCTTACGGGTCTTTAAGCATTTTTAATACATAAAGTTTGAAGCTTTAGTAATTTTTAAGCTTGTTGGTGAATAAAGTTTTAAACTTTACTTACTAATTAGTGGATAAGATTAATAAAGTTGTAAACTTTGTATTAATTTGTGCTTATAAGATCGGGTGGTTTTATTCCTCTCGTTTAATCATCGGGTTTTATTCTCTTAACTTCTTTTTTAGATTAGATTCTTCGTTTACCGTTCGTGCTTAATTTTTCGTATGATGCTTGTTAAGTCTTTTTAGTATCATTCTCTTAGCTTAATATTCATCGTCACTAGTTGTAGTTTGTCATTTAAATTTTAGTTTAAACTTTAATTAGTTAAATTAGTTTTTAAAAGAAAAATCTCTTAAAAAAAATAAATAAAAAGTCAAAAAAAAATATATTTCGCTATTTTCAAAAAATCAAAAAAAAAAAAAAAAAAAAAAAAAAAAAATAGTTTTAAATTTTAGATAATTTTTAAATCACATTTTTAGTTGTAGAGAAATATTAGATCACTTTTAGAGGTTAAAATAGATTAATTTGCATTTTAGAATACGCTTTTTTTTAGCACAAAGTAATTTGCGTCTTTAGTTCTATTTACGTACTTAATTGAGATTACTTGTTTGCACCTTAAGATTAGTAGATTTATATGCCTTTTATTATTATTGCTTGCCCCGTAGTTTAGAAATCCTAAAATCCTTTTTAACACATTCAAATCCCGATAATCGCGACGTGAGTTGGAAATTCCATTCAACCCTCGTTTAGAACGATCTCGGTGCTCAAACCTAACACGTTTGAGTTACCCCGTAATACTACACTTCTCTTATTATTGATTTTTATCGAATCAGCATTCTATGGCATTAGCAGGTGCAATTCTTTCTCATTGTACTTTCGAACATGAAGATCTCACATCGTCATTGATTAACTCAATCATCTTTAATTGTTCAGTGTAGCATACATTATCATTGTTGTCCACAACATCATACAATTTAGGTACTTCCGAAATCAGCGGGTCACAGAGTGTAAGAAATGATGTTGTAGTATACAATGGATTTTACAAGTCTATGATTTAAACCGAGAAATAGATTCTTTTTCAAGGATTTTACAAAATCAGAAGAAACCGCTATACAATGACCAATAGAACATGTTTAGATAACTGATGGACCCACGCAATGATAGAGGATTATGTGTCAGGAGTGATGATTGTTTGAAGGATTAGCTGAAGTGTTATTTGGTTGTGAATTGGTTTTTTTAATGCACGTTATTCAGCATGTTCCTTAAAAGCTCAATAACTTCCTTTAGGAGGGGATTTGGGCCTCGAAAAATTCATTTCACGAATTTGTAGTGAAACCTCACAATATTCAGCCTGTTCCGGTCGTTTTGACAGGTATTTCGCTGAAAACGGAGTTACGGATCAAAAGTTATGGCCGTTTGAAGTTTTGACGTAAAAAGTCAACTTTGGTAAAACCTCTTCTTTAGACAAATCGCTTCTTTAGACAAAACGCTTAAGTCAGACAAGTTTCTAGATTGACAAATCGCTAGAATGACAAGTTGCTTGATTGACAATCGCTAGAATGACAAGTTGCTTGATTGACAATCGCTAGAATGACAAGTCGCTAGAGTGACAAGTTGTTAGAAAGCCAAGTCGCTGGAGGGACAAATTGCTAGAGAGACAAGTCGCTATAGTGACAAGTTGCTAGAAAGCCAAGTCGCTGTAGGGACAAATTGCTAGAGAGACAAGTCGCTAGGAAGACAGTCGCTAGTGACAAATCGCTAGATAAAAGAGTACGTCCACTACCTTGTCCTTTTTGTCCTTTTTTGTCACTTTGTCTCAAAAGACAAATCGCTAAGTACACAAATCGCTTCACAAAACACGACAAATTCGCTTATCGTAGGGACAAATCGCTACGAAGAAAGTTAGTACGAGGCACAAGTCGCTAGCATAAAATATTCAAAAAACACCACTTTTCAATCCAAAAACAACCCAACCACGCTGATTCAAGCCTTCCAAATCAAAATCTAAACACTTATAAAGATTCTAAACACAAAATTACTATCAAAATCCAAACTTTAACACTAGAGATGATCCAAATGATGCAAACTACTCTAAACTCATTCAAACCCAAAACCTTATGAAAACCACTAGAAATCCAAGAACATGAAAGATGAATGATCAAACCATGGCTCTTGATACCATTTCTAACATATTGGTTTTTATAAACACATCACATAACACAATATGGTTTGAATAGTTTAAGGTTCTAGAGAGAGAAAGTGGAAGATGGGAGCCTTTCTAGAGAGAGAAAGTAAACAAAAGAAAGAAAGGTTAGATTAAGTGAAAGGTCCAACCCTCTACCTTGGGAGGTAGAGGTATTTATTGTTACATACTACACGCCCTCCTTCTGACTTGTGGATCGTGCATACAGTGGGTAAAGACCCGTCCTTCCTCCACGGTGTTACTTAAACTAATAACTAAGCTAATAACTAACTAATAACTACTAAATAACGTAAAGTCTACGAGCTAAGATATGCTAAACAATAATTGGGGTGACCGACACTTCCTTATGGAATTTCCAATTTCTAACATAACCCATAACCCGGTTTGCAACCCAAAATTCAGACTATCCTGGCCCAACTGCTGGATCCCTTCGATTGCACTGGCCGGATCCGAGTAAACTGTAGGCATTTTATCTATAAATAGCGAGTCATTTATCACTTGCTCACAACCCCTTTTTAGACATATCTTCTATCTATGTTCTAACCTCTCTAACCTCAGATCCAAAGGATCATTATATGTAGTTTTCTCTTTTTGTGATTCTCTAGGTTCCTCTTAAAGGCGACATCAAAACCTCTTGAAGATGTGCAAGCTCAAGGTCATGAGTTGCTGAGCTTTGTCATCATTGTTAATACAAATAAACCATAAAAACTTTTATTTATATTTTACGATCTTCTAATGTTTTTTCGATAACAAACGTAAAATTATTTTAATGAAACAAATAAAATACGTAAAAGCTTTGAGCCAATAGTTTACTAACACATTTTTACTAATCATATTAAAACTATATCAAAACATGTTTAGTAAATAAAGTTATATAAAACCAAAGACATTTTTATATAACACTAACAAATAATATTATTTACATTTTATAGAAATGTATATGTACTTTGTATATGTTGTAATGGGTAAGTAATGGGTAAAAACCAAAGTCCATAATCCATGACCCATAACCCATGACCCATGATCCATTGACTAGGTACACTGAATGTTATTGGGTAAAAACCAAAGTCCATAACCCATACCCATGGAGCATGATCCATAACCCATGACCCATTGCATGACATCATGCATGAAGTCGTGTTGGATATTATCCATGATCCATGACCCAAAGTCCATGAACCGTGACCCAAGATCCATAACCTAATGACTAGGTACAATGAATCTTGTTAGGTATCCATAATCAAATACCCATAACCCATAACCCGGTTTGCAACCCGAAATCTGGACTAAACTGACCCAGTAGCCGGATCCCAGGTTTTGCACTAGCTATATCCCTCTGGTGAGGGATCTGTAGGAACCATGGTACAGTAGAGATGTTTTTTTTATAAATAGTGAGCAATTTCTCTCTTGCTCACCACCACTCTTAGATATACTTTCTGTCAGTATTCTAACATCACTAACCACAGATCCAAAGGATCATTCTATGGAGTTTTATGTTTTTGTGATTTTCTAGGTTCATCTTAAAGGCGAGATCACCACCTCTTGAAGACCTGCAAGCTCAAGGTCATGACTTGCTAAGCTTCGTCATCATCAAGACCACTGAAGTGCATCTTGTTGATAGTTCTTTCCTCCCTCCATAGAAGTGTCGTGTTGAAGGTAATAGTGAAAGGTGCCAAAGGCTCGTGTTGAAGGCATTAGTGAATGGTGCCAAAGGTGTATATTCGATATGGTGCATCGATGTACAAGTTATGTAGTTTGGGTTAAAGGATGTTGATATCCATCTAGTGTTGTAACAAGGAGTGTGTTTCCTTTGGGGTAGTTATGTTGTGGTGTAGTGTTGGGTAGTAGTTCCTCCTTTGTAATGGAACTCAGTATCTAGCCTTGTACCGGATAAAGTGTAGGCGACGTTGTGATAGGTTTTGTTAATACAAATAAGCCATAAAACGTTTATTTATATTTTACGATCTTCTAATGCTTTGTCGATAACAAACGTAAAATCATTTTAACGAAACAAATAAAATACATGAATTGTTTGAGCCAATAGTTTACTAACACACTTTTACTAAACACATTAAAACTATATCAAAATGCATTTTAGTAAGATATTTTCAGTATTTTGATGCATTTCTGAGCATTTTTAAACGTTTTGCAGTTCAGATTTGACTAAAAATGATGAGTATTTACACACTCATCATTTATATCTTATAGAAATGTGTTAATACAAATAAGCCGTAAAAACATTTATTTATATTTTACGATCTTCTAATGTTTTGTCGATAACAAACGTAAAATCATTTTAATGAAACAAATAAAATACATAAATGGTTTAACCCAATAGTTTTCTAACACACTTACGTTTTTACATAAAACACTAAAACAAGTATAAGTGATTTTATGATTTAGTATTACATATGTACAACAACTAATTTTTACATATTGGGCAAATATATACATAATTAGTATGTATTATAATGGGTAAAAACTACAACCCATGCAGCATATTCATAACCCATGGTATTGACCCATACCTACTTGACTAGATACATTGTATCTAAAGAAATACCCATAGATCAACCCATAACCCATGACCCATGACCCATGACCCACAACCAAAATACCCATTGGCAAAGAGGAGCGTCCCACGGATCCCTAGCATTACAATAGACGGATCCCTTGAGGGTGGGATCCTTTGGATCCGTGGAACAGTAGACATTTTCTCTCTATAAATAGTGAGCCATTTCTTCATTGTTTCTAACCCCTTTCTCACATACTTTCTCTCTGAGTTAAAAACTCTCTAACCCTAGATCCAAGTGATCTATGTATGTAGTTTTGTTTTTGTGTGATCCTCTAGGTTCCTCTTAAAGGCGAGATCACCACCTTTGAATTCAAGCAAGCTCAAGTCCATGAGTTGCCATGCTTCCTCATCACCAAGACTACTAAAGTCCTCTTGTTGATGATTCTTTTTTTTCTACTAAGAAGTGTAGTGTTGAAGACATTAGTGAAAGATGTCTCAAGGGTCAAGACGAAGACATTAGTGAAGGGTGTCGATCGTCCGTATTGTAGGCATTAGTGAAGGGTGCCTAGAAGTCAAGTCACAAGACATTAGTGAAGGGTGTCTTGAAGATCTAGTCAACGGCATTAGTGAAAGGTGCCTAAGATGTACATTCGATATGGTGTGATTCGATGTACAAGATAGATTAGTATTGGGTCAAAGGATATTGTTATCCTTGTTGATATTATAAGGAGTAGATCTCCTTTGGGGTTAGGTGATTGGTGTAGTGTTGGGTAGTAGTTCCTCCATTGTAATGGAACTCGGTATCTAGCCTAGTACCGGATAAAGGGTAGGCGACGTTGTGATAGGATTGGTTCTCCTTGGTGAAAAGGACCCGGTATCTAGCCTTGTACCGGATAAAGTGTAGGCAACGTTGTGAAGGTTTCTCCACCATAAGGAGTCGGTGTTGTGTAGTGATTACGAACTCTCGAGTAGGTGACTCTGGGAGTGGAGTAGGGCAAGGAAGGTGTTCTTGTAGCCGAACCACTATAAATACTCGCGTTGTGGTTTTGTGCCTCTTACTCTTTATCTTTTCATTACATATTTATATTTCTATATGTTTGTTTATCAACATCCAACACACATCCAAATATATTGACATAAGTCGATCTAAATAGTTTAAAACAAGTTTTAATTGGTAAA
This sequence comes from Chrysanthemum makinoi, assembly GCA_910596185.1. NCBI lineage: Eukaryota > Viridiplantae > Streptophyta > Magnoliopsida > Asterales > Asteraceae > Chrysanthemum > Chrysanthemum makinoi. The sequence goes on along the minus strand of OU343224.1, from coordinate 233,699,944 downwards.
ACTATTTAACCCCCCTTCCAGTTTTCCACAATTAGCATCAGAGCTTCGTTACCAAGTTTGTTAAAGTATATTGTACTTTAAAAACTTGATACGATCCATGGTTTATTGAAAACTACAAAGATGGTTTTTCATAAAAACAAATACCATGTCTTTTAAAACTCTTTGTTTGGATGTTGATTAGATGACAACATTTTTCTTATTATTTATTCTTCATTTAATTGCACTAATCCTCTTTGTCATGTTGCTTAGTTAAAGCTCATACCTACCAAGTCATAGGAATCACTTGGTGACAAGAATACCTTCCCTAAGAAGGTATCTTTAACACAAAGGAGCCGGAATTGTCTACTGACATTTGTTGTGTCATTTGTAAAGACATTCCTAAGTGCATTAGAGGTATGACTTTCTACTTATGTCTAAATGACATTAGCTTGATACATAAGTATGCTTACATAGGTATTTATATGATTATCTTTTGTGCGTATACATGTATTACATGTAGCTTCATTAGGAAGCCTTTTCTTACATACGTGTTACTTTTCGTCTAAAGTCGTGGTATATAAAACTTGTGTTTTATTTCACTTAATCCAAAAATCACATGTTTCTAATAATAAAACAAAACACAAATCTCAAAAATTCCTCCTTCCCCATAAATAAACCCTCCGTCGTCCACTCTATCAAATCCCCACTTTTTCAAATCTTCCACTTTCAAAAATTACCTCTCATTCAAAACTTCATCTTCATCTTCATCTCATCTCATCTCAAACCAAGACAAAGAAGGTTCATCATCAACATGGTTTACATCGCCCTCGTGCTCATCGCCTTAACACTCATCACTCTTGTGTTCCCTATGATGAAGTTCTCATACGGAGACATATACTTTGTGTTGTTAATCTACATTGGGGTTATATACCCAATTCTTTGTATCATTCTTAGCATTGAAATCAAATATTACTAGTTTATCTGGTTTATTATCTTAATGTGTTTTCTCACATTTTTTATTTATATCTTTCATATCTTTTCGTGATACATTAGAAACCATTAATGCATGCTAAACGAAAATGTAGGCTAATACACATATCTTGGTATAAAACTATAAAACAATCTTTTTTTTTAAATCTGCTTCAGTTACTACAGATCCACGGATCCCTGTAGGTATACTAGTCGGATCCCTGATAGAAGGGAACCGTCCTTCTGGATAACAGATTTTCCATGCAAAATAAAAACCACTTTCTTCCTAAAATAAATGTTCTACTAGAATGTCAAACATTAAGTGAGTTAAAAGTCATTGTTAATAAACATCTTGTAAAAACGTTAGGTAATCATTTTTTTACCCGTAATACGTGTAATCCTATTAACTTCTCTTTCCTATAGGTTTCGCTATGTCGCATGAATATGAGTTTAATTTTTCACTCACTAGCGTCTACACTCCTAACATCTCCCTTGAGCCCAACACACCTGGCAATCATGTCTGTGGGTTCAATAATCTCGAAACCCGTCACTTCCATGCAGGACGTATTGTCGACACTCCTCTACAATACGAAGAAGGTATCAATACCTCCTTCCGAACCATAGGATTGGAATGTCTTCTCGAAATTAACGAGAAAATATGTCCAAGGTTTGTAATGGAATTCTTCTGTCAAGTCGAACTTGTTCGTAACGAGGATCATTCTCTATCTCTTTGGTTTTGGATCAAAAACCAAAAGTTTGTTTTAACCCTTGGGCAATTTGCTCAAATTATCCGAATTCCAAATCATTGACAATGTGCCTTCACCGAAGATTGGTCTCTTGATTCTCTCTTCAACTTTCGTGAAGAAAATAGTCCATATTGTTCACACATACCTTCCCCACAAGACTTGACTCGCACAATATGAAAACCTCGACCCTATTACTCCGATCCAAACATTATCTATACAAAGGATATCCGAGAAGAGTACAAGGCTCTCGTACTCATCCTACGGGAAAATGTTTGGAGTCTTAGGGGAAATCGAGAAATCCTTCCCGCTTGTTGTGCTCACATAATGTATTGTTTGCTAACACAACAACCATACAATCTCACCTATTTCATTGCAAGGCGAATTGTAAATCTTCAAGGCTCAAAGAACAAACTAATCCCTTATGGAATGTTCTTGACACGCCTTTATCATCACATCATGTACTTCCACCCTCAATTTCAAAGTCCGTTGTACGTACTTGTGAACAAGATGATGGAATCTCTAAACACATCTCTCATGAAGACTTTCTTCATTCCTGAATTGGCAAACACTCATCAACCATTTGATGATCCTTCTAGCGAAAACGCTCAAGGAACTTAGTAATCTTTCAAATAGGATCAATCCTTAATATCCATGCTTTATCAATTTAATGTAATTTCCTTCATGAAATAAAACATCTGACATTTGATTTCTCTACTACATTAACATTAGAACCTCTTAGAAAAACACTAGCATTGAAATATGATGCATTGTGAAAACCATTGCATACCTTTTGTAAAGGTTCTGATTAGCAGAGAAACGGATCCCAAATTTTGTGCTAGACGGATCCCTACTCTTAGGGAACCGTGGGATCCGGCGAACAGAAAATGCAATTGCAATCATTGTATTTCAAAACATGCCTTTAGATCACTTCACACTAAGCTAGACATAGTGCCTTAATACAAATTGAGTCCTTTTTCAAGGTTGAGTAAATTCATACTCACGCATAACTCACTTAGATCACACTCAAGACGCTTGTAGATCTATTGTTTCACTTAAACTCATTACTCTTCCGCTCTCAAGCTCACTCGTCATTTCTCACATGATCCCTCACATCTAGCTTTGGAAATCTTTCAATTATGGCAAAACTGATCATAATCATCCTTACCTCAAAATTGGTCAAAATTGATCAAATTCTAGTTTTTCCATCTTAAAGCCTTTAGGATATTCTCCAAAACATTATTCTAAGTCACTATCTGATCTCTAGGATCATTTAGCTCCATTTGACACTCTCAAAATCTTTAGTGTTATCTTTGTTCATTCATTGGTACTCATGAAAGTTCCAATTTCTTCCATAAAAGGCAATCATTAGCTACATCACTCATCACCCTTAAGTATTTAAGCACCTCTTCATTTAAGACACTTAGATGAACTGAAACACTCAAGAAGAAATAGGCATTAGACCTTACAAAACATCATTGCTATCCTTTCTTAGCTGCTGAGAGACGGATCCCTAGGATTAGCCTAGGCGGATCCCTCATTGGAGGGAACCGTGGGATCCGTATGACAGACTCATGTCAACTCTAGCTAAAACAATCATTTCAAGCTCAACTTGCTAACTCAAACACTCCATCTCATCTTAAATGAGTTCCTAGATCAGTACAACTCTGAAGTTGACTTTTGTGCATGTTAATCATCACATTCCAATGAATATTAGTGGCTTAAGTCTTGAATGCACTTTCCAAATCCCTTGCTTTATAAATCACATTGTTAGAACTCCTAAAGTCATAATCTTCATCCTCATTTTCAGCACTTAGAAATCTTTACAAACCTCTTGAAATCGTCTCATCATGAGGAAAGCTCCAAGTGGTAACTCATCCACCAGAGAACCACCCAAGAAAATTGCTCGTGTTGTACACGAAATCTCTTCAACCGGATCATCTCCGGTCAAGTTCACAAATCCAAGGATTTCTCCTCCACCAATCAAACCAATCCCTAAAAGGATAGTACCCATAAAACTACCTATGCCAAACACCACCATACCTCCTAAGCCAAACAATCCCATCTCCACTAAACCATCACCATTAGTTCCTAGAGCTATCTCATTCACAACTCCACTATCATCACCACACCTCTACAATTTAGAGGATTTGCCTTCTAGGCCGTCTCATCCTCCTCCACCGGCAACATTCTCCTCATTAGGAGGAATAATGGTACAAAATCAAGGTGTTGAGTCAACACTAGCACCGGCTTCCTTTTCGCCGTCACCAAATCCCATTTAGATTATGAGAAATTATCAAAGTCAACCACCCGATCATATGGAAGTTGACACTTATCTACCTCCACCATCATTCTTGGTCGAGCCATATTCAAATGCGCCTCCACCAATCCCTCCGTTGTTTGAGGCTCCTCAACCCGCTTCACTTGATCCTTTGCATCAAGCAATTTCCCTTCTTCCACCACCACTACCTAGCCATGACAAAGATTGTTATCATTGTCAACATGTTGAAAGTTTGATACATGAAGTACGGGAAGATCAACGTTTCATGTTCTATCACCTCCTCGAACGTTTCGACGAGATTAAACCTAAACAAACTTGAGCTAGAGGATTTTAGTGGTGTCCTAGTATCAAGCGTTACTTAGATAAGTCTAGTAATTCCAAGTCATGTATCGTTCATTTTCTTAGTTTTTAAAGTCATGTATATCATACCTCTAGTTTTATTAAATGAAATTACATGATACTTGCTATATTTCTGAGTATATGATTATGATGTATAATACATATCTCACTTTGATGATAACATTATTTGTTATATCACCATTGCTGAATTTAGTCATCAGCCAGACGGATCCCTAATAATTTCCTAGATGGATCCCCCGAAGGAGGGAACCATGGGATCCGTACAACAGAAAATTATTTTTCTACTAACTTGAGCCATATTTGCAGGAAATTATGCATTATACTTGTTTTCTAACCTTTGTTTTGTAGTTATTCAATTTACACATGAATACTTTGACACCCTAAAGCTAGGGAGAGCTTTGTGTCAAAGCAATACATTGCAAAATCACTTGCAATATTAGGATTACATTTCATGACGTCCCTTTCAAAGTTGTAATCATCAAGGGGGAGCATATTCGTCACATAGACGAAATCTTTTGCAAACTTAGTTGCAAATAAACTAGCTTAGTATTATTTTTCTTGACGCTCTCACATAGGGATGGACTCGTCAAGGGGGAGTTAAGAAGAGATCTTTTCCCGTTACTTGCTCTCTATATTATTTTTTTTATTTTTCACATGTTTTTCCTAAAACAAAGTGTTAGTTTCTTTTTGAAGCTCTTTCTGTTTCGAAAAAAAAGGGGAGAAGAAAGTAAAAACTACAAATTCAAACTTTTACGAATTTTGGCTTTTCCTTAAAATAATTCTATGTTTTGTCATCAATAAAAAGGGGGAGATTGTTAATACAAATAAGCCGTAAAAACGTTTATTTATATTTTACGATCTTCTAATGTTTTGTCGATAACAAACGTAAAATCATTTTAACGAAACAAATAAAATATGTAAATGGTTTGAGCCAATAGATTTCTAACACACGTACGTTTTCACATAAAACACTAAAACAAGTATAAGTGATTTTATGATTTAGTAATACATATGTACAACAACTAATGTTTACATATTGGGCAAATATATACATAACTAGTATGTATTATAATGGGTAAAAACTACAACCCATGGAGCATATCCATAACCCATGGTATTGACCCATACCCACTTTACTAGATACATTGCACTCATTAGATACATTGTATCTAAAGAAATACCCATGGATCAACCCATGCTTGGTTTAAAAATGCGCGCATCATTGCGCAAATTGCACGCATTATTGCATTGCATATAGAATTTCGCATCATGGTACCTAATGCGAAGCTATCACAGATTGCGCTCGCAATCAATCGCAATTCAACGCATTTGTTTAATGCTAGCAATAGTCGCAAATAGCGCAATTTAGAATTTGGGCTAAATTGTGAAAACAAAACCATTTTTTATAAGCCCAACTATTTTTAATGGCAAATGACGTTTACAAAAAACAGTAACAACTAATTGTTTACCCTACATACAGAGTACCCCCATTTTACCCCATTGTTGCGGCTGGTATTACAAAGTGAGCATATCATACTTTAATTTTTATTTCTCTTATTGTGTTGTTCAATTTGTCAGCTCATATCTTTTACTTTGTTTATATTAATTACGTATCTTTTATCATTGAGGTAGAAAGTGAATTAATTTCTCTAATTCAATGCTAGAAGTGAATGTTGCTTTGATTTAATTATGATTTATGAGTAATTTATGATTGTTTGCTACTAGTACGTATCTTATTTCATTGAGGTAGAAAGTGAATTAATTTCTCTAATTCAATGCTAGAAGTGAATGTTGCTTTGATTTAATTATGATTTATGAGTAATTTATGATTGTTTGCTACTGATTGTTGTAACTATATTTGTTCTTTGTTGTTTGCTACTCATATATTTGCTACTGCTAGTTGTAAACTATCTTGATCTTTGATTTTTTCTACTGATATGTTGCTTTGATCTAATTTAATGCTAGAAGTCTAGAGCTAGTAGTTGTAAGTTTGTATCTAATTTAATACATTTTAAATTCATGCCATAATGTCTTTTTGTAGAATGGAGTCCAATCCTTCAACCTCATCGGCTCGTAACATTAACAAGGATCCCGGTAGGAACAATGGGATTCAAGATCCAAAAATTAAAAATAATTTTACATGTACATTCTGCTCAAAAGTAACTAAAGGAGGGGTGTCTCATTTGAAACAACATTTAGTTGGAGGTTATAGTGCTGTTACTAAGTGTACTGACTGTCCACAACATGTAGAAGATGAATTAAGGTCATACATGGATGCCAAAGATAGGATGAAGGTAACTATGCAAATGAACATGGAACGCATTCATGACGACGAAGATGATGTAGAGGAGGTAGATTTTGTTGAAAAGTTGCATCCACGTAAGAGATCAAAGCAAAAAGGTCCTCTAGATATGTATTACACTCCTAATATAGAAGAGGAAATTAAAAGTAGGAAAAAAGCGAAGCAACAGACCATTAACGAAGTATGTCAAAAAGAGCTAAGGAATAAAGCTTGTAAAGAGATTTCAAGATGGTTCTATGATGCAGGGATTCCTTTTAATGCGGCTACTTATGATAGTTTTAATATAATGATTGAGGCTATTGGACAATTTGGCCCGGGATTGAAACCACCAAGCATGTATGAGTTGCGAATTCCTTTGCTTAATAATGAAGTAAGTGTTGTTGATAAGAAAATGATTGAGCATAAGAATGAATGGGTGGAAAGAGGTTGTTTGATTCTATCAGATGGATGGCGTGATTCAGTTGTCTCTAAAGATATTATCAACTTTATGGTAAACTCTCCAAAGGGTTCCGTGTTTGTTAAATCAATGGATGTATCTGATGTCTCTAAGAATGCAACTTTATTGTTTGGAGTTCTTGATAAAATGGTAGAAGAAGTTGGAGAAGAGAATGTAGTTCAAGTAGTTACTGATAATGCAGCTGCGTATGTTAAAGCAGGTACGTGACTAAATGTTACACACTCGCATTCTTATGGCTTTGATTTCTTATTCACTTATATAATACCATCTTGACGTCTTATTGTAAACTTTGTAGGAAAGCTGCTAGAAACTGCTAGAAAGCATATCTATTGGACTCCATGTGCGGCACATTGCCTAGATCTTATGCTGGAAGATATTGGAAAGCAAATTCCAAGGGTGAGAAGTTGTCTTAAGATGGCTATGTTTGCGAATGGATATATATACAACTTTGTTGGTCTAGTAAACCTTATGAGAAAGTTCACAAACCAAAGGAATTTGCATAGACCTGCAATAACTAGATTTGCTACATCTTTTATTACTCTTCTTCAAATCTACAAACAAAAAGATAACTTGCGGAAGATGATTACTTCTCAAGAATGGTCAGAAACTAAGTGGTCAAAGGAACCAAAGGGAAAACAATTGAAAGCTTACTTTTTAAAGGAATCATTTTGGAAGAACATTGTATATACTCTTAAGTTGACGGGACCTCTTGTTAGTGTGCTTAGAATGGTTGACGGGGAAAGAAAACCGGCTATGGGTTACATTTATAAAGCTATTCAGAAGGCTAAAGATACTATTTGCAATAGCTTTCCAAATCGGGATGACCTTTATAAGAGAACAATTGAAATTATCGATGATAGGTGGGAATGTCAACTCAACCAGCCTTTGCATGCCGCGGGTTTTTACTTAAACCCGTCCACCTTTTATGATAATAAAAAAGAAGCAACTTCTGACCAAGTTAAGGATGGTTTACTTTCTTGCATTGAAAAGTTATCACCTAATACAGATATTGAAGATGGTGTTAATAGAGAGCTAGTTGCATATGAAACTGCGAGTGGACAATTTGGTAGAGCAGTGGCTATTAGGCAGAGAAAGAAAATGGCACCAGGTAAAATAAACAAATACAAACTACATTGAATTATTAAAATCAGAAATGTGATTCTTTCATTTTACTTCATTTAGCTTACAAATTTTTGCCTCTTATAGCGGACTGGTGGATAGCATACGGAGCTTCTACTCCCAACTTGCAAAAGTTTGCTATAAAAGTTCTTAGCCTTACTTGTAGTGCTACAAGCTGTGAAAGAAATTGGGGTGTCTTTCAACATGTAAGTTTCATGTTAATATAATAACGAAGATATGTTTCACTTAGTTTTTTTTTATATAACATACATTTGTATTTTCTACAGTTGCATACGAAGAAACGAAATAGATTGGCACAAAGTAGATTGAATGACATGGTTTATGTGAAATTTAATCGTGCATTAGAAAGCCGACATAATAAAGAGGGGAATGCCGACCCTATTATGCTGGAAGAAATTGATGATAGCAACGAGTGGTTGATGGGGATAATGGAAGACGACAGTGAAGATGGTGATGATTTAGTGTATGTTGATGAAGAGACTAGTCATTTTACTAGATCAACAAGACAACATGATGTTGGATCATCAAGGGCTCATAAAGAAAAACGTCCTGCTCAAACTCCCGTATCTAGTAGACCATCTAAACCCCTTGTGCTTGTTGATGAGGATGATATGGAAGAATATATAGGAGTGTCTTGTGATGAGGCTAATGAACCTGTGTTAGAGTTTGATGATGATGATTTTGGTGACTATTAGTAGAGTGAATGATAAAATAATTTTGTTGCTTTTCCTTTATTTATCTTAAACTTTTAGTATCTTGAACTTTTCTAAGTATTTTGCATAGTACTTTGCTTTTGACTTGCTTTTTTTCTTGCCTCTATATTTTCCTTAAGAATTTTGTTTTCTTTATTCCTACTCTTCATAGTTTTTGTGCTCATTTGTATGTACAAGTTATCACGTGTACTGTTTCTGGGGAAAAATGTAGTGATCTTATTGCCTAAAATGTTAGTTATTTATATATAACTTTATTGCATTTGCTTGATACTTGGTAAATATTACTATGTATAAATAATTTTTGTTTTTTTAATACTAAACGCATCATGTCTAAATTGCGCTCGCATTCGCATCACGCATCACGCAACGGCCTTTTGGACCTTTAGCGCATTGGATCGCAAAACGCAATTTTAAACCAAGAACCCATGACCCATGACCCACAACCAAAATACCCATGGGCAAAGAGGAGCGTCCCACGGATCCCTAGCATTACACTAGACGGATCCCTTGAGGGTGGGATTCGTGGGATCCGTGAAACATTAGACATTTTCTCTCTATAAATAGTGAGCCATTTCTTCATTGTTTCTCACCCCTTTCTCACATACTTTATCTCTGAGTTAAAAACTCTCTAATCCTAGATCCAAGTGATCTATGTATGTAGTTTTGTTTTTGTGTGATCCTCTAGGTTCCTATTAAAGGCGAGATCACCACCTTTGAAGTCAAGCAAGCTCAAGTCCATGAGTTGACATGCTTCCTCATCATCAAGACTACTGAAGTCCTCTTGTTGATGGTTCTTTTCTTTCTACTAAGAAGTGTAGTGTTGAAGAAAGATGTCTCAAGTGTCCAGACGAAGACATTAGTGAAGGGTGTCGATCGTTCGTATTGTAGGCATTAGTAAAGGGTGCCTAGAAGTCAAGTCACAAGAAATTAGTGAAGGGTGTCTTGAAGATCTAGTCAAAGGCATTAGTGAAAGATGCCTAAGATGTACATTAGATATGGTGTGATTCGATGTACAAGATAGATTAGTATTGGGTCAAAGGATATTGTTATCCTTGTTGATATTATAAGGAGTAGATCTCCTTTGGGGTTAGGTGATTGGTGTAGTGTTGGATAGTAGTTCCTCCATTGTAATGGAACTCGGTATCTAGCCTAGTACCGGATAAAGGGTAGGCGACGTTGTGATAGGATTGGTTCTCCTTGGTGAAAAGGACCCGGTATCTAGCCTTATACCGGATAAAGTGTAGGAAACGTTGTGAAGGTTTCTCCACCATAAGGAGTCGGTGTTGTGTAGTGATTACGAACTCTAGAGTAGGTGACTCGGGGAGTGGAGTAGGGCAAGGAAGGTGTCCTTGTAGCCGAACCACTATAAATACTTGCGTTGTGGTTTTGTGCTTCTTACTCTTTATCTTTTCATTACATATTTATATTTCTATATGTTTGTTTATCAACATCCAACACACATCTAAGTAGATTGACATAAGTCGATCTAAATAGTTTAAAACGAGTTTTAATTGGTAAAACTATTCAACCCCCCTTCTAGTTTTCCACAAAATGCATATGTATAACAACTAGTGTTTACATTTTATAGAAATGTATATGTACCTTGTATATGTAGTAATAGGTAAGTAATGGGTAAAAACCAAAGTCCATAACCCATGACCCATGATCCATTGACTAGGTACAATGAATGTTGTTAGGTGAAAACCAAAGTCCATAACCCATACCCATGGAGCATGGTTACATGATCCATAACCCATAACCCATTGCATGACATCATGCATAAAGTTATGTTGGATATTATCCCTGATCCATGACCCAAAGCCCATAACCCATGACCCAAGATCCATAACCCAATGACTAGGTACATTGCATCTTGTTGGGTATCCATAAATCATTACCCATAACCCATGGTCCATAACCCATAACCCATAACCCGGTTTGCAACCGAAATCTCGAATAAACTGACCCAATAGCTGGATCCCAGGTTTTGCACTAGCCGGATCCCTCTGGTGAGGGATCTGTGGGAACCGTGGGACAATAGACATCTTTTGTCTATAAATAGTGAGCCATTTTTCTCTTGCTCACTACCACTCTTAGATGTACTTTCTCTCAGGATTCTAACTTTACTAGCCACATATCCAAATGATCATTCTATGTAGTTTTATGTTTGTGTGATTCTCTAGGTTCCTCTTAAAGGCGAGATCACCACCTCTTGAAGACGTGCAAGATCAAGGTCATGAGTTTCTAAGGTTCGTCATCATCAAGACCATTGAAGTGTATCTTGTTGATAGTTCTTTCCTCCCTCCATAGAAGTGTCGTGTTGAAGGAATTAGTGAAAGGTGCCAAACGGTCATGTTGAAGGCATTAGTGAAGGTGCCGAAGTTGTACAATCAATATGGTCCATCGATGTACAAGTTATGTTGTTTGGGTTAGAGGTTGTTGATATCCTCTCTAATGTTGTAACAAGGAGTGTGTCTCCTTTGGGTAGTGGTGTAATGTTTGGTAGTAGTTCCTCCTTTGTAATGGAATTCGGTATCTAGCCTTGTACCGGATAAAGTGTATGCGACATTGTGATAGGTTTGATTCTACCTTCGTGGAAGAACTCAGTGTCTAGCCTTGTACTGGATAAAGAGTAGGCGATGTTGTGAAGGCTTCTCCGCCACACTAAGGAGCTTGTGTTGTGTAGTGCTTACAAACTCTCGAGTGGGGTACTCGGGAAGTGGAGTAGGGCAACGAAGTTGTCCTTGTAGCCGAACCACTATAAATGGTTTTTTGTTCCTTACTCTTTATCATTTGCATTACTTACTTATATGCTTATCTATCAATATCCAACACACATATTAAATTGATTGACATAAGTCGATCTAAATAGTTTAAAACGGAGTTTTAATCGGTAAAACTATTCAAACCCCCCCTCTAGTTTTCCACAATTGACATCATAGCTTCGTTACCAAGTTTTTTAGAGTATAGTGTACTTTAAAAACTTGATACGATCCATATATGTTTGAAAACTACAAAGATGAAAATTTCTTAAAACAAAAATTCATGTTTTAGAAATTTTTATACTTTAAATGTTGGATAGTGATAGATCATTCTAGCATTTTCTTTTGAGAAATCTTCATGCTAGGATTCGTTCAATGACTTCGTTCCATCTAGGAAAAATGAAGTCAACACCCAAAGAAGAATCCAAAGTAGTTACGATTTGCTTTTAAAAAATACGATTAAGTATTTTAAAAGCCCATGAAGTATTTCGCGTCTATGATTTACAAAAATCATAAAAAGAATATATAGCAAATGTATGTTCTTCTAACTACAATTAGTTAATCTAAAAGCACGCTAACTGTTTGTAGATAAAATAATGATATATGCTTCTATATTATATTAGGCATTATAATATTATTACATATACTATGTAAAGACTCGTAGATTTAATACTTAAACCTCAATATCACAATTTCTCCAAAAAGTCATTCTTCATATTAAACACATCATCAGGAATAGTATTCTTGTTTGATCCCCCTAGACAATACTATAAACTAGTCAATATACATCTTTACCTCAAAAAGAAATTTGGCTAATCAAAAGTTTTGATCCATCATTTCTCACATAGAGATATCGGCATTGCATTAGTAATCTATGTCAATATCTTATATTCAAATTTTCTATATCATGACAAAATAGAATTTGACATGATTCTTAGTTTCCCGACTTATTGCTTACTCGTAAAAAGGAATCTCGTCAAATGTGTTTTGTAAACACGAAGACTCGTCAAAACCTTGTATCATAGACAAACCCTAAGATATAGAGCAAAACCATTGGCAAAAATTAAAAACTCCCGTGTCAAAATTATCAAACCCACTCAAACTATTTTTTTGCTGAACAGTCGGATCCCTAAACTTTAACTAGCCATATCCCTTTTGCAAGGGATCAGTGGGAACCGGCACATCAGTAAACAAAATAAGTGCTTAATATTCATTGTGCACTTCTACTCCTCACTTTACTCTATCATATACGACCATAAACACAACTTTACTGTTCCTATGAGCTCTTTCATCATCATTCCAAGAAATTTAATCACTTGTGTAAGTCTTATCTTCACTACATTGTGATTTCCATTCTCTAGTTCAATTTGCTAGGGATCAGTAGTACAATCTTTACATCTTTAGAACTTTGATTCAAGTGGGTTTGTCACAATTTGCTATCACATTGTTTTCTAAGATAACTAATCAAAGAACAAACATTGTTAATACAAATTAGAACTCATAATGAATTCAAAAGAAATTTGTTGAGCAAAAATTGGGATGAACCTCAAAAGGAACTATTCTCTTAATTAACACCACATTCTGGTTTTATTGTTTAGGATCAATCATGCCTAGTTCCAAACAACAAGATTACCAAGACACGACTCATTATATACCAATGCACCACCGAAAGGACGGTCTTGACCCTAAAGATCGAAAAGCTTTCAAAATGCTACAAAATTGGTTGTTTCATGAAGGCCGTGTAGTTGATCAATCTTTTCTCAATAATACCGACATTCCCAAAGTCTTTTCGAGGATCAATTTTTAGTGCCTCCTCAACATCAATGAACAAATATGTGTAGTGTTTGTTCTTGAGTTTTACAAAAGCGTTTAGATCATAGGAAATGATGACGAAACCATCTCCATTGTCTTCATCATCAACGAGCACAACTACACCTTAACCCTTGCCGAGTTTGCCCGGATTCTCCGCATTCCTCACCATGGAGTGTGTATGTATTCCAATGATTGGTCACTCGCCAAGCTTCATGACATGGTTGATGATCACGAGGTTTATTTCAAAACCCTTCATGAACCGGCAATGGTGAGAGATGCCATATTCATTTAAAGAGCCTCCCAAACCCGAGTAACTAGGAACTTAAAAGTCATCCACTGAGATCCCTTTCAAATGGAACTTTTTGAGATGTTCCCTCTCTACAAGAAATGGGAACAAATTCTTAGGGAGAATGTCCTTTACTTGGTTGGAAACAAGGATCATCCGAATGCATGTCTTGTGTTTCTAGGACGGATAAGATGGTTCTACCATATGATATACTTCTTACTCGCCTAGCTAATTTTGTCTTGCCTTAGAACCGTCTCCTTATACGGATGACCATTTGTTTTGCAAAAAAGTCATGGTACCTCTATCTAAAGAGAAAACATCGAGGTTCGTGGTTGAAGGTAAAAGACCTCATCCACCAACGGACTCATCTGAGGAGACGGAAGGAGAAGGAAGCAACCCCATCGACAAATACCATCTCGACCCCGTGTCCTACATTGACCAATTTCCAGACATTACAAGCCCTTCCCAATAGTTCCAACAAACAAAGGGAATGTTCAAATGCATTGCCAATTTCCTATTGGGGAAGAAGAAAAAGTGAGATGGAAGCTTGAGGGTGATGGTAGGTGAGGTGAATGACCTTGATTTGAACAATGTGATGTACGTCTTAAACAATATTGCTTTTATTTAGAACTCAGTAGTATGTGGTGGTATGGCGAAAAACATGAACATCTTAACCTAGGATAACATAATAGGAATTTTATGACTCTTTGATATCATATCAAAAAGTCGGTCTTTCTCCTAATTGCATGATCATATATCACTTTTACATGCCATGCTTGCTATGCTTTACTTACATACATGAATTCTTGATGTAGGAATCACTAGCTTTAAATTTCGATGCTTAGTGCAAAATTTTGCACGTGTTCTGTTAAGAAATGGTCCCAGATTCCGGATCCCTAGGCTATAACTAGCCGAATCCCTCACATGAAGGATCCGTGGGATCCGGGTGGGCGGAATGGAATTTTAGCATCCTCACATGAAACCAACCTTCCAGACCTTATTAGACTAGTTAAACATAATACATTAGGATCACTTAAGTCCCCCTTAGGCTCAGTTGATCCCATATTCACTTGTGGATGACTTAAGATCACATTCAAGATGTTTTTGATTTATCATTACTTCAAAAATCATAATCTTTCCGCTCTAATGTTCACACATTGTTCCTCTCATCTCAAAATACCTAATTTGATATTTTTCTCAATTTTAGTAAATTGATTTTAGTCATCTTTATCTTAGAATAGGCTAAATACTAGTTTTTCATTTCTTGTGATTTTTAAGGAATTTTACAAATTTTCCTTAAGTCACCATCTGATATCTAGGATCATTTGACATCATTTTACTCTCTCAAAAATTCTTAGTATCATACTTAACCACTCATAGGTACCCATGAAAACTCCATCCCTTTAGAAAAACCATCATTAGATATCCTCACTCATTATGCTTGAACATTTAAGTCCTATACCATTTAAGACACCTTAGGGAACTTAAACACTCAAGATACAGAGGTGCTAGACCATGGTAGAACATCATCACTCCATTTTCTTTGTCTCTGAGAGGCGAATCCCTGAAATTCAACTAGTCGGATCCCTAAAGATGGGGATCCGTGGGAACCGGCTATACAGAATGGTTGAATTTCACTTAACTCATCAATTTCAAACTCTCTTTAGTAATCTAAACACTCCACTTTGCTTTAAATGACTCCCTAGGATAGAACAAAACTGTAGTTGACTTTAGTACATACTAAGAACCTTAGTGGTCTAAACTTTAATTTACTAACCTAATCTCATCCTTTATAAACCAAGTGAGTTTGTGTTCTCAAACCATCATTCAAACTCAGTAGCTAAAACACCCCTTACCTCCTACTTTTCACCATGACTAAAGCATCTAGTAAAACCTCATCAACAAAAGGTTCCTCCAAGAAAAATGCTCATGTTGTTCATGACATTTCCTCAACTGAGTCATCACCCGTCAAAACCTCAAACACTAGAGTTCCTCCCCAACAAACTCAACCAACCAAAACCAGGAGAACCGCTCAAATTAGCATCCGACCTTGTGGGTTGGAAAGACTTTCACCAAACACTACCATACCCTCTAAAACAAACACACCTAGCTCCACTAAAACACCTAAATCATCATTTCTAGAACCTAGATTACAGTCTTTCACCACACCTCTTTCACATCCAAACCTTTACTTCTTAGAAGACTCACCACCTAGGACTTCTCATTCACCATCCTTCTCATTAAATGAGGAAATAACTTCACACCAAAACATTGATGTTGGAACGTCACCAACACACGAATTCTACCCACCTTCACCATCAAATAGTCCATCTTTGAGTACAAGGAATCACCAATCTCAAAGACCGGACCATATGGATACCTCCTTATTTCTACCACCAACCCATACATCACCACCTTCATCCTTAGTTGAACCCCATCCTACTTTACTTAACTCACCTCCACAAATCCCTCCATCCTTTGTGGAACCTCCTTCCTTCTCACCCAAATGTTTCGCCTCAAACCGCTCCATCTCCAATACCTCCATCTCCTAGCCATGACAATAATTGCTCTAATTGTCAACATACCTGAGGGTTAGTTCAAGAAGTACGAAATGAGCTACGTTTCATGTTCCATCACCTTCTTGAACGATTTGACCAAATCAACAAATCTACTCGTCCCTAAAAACTTAGAAATACAAGCACAAGTGGTGCTCTCTTCTAGGCTTGGGAGCAACTTAGAATTATTAGAAAATTTACTATATGTTTGTATCATTTTCCTAGTTTTATAGATATGTGTATCATTTTCTTGTTTTATTGAATGAAACTACATGTTGTATGCTATATAGTTATGAGAATATGTTTGGTGCTACAATACATAACTCATTTGGACTTTTATGTCACTTTTTACATCTACATTGCTGCCAATTGAATGCAGGTACACGGTTCCCACAATTTAGCATAGATGGATCCATCACAGGAAGGATCTGCCAGAACCGTCCAACAGAAGCACATTTTTTAACTAATGTGAATCTCATTTGTAGGAAACAATCCACCATATAATTGTTTTCTAACATTTGTTTTGAAGACTTTGACACCCTCAATAAGGGGGAGCTTTTTTCGTCAAATCAAAGCATTGCTAAAACGCTTGCAATACATTCACTTAGGTTTTCCAAGTTACTTGACGCCCTCCTTAAAAGGGAGCACTCATCAAAGGGGAGCATTTCGTCAAAGACGAAACCTTTACAAAAAATACATGCAACACACTTGTTTAGCCTTCCTAATTACTTGATGTTTTGTCATAAACAAAAAAGGGGATATTGTTAATACAAATAAGCCATAAAAACGTTTATTTATATTTTACGATCTTCTAATGTTTTGTCGATAACAAACGTAAAATCATTTTACAGAAAAAAATAAAATACGTAAATGGTTTGAGCCAATAGTTTACTAACACACTTTTACTAAACATATTAAAACTATATCAAAACATGTTTAGTAAATAAGTTATACAAAACCAAAGACATTTTTATAAAACACTAACAAGTAATATTGTTTATATCTTATAGAAATGCATGTGTATAACAAATAGTGTTTACATTTTATAGAAATGTATATGTACCTTGTATATGTTGTAATGGGTAAAAACCAAAGTCCATAACCCATGACCCATGACCCATGATCCATGATCCATTGACGAGGTACAATGAATGTTGTTGGGTAAAACCAAAGTCCATAACCCATACCCATGGAGCAAGATCCATAACCCATAACCCATTGCATGACATCATTCATAAAGTCATGTTAGATATTATCCATGATCCATGACCCAAAGTCCATGCCCATGACCCAAGATCCATAACCCAATCACTAGTTACATTGCATCTTGTTGAGTATCCATAATCCATTACCCATAACCCATAACTCGGTTTGCAACCCAAAATATGGACTAAACTGACCCAATAGCCAGATCCCAGGTTTTGCACTAGCCGGATTCCTCTGGTGAGGGATCCGTTGGAACCGTGGGACAGTAGACATGATTTGTCTATAAATAGTGAGCCATTTCTTTCTTGCCCACTACCACTCTTAGATATACTTTCTCTCAGTATTCTAACCTTACTAAACACATATCCAAATGATCATTCTATGCAGTTTTATATTTGTGTGATTCTCTAGATTCCTCTAAAAGGCGAGATCACCACCTCTTGAAGACATGCAAGCTCAAGGTCATGAGTTGCTAAGCTTCATCATCATCAAGACCACTGAAGTATATCTTGTTGATAGTTCTTTCCTCCCTCCATAGAAGTGTCGTGTTGAAGGCATTAGTGAAAGGTGCAAAAGGGTCGTGTTGAAGGCATTAGTCAAAGGTGCCAAAGGTGTACAATCGATATGGTATATCGATGTACAAGTTGTCTTGTTTGTGTTAGAGGTTGTTGATATCCTCTCTTGTGTTGTAACAAGGAGTGTGTCTCCTTTGGGTAGTAGTATAGTGTTGGGTAGTAGTTCCTCCTTTGTAATGGAACTCGGTATCTAGCCTTGTACCGGATAAAGTGTAGGCGACGTTGTGATAGGTTTGGTTCTACCTCGTGGAATAACTCAGTGTCTAGCCTTTTACCGGATAAATAGTAGGCGACGTTGTGAAGGCTTCTCTGCCACATTAAGGAGCTTGTGTTCTGTAGTGCTTACAAACTCTCGAGTGGGGTACTCGGGGACTAGAGTAGGGCAAGGAAAAGGTGTCCTTGTAGCCAAACCACTATAAAAACTTGTGTCGGGGTTTTGTGTTCCTTACTCTTTATCTTTTGCATTACTTACTTATATGCTTATCTATCAATATCCAACACACATATCAAATAGATTAACATAAGTCGATCTAAATAGTTTAAAATAGAGTTTTAATCGGTAAAACTATTCAACCCTCCCCCCATCTAGTTTTCCACTGGTTTGGTTCTACCTCGTGTAAGAACTCAGTGTCTAGAGTTGCAACAGATAAAGAGTAGGTGGCGTTGTGAAGGCTTCTCCGCCACATTAAGGACCTTGTGTTTTGTAGTGCTTACAAACTCTCGAGTTGGGTACTCGGGGAGTGGAGTAGGGCAAGGAAGGTGTCCTTATAGCCGAACTACTATAAATACTCGTGTCGTGATTTTATGTTTCTTTACTCTTTATCCTTTGCATTAATTTTTATATGCTCATCTAGCAATATCTAACACACATACAATATAGATTGACATAAGTCGATCTAAGTACTTTAAAACAAAGTTTTAATCGGTAAAACTATTCAACCCCCCTTCTAGTTTTTCACAATCATCAAGACCACTGAAGTGCATCTTGTTGATAGTTCTTATCTCCCACCATTAGTGTTTCAAGTTAAAGGCATTGGTGTATTGTGCTGATTTGTTTTCAAGTATATATAAAATGAATATCAAATATAATAAACGCGTGAATCACCGAGTCAACCCTTGATGAAAAAAGGTCAACATGCAAAACCCGCAAATACGATATATGATACTGGGCAAGTGTTACCTGGGTCGTTTCCCAACGAGGTGTGAATCGAGGATTTCGTTTGAGATTTGTTATTAAAATGCTTGAAATTTGGGTTTTTACTTTTTTTTGTTTGTTTTCTAAGTTTAATTTAAGACACGGGAACGTAAATAAGGCAAGAAATGAAAGCAAACTACTAAATTAACAACTAATAAGCACATAAACTAATAAACGAAGCTCAATTAAGTCCTAACGCAATTAAAATTAAAAAAACGAGCTTAACCAGGAACGTAAACGAGCCCGGAAAAAAAATTCTTGAATTTTAACCCTACAAGTGCAATTTTATTTTTCCTAAGTCCTAAATGACTAAAAATAATTTTAGAAATAGGTGATTATTTTTTTACTTTTATATTTTTTATTATGAATTAAAAACAGTTTTAATTAAAAATAATTATTAAAAATAGTAAACTTATTTAGAAAAATATGAGATTTTTATAAAAAATGCTAAATGTAAAAAGGATTCAAGGAAAAATAAGGTGGAAAACACAGCTTATCAAAATAAAGCTGTTAGAAAGCTAATAAGAGAATTAAGATTAAACTGACAAAATGTAGTTAAAGAATTAATTGTAGGGATTACAAATGTAAGTCCTTAGGGCGCGTTTAGTTAAGTGTGTGTGTAGTGGGGTGTTAAGAGGTTGAGGTCAGGGGTTCGAGCCTAGCTCGCCCCCGATTTCCCCTTTTTATTTTTATTTTTTGAAATTTTGTTTTTGTAACTTTTGATAAGCTAAATATAAGACTTTTTTTTGTAAAAGCAAACTTTTTAAAATCTTGAAATAACTAGGAAAACAGCTTATAAGCACAACATATTACACCAAAGGGGTTTAAAGCTAAAATCCTAAACTGTTTTGAACTTAAAAGCTTCTAAAAGCTAATCCTAAAACCTAATAAGCTACCAATAACTTAAAACATTCTAAATTACCTAATCTAAACCTAATAAGCAAGGAAATAAGCTGTTTAAAGGCAGACAGTTTCAAAATGAGCAAAGAACTAAACACAGCTAAACTGATCTAAAAAGCTATAATAAGCTGTCCTATGAACTTAATAAGCTACACGGGACCTAAAGGTGATTTAACAAGCAAATATAGTCCTAAGGAAACTTGAAAATAAGCTGAATAAGGCAGATAAGTGGTAATGCATAATTAACAATCCAAACAGCTTAGTGGGGTAACTTTGAGCTTATGCACAAGCTCTAAGGCACTAAGTTAGAAGCTTAAATTCTTAGGAAATGTAAACAAGCTGGCAAAGAGTGATCATACCAATTTTCAGACACAAGGGAGCTTATAAGAGCTTATTAGAGGGCTTAGAAATGACTGGGTTGAGACAGACATTTTTGACCCTTTTTTCCTTTGTGAAAACAGTCCTAACCTACCTACTTTAAGCTAAACATTAAGCTAGCTAAAGACTAATCTAGACTACCAAAACTAAAAACATATTAATTTGAGCAACCAAAGAACACAATAAGCCAAAATTTAAACATTTTAGACTACAAAATAAGCTAGAAATTAGGCTGAGAAAAAGTGGACAGACTACAACTTGTTTTTACTTTTTTTAACTGCCACAGGCTTAAAAACTTATAAAGTTGGACTTGGGACCTTAATAAACTTAAACTTAAACTTCAAAATAACTCATTTAAACTAACTTGAACCAAAAACAATAAATTAAAATGACCTATTGATGAACTTTTTAAAAAACTAGCTGACACAATAGTTTTAAAATGTGAAATTTGGAAATCACATGATACATTTGTTAGTTTTAAAATTCAAGCCCAAACACCCCTTAAAACATATTAACCGCTACATATCATCGTCGGGAAATAACTGGAACAAATATAAGTCTTACCTTGTAATGTTTGAAAATCATCCAAGAGGGGCCATTGTTGGGGCAAAATATTGAGTTGATAAATACAAAAATAATGGGCAACACTGTAACAAGAATGAAACATGAAGGACTAAAATGACAAAGAAGGAATTCTTCAATTTGTAGAAGATTACAGAAGATTTCCTAGAAGATAATTGTAAAAGTTAGGAAAATTTAGTTTCCCAATACTTACCCTTTATAAACCCTAATGTCTCTAGTATATAAAGAGACATAGGGGCGTGAGTTTTAGTGTGGTCAGAAAATGTAGTCGACTAAAAGTGTGTGTGTCTAGGCGTCAAGTCCTCTAATGGGAAGCCTAGAGTTTGTGTTTGGTTTAAGCCCCAAGGTAATCAACGTTTCCCTTGATCCCTGTTATTGTTGAGTAACCGTTCTACACTTGATCACGTATAATTTGGGCTTAGTGTGTTTGTAATGAAGAGACAACCTTGTTAATAGCAAAGTATTTTGATTATATTCCGATGTGCTTTGTATGTTCGTTGTTATTGTTATCCTAGATGTAAGATCTAATCAATCCTAGCTCTCAAAGATCTTTAACATGTGGTATCAGAGCCCGGGGGCTCGTGATCTCGGATCTATAAGGTTTTTTGAAAGAAAAGAAGAAAAATTTGAAGCTGTTATAAACTTTCATAACTTTCTGCAGGGCCGTTTTTCGAAGGCGTTTTCTCATTCGTTAACCATTGGATCAGGACGATATTTTTGTTGAAGGTTCTTGGTATATCAATGAAGATTTTCACCGGAGGGATCTTTAATATGATGTCTCATTCGTAAGATATTCGTTGTTGAAAACTGTTGCAGAGGAGGGTATGTGTTTCGGATTTTTAGGGTTTGTTCAAAATTATTTTAAGAACGGTTTGATTACTTGTTGCTGATATTGTTAATCATTCTACTTATCCTACACAAAGATGTTGGTTAATGTCTATAATTCTTGGAAGTAAACAGTTTGAAGAAGGTACGATTGGTTTTTTAAGGTTAATCGATTATTATGGTTTCTTAAATTTCAAGATCTATTCTAAATTGTTTCAAAGAAACCCTAGGCCGTTATTGTTTACAATCATTATATTTTGCTTCAAGGAAACTCTAGTTACAGTTAGTCTTCAAGGGTGATCATTGGTTTTTGATGCTGCATATTCTAATCCGTAATGAATGATGTAACTGGTAGACATATACAAGTAAGGGTACATTTTAGACTGAAGTTACTGACGCAGTAAAAAAAAGGTTACTGGTACTAAGACTGAGGTTACTGCTACTTCTTCTCACGTTCTTGTTTTTGAAAGTCTACTACTTGGTGAGTTAGTACTGCTACCTACAAGTTCGTACTGCCACTTTAAACTGCTCCATTCTTAGCACTACTCATTCTATAACACTTAGTATTGTTGGTTGTTCATCTTAGTACTGCTTGTTGATGGTTATTGTTGCTCTTTCCTCGTTAATACTGTCGAACATTCTACAAGTTCATACTGTTGCGTTCATGTTAATAATACAAAGTTTTGTTTCAGCTACTGCGTATCTCGTTAAAAGTTGTTGGTTTGATTCAAGTTTAATTTGCTGGATAATTTGTTACTGTTGCTGATTCATGAAAGAGGTTTTGGAATGTTAATGCATGTTTGAGGGTTTCAAATTTTCATTGATGAAAATTAGTACTGCTTGATTGGTTTTGAAGATGTCAAACCCACACACAAGAATGGTTTTGGTTTTAAGGTTAATGGTTCGTTATGACCTGGTGTTATAAATGGTCATGTTTTTTTAACGTAGTTATCATGTTCCTGTTAAGGGGAAGCTTTCTACTTTCTACATGGTTTCTACTACTCAGTCAAAGAACTATTCTTCATTTTTACTACTGCTTGGTCTCAACTATTATTGTAGTCAGTTTTAGTAGGCTATTTGGTGCTCGTTCGTGGATGTTACTGCATGGTGTTTGTTACTATCGTGGTTAGTTATTCAAAAATTTCTTATGGTTACTTTAAATGGTTAACACTTAGATTTCAGGGGAAGCATTTTCTATAGTGTTTAATCATTGACATGCATCATTTGAGGGGCAGGTATTTACTACTGCTTATTTGGTATTACTACTGCTAGTTTAAGTTTCTATTACCTTAATTTCATTTTTAGTAATCTTTTTGGTGTACATTCATGGAGGGTATTTTGAGTCATTATAAGGTTGGATTAGAAGTTTGATATTGGTTCGTGGTGGTTGAAATAAAAGTTGTTTCTACTTAGCTTCTCCTATTGGATAATGGCAAAAAGGGAGAAGAAGAGTCTACTTGAAGATCCTTGATGGTACAACATGTTAGTTTAAGGGGAAGTTTCATTCATTGTGTAGTTTTGTAATTACCAAGTAGGGGAAGATTGTTAGGGCGAAATATTGGGTTGATAAATACAAACATAATGAGCAACAATGTAACAAGAATTAAACATAAAGGACTAAAACGACAAAGGATGAATTCTTCAATTTGTAGAAGATTACAGAAGATTTCCTAGAAGATAATGGTAAAAGTTATTAAGATTTAGTTTCCTAATACTTATCCTTTGTAAACCCTAATGTCTCTAGTATATAAAGAGACATAGGGGCGTGAGTTTTAGTGTGCACAGAAAATGTAGTCGACTAAAGGTGTGTGTGTGTCTAGGCGTCAAGTCCTCTAATGAGACACCTAGAGTTTGTGTTTGGTTTAAGACCCAACGCAATCAAGGTTTCCCTTGATCCCTGTTATTGTTGAGTAATCGTTCTACACTTGATCACGTAGAACTAGGGCTTAGTGTATTTTTAATAGTTGGTAGAGATGATGACGAGAAAACCTTGTTAATAACAAAGTATTTTGATTATATCCTGCTGTGCTTTTTATGTTCTTTATTATTGTTATCTTAGATGTGAGATCTAATCAATCTGAGCTCTCAAAGATCTTTAACAACCTTCAATGCTAATAATGGTGAAAGCTGGTCAAGATTTTGTACTTGCACAACGAAATAAATAAATGTAAATACTAAAATAAAATTAGACATCCTTGAAATTGCCAGAAATACCAACAATTCACGACTCCTTAAACAATATTATGTTTTCATACAATTGATATGAACTTATGGGTGTTTGGATATACCCAAAATAGCTAGGGATTACCAGCTTATATTTGATGATTTGGAGGTCCTTATCTGAAAAAAGCATGAGCCTTTAATCGTAAGTTGTGCAAAGAAAATCTAAATACTCTCATGTGTTATGCCCAATGCAACATAATAAAATGAGATATATAAAGTTTCCCAAACACCCCCTAGCTAATCATTGTCGTAAATATAAGTCACGACACAACATATTATATATCCTTAGAAAATAAAAGTGACATATGCTCATTTACTTAATAAAACTCATAAGGTGCAATTCTTTATTATAAATCGGATTCCGCAATCTTTTTCGTAAATCTTACCGGAGCATCTATGTATCTGTTAGGTTTTAGGTTCCATTGAAAGGAATTATTCTAAGTATGGAACCACTGCCAGCATAAAGGTAACCACGGCTAGAAGACTGGAACTACTGCTCAAGACAAACCATGGCTAGTAGGAACTTCGAATCACTGCTAATGTAATCAAAGCACTGCTAGTTAGTTGTGTCGGTTTAACTTGTAATATTCTAGAAGGTCTTGAGTAGGTTGAATTGTATTTAGATAAGTATGGTAATTATATTTATCTTGTAGAATACGTTATGTAGATTGTATAGGACTTCTTAGCCTATAAAAGGAGGTCCTAGGTTAGAGTTAGTTATATATATTAGTTATATCTAAAGTTGATACACTTCAAGGTTTTAAAACCCTAATACTATTCAGAGTATTCGTATTAATAAAATATTGAGGTGTTGATTGATAATCAAAGTATTCTTCTTAAGATTAAACATTAAATTCTGCGTAGTGTTTAATAGTTTGTTTTACTTTAAGTCAGCTTCTATAAATGATCGTTTGCTCAACTGGGATCAACAAGTGGTATCAGAGCTTGTGATCTAGAAGCTGTGATCAAGAAGAAAACAATTTTACTCAGATTTACTCAAGTTCAAGATGTCTGACGAAACTCATATGGTTACTGCCTCCAAAGTACACATGCTAAAGCATGGAGAGTATCAAGTATGGAAGATGCGAATGAGACAATATATTCGCATGATTGACTACAACATCTGGGATGTTATTGAGAAGGGTTATACTTTACCTACTAAGGGTCCTGATCGAAAACCTATTGAGATTGTTAGTGAACCTGACAAGGCTCAAAGGAAGTTGGAGATAAAGGAACATAGTATTCTCAGTATGGGAATACCCAATGAGTATGCATTGGGATTTCAAGAGTATGAGACTGCTAAGGAGCTAATGGATGCCATTGAAACAAGATTTGCTGGTAATGATGCTACCAGAAAATCTAGGAAAAACATGCTAAAACACCAACTTGAAAACTTTACTGCTCTCAGTGGAGTAAAACTTGATGGCACCTATAACAGACTGCAGAAGCTCATAAGTCAATTAAAATTGGTGGACTATAAAGTTGCTCAAGAAGATGTAAATCTCAAGTTTATCAGAAGTTTGTCACCTGAATGGGCTATGCATACAGTTGTGTGGAGAAACAAAGATGATTTTGAAAAGATGACTCTGGACAATCTCTACAACAAGTTGAAGGTTTACGAGTCTGAAAAGAACATTGCTGGAACATCCTCATCTTCACAGAACATTGCTTTTGTGTCTGCAAACCATAGGAGTTCACAGGAAGCTTCCATTGCTGCTTATGGAGTTTCCACTGCTATTGCTAATGATACCACTGTTAGTAATAACATTAGTGATGGTGCAATATGTGCTTTTCTAGCTGATCTGACAACCAGCGTGACTGTACTAAACCAAGATTTAGATCAAATTGATCCTGATGATCTTGAAGAAATCAATCTTCAATGGAAAATGGCAATGCTCACATTTCAAGCTAGGAGATTTCTAAAAAGGACTGGCAGACAAGTCAAGTATGATGGTCAAAGAAAGGCAGGGTTTGACAAGAGCAAGATGGAGTGCTTCAACTTCAAGAAGAAGGGGCACTTTGCAAGGGAGTGTAGGTCTCCTAAGAGGATGAGTGAGAACTTTAAGAAGGCACCTGAAGAACTACAACCTTCTTCAGATTTGGTTGCTTAAGATGGACTTGGAAACTATGACTAGAGTGACCAAATTGAGGAAGGACCAAATGCTACTTTCCTGGCTAGTGAAGCTTCCAAAGTGCACAACTTTGCACTCATGGCTTATGCTTCATCATCTTCTGGCTCTGACACTGAGGTATCAAATAATTCAACTAGTTCTGTGTGTTCTTACAAATCTTGTCAATATACTTTAGAACGTCAGAAAGCCATTATAGAGAGTCTAAGGAAAGAAGTAGATAGACTTGCATTAGATAACTTAGGTTATAAAGTTGGTCTTCAGAATGTAGAAGAGAAACTTAAGTTTTGTATCAAATGTGAGTTTGAATATGTGGAAAAGATAAACATACTAGGTGGAGAGATTAAAATTAAAGATAGAGAGATTAAGGTGCTTAAATAGAAACTAGAAGAAGCTGAAATTGTAAAACAGGAAGCCCTAGATGAAAAGGAGAAACACATAGTTAGGGTGGAAAAACAACAATTTGCTTCTGATTTAGTAAATAAATCAATAGGATGTCAATTAATGAAAAAGGGTTCTGGGATAGGATACAATGATATGCCACCACCCAAGATAATGAAACATGCACCACCTGGTACTGAATTGTCATTCAGTGATGAACTTAGCTTTAACAAACGTGTAGATGAAAAAGTTAAGATTGAGTCACCTAAGGAAGAAACTGTTAGGTTATCTGATGGTCCAATTATTGAAGATTGGGAGTCAGATTCTGAGGAAGATAGGTCTGAGTCAACACAGTCTGATAAGATAGAAAATATTAAAAAAGTTGACTCAAAACAAGCCAATTTTGGTATGCCTAGATTTGGAGCTCAGATTTCTAAGAAGGTTGTTGAATTCAATGAGGTACCTAGGGAACTGATGAAAAGATACATACCCAGGGGTAATCAAAGAAACTTCAACGGCATAATTTCAAATAGACTAGGAAGTGAGTTTCAATGTGTTAAAAAGGCTTGTTTTAAATGTGATAGTTTTGAACATCTACAAAGAAACTGTTATAAAAACCAACCACAAGTTTGGAACCATTGCAGGAGGGTAAATCATCAAAAATTTTCAAAGAAAACAATCCCTCATCCTAATAAAAATATGGTTCCCAGAGCAGTGTTAATGAAAAATGGCACAACTAAATCAATAATCACTGCTGCACCCAAATTGGTTCCAACCACTGCTAAGAAAAATGTAACCACTGCCAAGCAAAATGATTCCACTGCTAAGCAGAATGTCACCACTGCTGAGACAAAAGAAATTTTAAAAATACCTAAGGTGATAACTGACAGAGTGGTTGGAAGCCATTTCTATACTGTAAAGGCCTCAGCTTGTTGGCAATGGAAACCAAAGACCAATGTCTTAGAACATGTCAACAGTGCATCAATGAACTTAAAGAAATTTGACTATGTTGATGCACAAGGCAGACCCAAATCGGTATTGACTTGGGTCCCCAAAAGGAACTAACTTGTTTAAATTCATGTGTAGGGCAATCTACACGATGAGCTAAAAGACAAAGGAATTTTTGAAAGTGGTTGCTCTGGGCACATGACATGGGATGGGAGCAACCTTGAGGATTTTGAAGCCTTTGATGGACGCTATGTGGCATTTGGTAATGATCCAAAGGGAGGAAAGATACTTGGCAGAGGAACAACCAGAACAGGAATGTTGGACTTTGAAAAAGTCTATCTGGTACAGGGATTGAAGTACAATCTATTCAGTATTTCTCAGATGTGTGATAAAAGGAATTAGGTACTTTTTGGGGAAACTGAATGTGTGGTGTTATCTCCTGACTTTAAAATGCTTGATGATAAATATGTGTAGCTTAGGGTTCCTAGGAAAGACAACATATATTTTTTTTGATTTGAAAGATGTCATTCCTAATAGATCCCTAACCTGTTTGTTTGCTAAGGCATTTGTTTATGAGTCAAAATTATGGCATAGAAGGCTAGGTCACCTAAACTTTAATACCATCAGTAAATTGGTAAAGGGGAAATTAGTTAGAGGTCTACCTTCTAAGGTTTTTGAAAGTAAAGATCTTTGTGTGGCCTGTCAAAAAGGTAAACAACATAGAGCCTCTTGTAAGGCCAAGACTGTGAACACCATTACTCAACCACTATTTATGTTACACATGGACTTATTTGGTCCCACATTTGTTAAGAGTTTGAATCATAAGCAGTATTGCCCAGTTATCACTGATGATTATAGCAGATTTTCTTGGGTTTACTTTCTGGCACTTAAGAGTGAAACTAGTGAGATTCTTAATAGTTTCATCACTAAAATAGAAATTAGTGTGAACCATAAGGTCAAAGTAATCAGATGTGATAATGGAACTGAGTTCAAAAATGATGTCATGAATAAGTTCTGTGTGGATAAAGGTATTGAAAGACAGTTTAGTGTTGCTAGGACACCTCAACAAAATGGTGTAGCTGAAAGGAAAAATAGAACACTAATTGAGGCTACAAAAACAAGGTTATCTGAATCTAAGTTACCAACTACCTTTTGGGCTGAATCTGTAGGAACTGCATGTTATGTGCATAATAGAAGTAAGGTAGTGAAGCCTCATAAAAAGACCCCCTATGAGCTGTTACATGGTAGGAAGCCTATGATAGATTTCCTAAAACCTTTTGGGTGTCCTGTTACTATCTTGAATACCATTAATCACCTAGGAAAGTTTGAGGAAAAGGCAGATGAGGGTTACTTTATTGGCTACCCTTTCAGTAGTAAAGCCTTTAGGGTATACAATAGGAGGACCAGGATAGTTGAAGAGAATCTACATGTTAGGTTCAATGAAGAAACTCCTAGTGTTGAGACAAAAGGACTAGAGTGGCTGTTTAATATTGATATGCTAACCAAGTCTATGAATTATGAGCCTATCAATGCAGGTACATCCACTAATGTTGATGTATGTACACAAAAGGACTCTGATGCAGGAACAAATTCTAAGGAAGTTGAACCTCCAAAGGAGTTCTATTTGATAGAGAATTGGAAAGCTGGTCCTGTCAAACCCATCATTGAAAAGAAGGGTCCCTCAGATGATGATGCTTTGGATTCAGGAAGCAAGGCTGATCATCATCAAGATAATGAAGAATGGTTAGTTGATGACTCAATGTCAGTAGAAGAAATTGAGAAGCAAAAGAAAGTTGCTAAAAGCACTGCTAAGCCAAATTCTACCACTGCTAGTTCAAGTGAAACCCCTGATGCAAGTCTAGATAGCAGTACTTACTTTGGAATCCCTGCCAAGCCACTATTTGGTGATGATGAGTATCCAACAGATCTTGACATGCATGACTTGGAAGAAAGGGATACTCCCACTGATGATGAGAACATGGATGACTATTTCAACGATGCTGATATTACTAATTTGGAAACAGTCATCATAGAGAGTCCAATTCCTACCACCAAAGTTCATAAGGATCATCCCAAAGAGTAAATACTTGGAGATTTGAATACACCAGCTCAAACAAGAAGCAGGGCTCAGAACACTAAAACCTTTCCTAAACAAGGTTTCTTTGCTAGGTCACTTCATAAAAGGAAAAGACATCAAGACCTGCAAAAGTGTTTGTTTTCTTTCTTTTTGTCACAGAAGGAGCCCAAAAGAGTTGAAGAAGCATTAGGAGAAGAAGGTTGGATTCAATCAATGCAAGAGGAGCTGTTACAATTCAAACTTCAAGAGGTGTGGACATTGGTTGATCTACCTAATGGCAAGAGGGCTATTGGAGCTAAATGGGTATTCAGAAACAAAAGGGATGAAAGGGGTATTGTGGTGAGGAATATATCAAGGTTGGTTGCTCAAGGATACGTACAAACTGAAGGCTTGGATTATGATGAAGTATTTGCACATGTTGCCAGAATTGAAGCTATAAGACTATTTTTAGCATATGATTCATTCAAAAATTTTGTGGTGTATCAAATGGATGTTAAGAGTGCCTTTCTGTATGGTAATATTGAAGAGGAGGTATATGTTTTTCAACCTCCTGGTTTTGAAGATCCTGATCATCCTGATCATCCTGATAAGGGCATGGTATGATTGCCTTTCTACTTATTTGCTGTACAATGGATTTAAGAGAGGACTGATTGACAAGACATTGTTCATAAGGAAGCGCAAGGATGATATATTGATGGTTCAGGTTTATTTTGATGACATCATCTTTGGCTCAACAAATAAGGAGCTGTGCAAGGTTTTGAGAAGCTTATGCATGATAAGTTTCAGATGAGTTCTATGGGTGAACTCACTTTCTTTTTGGGGCTACAGGTTTAATAAAGGACTGATGGTATCTTCATCAGTCAAGACAAGTATGTAGCAGATATTTTGAAGAAATTTGGATTTCAGGATGTCAAGAGTGCAAGTACTCCCATGGAAACTCAGAAACCACTGCTACCTGATGATGGAAGTCCCAGAGTTGACGTGAAGCAATATAGATCCATGATTGGGTCTTTAATGTATCTCACTGCTTCTAGGCCTGATATTATGTTCTCAGTATGTGTGTATGCAAGATTCCAAGTCACACCAAATTCATCACACATGAATACTATGAAGAGGATCTTTAGATACCTCAAGGGACATCCTAAATTGGGCCTTTGGTACTCTAAGGATTAAACTTTTCATTTGGTGGCCTATACAGATAGTTATTATGCTGGAGCTAGTTTGGATAGAAAGTCTACAACTGGAGGTTGTCAGTTTTTGGGAAGCAGGCTAATCTCATGGCAGTGTAAGAAGCAGACTATTGTAGCCAATTCCACCACTGAAGTTGAGTATGTCTGCTAATTACTGTGGTCAAGTGCTTTGGATTCAGAATCAATTGTTGGACTTTGGGTACAATTTTATGCATACTAAGATTTACATTGACAATAACAGTACAATATACATCATTAAAAATCCAGTTTTGCATTCTTGAACTAAACATATTGAGATAAGGCATCACTTTATTAGAGATTGTAATGAGAAAAGGTTAATACAAATGGTTAAGATCCATACTGACTTCAATGTTGCTGATCTTCTCACTAAAGCTTTTGATGTGGTGAGGTTTCAGTATCTTGTCATTAGTATAGGTACGATAAATCTCTAAGTCTCGAATTTGTTTTGTAAAAGTTTGTAACATATATGTACTGCTATTGGTAGATCTTAGTATTGCTAATTTAGTTTTATCCACTGCTTGTTATTTTTGTTCTCACTAACTATTTTGCAGATCAAAGTTCAATCACAATCAGTAAGTAGAAATGGTGCTTAAAAGAAACATGGAAATTATTCATTATTATAAAACTGCATCCTAGGATGCAGTGGTACAACCATTTCCATTCATACAACCATCCACTGACTAGAGCAAACATTACATCAAAAGATACCATCAAGAAACTACAACAACAAGACAACCACCTAAAACTACTCCCTTGACCTCTTTGCTATGCCCCATGCTGGCATAGTTTTCTTCACTCCTTGTCCCCCAATCGCATCCTACACTTTTGGGGAAAGGAGTCCCATCACTTGTGTCCTTCTTGAAGGTGCTGAAGAAGATGGACCAGATGGCTGTACTGGTGGTGCAGGTAGTGTGTTAGGAATTAGAAAATTCAGTCATTAAAGTGTCGGTCACCTCAAGTATATGTAATCATTAGAAAGCTCATAGTCGTAGTTATTTAATGTTAGTAAGAAGTTAGTTAAGTAAAACCATGGAGGACGGACGGGTCTTTACCCACTGTATGCCTGATCCACAGCCCGTAGGAGGCGTTTATTGTAAGACACTGTAAATACCCTCTACCTCCCAAGGTAGAGGGTTGGAGCTTCAATACCATTTTTCTTTGTTTCACATAGTTCCCAAATATCTTCCCTTTCTCTCTCTAGAACTTTCTCTCTCTAAACATTTTGTATACGCCTCAAGTGATTCTGGTTTGATGTGTTTGTGAAATCCTATATCCTACAATTGGTATCAAGAGCCATGGTTTGATCACTCATCTTTCATGCTCTTTGTTTTGGTGGATTTGATAAGGTTTTTGGGGTTATAAGTGTTTAGGAGAGTTTAAATCATTTGGACAATTTCTAGTGTTAAAGTTTGAATTTTGATTGTACTTTTGTGTTTAGGATCATCATATGTGTTTAGGTTTTGAATTGGAAGGCTTGACTCATTGTGGTTTAGCTGTTTTTGATTGATAAAGTGGTTGTTTCAAATATTGTACGAAGCAAGTTGTGCTACGGTGTTGAGTTTCTTGGAAGCGAGTTGCTTTGTTAGTGGAAGTGAGTTGGTTTAAGCGACTTGGCTATTAAGCGAGTTGTATTAGCAGCGAGTTGGTATATGCGACTTGGCTATTAAGCGAGTTGTTTCTTTAACCGACTTGAGTTTTAAAGCGACTTGGCTATTAAGCGAGTTGTATTGTCAGCGAGTTGGTTTAAGCGACTTGGTGGTTAAGCGAGTTGTCTCTGTATGCGACTTGGCTATTAAGCGAGTTGTTTCTTTAAGCGACTTGAGTTTTAAGCGACTTGTCTTTTAAGCGAGTTGTTACCAAAGCGAGTTGACTGTTTAGCTACTTGTCTATTGAGACTTCTCACTTCTTCGTGCTACATTTTTACGGTTGCTCTTTTGGTTTAGTAAAATCCCGTGAAAGAATCAATTTCCCGGTTTAATCAAAGAATAGTAAAATCCTGTAGAACTTGTAATCATGTCCAACAACGTGACAACTATCGTTTCTTCTGTAGCTGAGGACTTTCAAGCAGCTGGATCAGATACTCGTCCACCTATGCTTGACATAACTGATTATGACTCATGGGCTCAACGAACCAGGTTGTACTGTTTGGGAAAGGAAAATGGGGTCAACATTCTCAAATCAATTGATGAAGGACCTTATCAACTTAAGACTACAAGAGACATAATTGATACTGCTGCAGATGGAACAATGATCTTTGGATTGGACAGACCAAATACGTATGATGAGCTCAGTGATAAGGAGAAAAAGAGATTCGATGCTGATATTAGGGCTTCAAACATCATACTTCAGGGTCTTCCTAAAGATATCTACAAGCTTATCAATCACAACACTGAAGCCAAGGCGGTTTGGGATAATGTCAAGATGCTTCTCTCGGGCTCTGAATTAACTAAGGAAGATAGAGAATCATAGTTGTATGATGAATTTGAGCACTTTAAGATGAAACCAGAAGAAAGTGTCTATGAATATTACGTGAGATTCCACAAGCTTGTGAATGATATGAGGAATATCAAAATGACCATGCCAAATATTCAGCTGAATTCAAAGTTTGTGAACAACATGAATCCCGAATGGCACAAATTTGTCACCTCTGTGAAGCTAACTAAAGGATTGAAGAACACCAACTATGAGCAATTGTATGCATTTCTTCTTCAGAATGAGAGACATGCTATGTTTGAACAAAGGATTCTTGAAAAGTTTAAAACTAAACAGGGAGAAACAAGTTCTTCAAATGATTCAACAGCTTTTTACACAAATGTTGGAATTACCACCAAAGCTTCTCAAGTCATACCTACGAGTAACAGTAACTACAAGCTCATTCCTGATCCAGCATATAAACCTCCAGACTCGAACACAATCATGGAAAACTTCATCAGTCAACTGTCTCTCATGGTTAGTCAAAATCTGAATACCACTCCTCACACCAACAATAACCTCAGAACAGCATCCAACCCACACAATCAAGCTACTGTCAG
This sequence comes from Chrysanthemum makinoi, assembly GCA_910596185.1. Classification (NCBI taxonomy): domain Eukaryota; kingdom Viridiplantae; phylum Streptophyta; class Magnoliopsida; order Asterales; family Asteraceae; genus Chrysanthemum; species Chrysanthemum makinoi. Next base: position 233,665,923 of record OU343224.1, on the reverse strand, counting down.
AGATGGAAAGGTTATGGTGCAACCAGTTCAAGGTAGGCAGTATGAACAGGGAAGAGGTGGAGTAGGTGGAGGGTATGTGACTAATCAGAATCGTGGGAGAAATGCCAATCAGGGACAAGTGAAGCCAGTCAAGTGCTACAACTGTGGTGGTGATGGACACATTGCAAGGAACTGCACATCTCCAAAACGCCCTCAAAATGCAGAATACTTCAGAGACAAGATGTTTTGGATGAAGAAGAGTTGTTATTTCTTGCAGAGGGGAATGCTAAGACATATGATGCAGATGTGGATGAGAAGCCAATTCAGGAAATGGGTCACAATCATCAAAATGCCTTTCAAGTTGCCGATTGTGATGCATATGACTCTGATGTCGATGATGAACCTACTGCCCAGACAATCTTCATGGCTAGCATTTCTCCAATGGTCTCTCCAAAGGTCTCATCATCTAAGCAAGCTGGTCCATCCAAAGAATCAATCATCTCAGAGGTATTAAATTTATATGATGAAGTTGATGAGCAAAAGATACATGATAAAGTGCAATCACATGAAACTTGTGAAACAGATATTGTTAATATGGGTAATATTAATATTGTCCCATATGATCAATATGTGATCCAAAGTGAAAGTGTGATTGAACCAAGTGATGCATCTTCTGCAGTCAATGATGACTATGTTTTTGATGAATTCACTCCATGTGCCCCTGATGATTCTGTTATCTCTGAACTTAATGCCTATAAAGAACAAGTTGCCATTTATGAACAACGCGCTAAGTTTGAGTTAACCACTCGTGAGCAGGAAATGGATGACCAAATGCGTACAATTATTAGAAAAAGTAGCTTTAGGGAAGAAATACTAAAACAAGAGCTAAAACGGCTAAGCAAAAACAAGAACTTCAAGAAAATGTGAAAGTGCTTAAGCAGGAGTTTAATGCTAAGGAATCAAAACTTTTAAATGAATTTTCCAACCTAAAAACTTTGAAAAACAAACTTGAAAACAAATTGTACGTACAAGGAAACACCATTCAGACTGCTCACATGATCACTAAGTATGCAGTTCTAAGTGACAAACATAGTGTTGCATTAGTTGATGAACCAAACCCTGAGGCTTGTAAGAAAGCTAGAGAAGCACAGAAGGTAATTTATGATGGCTATGAAATCCTTAAGCCTGGACAGAAACCTAGTTGCGCTGAGAACACTGAGGAAGATAAGCAGTTAGAAGAAGTTACTAGAAAGAAATTGGATGAAAAACTTAAGAGCCCTTCATGCATAGAAAAGAAAATCAGTTATAAAACACCCAACTATGCTAAGGATAATTGGATTGCATTTAACAAGTTTAGACCTCAAACACAGCTGACCCCTGAACAAGTGTTCTGGAAAAAGGATATGGACATGAAAAAAGCTGATGAGTTTGTTGAACATAATCCCTCATGTAGGAGAATGCTTCCTGCCACTGTATATCCCCCCAATACACCAATGCATTTAGTTCCTAGATCTATTCCCACTAAGAGCAAGACCTTAATCAGTCAGTATGTCATTTATACATTATTTGTTGAGTTTGAGAAGACATGTAAGAAAAGGATCACACCTACTGGGATAACTGAAGGGGAGAGGGGTTTTGAGCAAACTAAAGAATGCTATTTAACTGAGGTCATGTCATTCTTTAAATAATTAAAAGGTCAATTTGAGAGTCTTAAAAAGGGGATGGATTCAGATATTAAAGAAATGGAAAAGGAATTTGATGCAATGATAGTTGAGGTCAATGACTATGAGCGAGAATTAAAATATAATGAGATTGAAAGGAAAAACTTGCATACCTTAAATGAGAATCTGATTTCTGAATGTATCACTCAAGATGTGTTTTACACTGCCACGAATTGTTCAATTAATGCATCTCAATTTCATGAATTATCTGTTGCTCTTAAAGTCTCCCATGATCGTGTCATTGAGCTTGAGAAAACTAACTCTAAATTACATGAAAATTTTGAACGGGATGATCATGATAACCTGGTGAAACAGTTTTCTAAATTTGAAGTTGAGCATCTTGCTTTGCAATTAAAATATCAACATCTAAAAGAAAATGTTAAAACCTCAAATATCAAGACATCCTTGGATGCTCCTGAATTTGATGCAGTTTTTGAAATCAGCAAACGTGATGAACAGATTCGAGCTCATTGTAACACGATCAGAAAAATGAGAACCCAAATTTCACAATTAAAGGGTGAAAAGAACAATGTGACAGGCTCCCAAATGCCTCCTCCTTTAGATTCTCAGAGTTCTCAGACTTTTCATCTTCAAAACTTGGTAAATATTCTACAAAAGGAAAATGAGAGTTTTCTAGAAGAAAATAAAAAGGTGAAACAACACTTTAAAGAGTTATATGATTCAATGAAAGTCACTCGTGACAAAAACAACGAAATAATAATGTCTTTACAAAAGGAAATTGAGAATCTGAGGAGTCAGGTAAAAGGGAAATGCCACTTGTCTTTAATGAGAATGTTGCATCAAAGTCATCTCGCACTCTTAAATATATTGTGACAGTTAAATACATTCCTCCTCATCTTAGAAATAATGAACTTGGGTTTTATAACTATTTCACTTCACTTAAGGATAGTCTAGAATGTCTCCGTGAGATTGTAGAAGAGGATTTCATAAATAAGCCACTAGATAGAGAAATTAGGTTTGTTTGCATTCAGGCCAAACGATCTCAAGAGCTGTTAGAATGCTTAAGAGCAACCTACCCCAAATCTCAAGAGCTGTTAGAATGCTAAAGAGCAACCTGCCCCAAATCTTTTTTTGAGAAAGGTAAAGCCGTGATGCCTTGTTCTATGCCTAGCATTAAGAAATTGAATTTTAATGTGCCTTCAACTAGTCAGATCCCAGACTCTAAACCTCAATGCACAAGGTAGCCCAACCAACTAATGTTCCCAAAATTCCCTCTACAGAGTAATCGTGACAAAAGCAAGCGGGTCAAAGCCTCCAGGCAATACAAAGCATGATAGGACCTTGCAAGCTAAGAATGTGCAATGGAAGAAAGTAGAAGACCACCCTAGGAACATTAAGTTTGAGTTGAATAAAACGAATCGTATTGATTCTAGTATTAGCTATAAGCGTACTGTAATTAATTCAAATTCTGCTACTTTTGGCAAAACATGTAATGATGATTGTTTGGTTTCTGTTATTAATCATGAATGTGCTGTGAATGAGTTAATTAATGTTGTTAAATGCCCTGTTAAGATAGTGAATACAAAAAAATCAAGCTAAGAAGGCTAGAAAGCAATGGCGAAAGAAGGTTAGAAAACATTGGAAACCCACAGGAAGGAAATTTAGTAACATAGGTTATCAGTGGATACCTAGATCAATGCCCATTAGGAAACGGATGCCTACTGGTAGAACTATTCCTTTAAGAAGTGAACACACTTTGAGTAGGTCAAACACGGACACTAGCATTGCATCTATCCCTGATGATTCCATTGGTTCTACTTCTGATGTGGGTGTTCCAATCACTGTTACTAACCAAATGGAACCCATTCTTGCATGGGGATCCCAATTATCCAGTTATCCATTCTTGTCTGTGTTCAATTGCAGATCGTTCAAATCGTTCTGTGGTACTTGGACTCAGGCTGTTCCAAGCATATAACTGGAGACCGGTCACGGCTCATGAACTTCATGAGTAAATTCATCGGACTTAGATTCGGGAATGATCATTTTCGTGCAATTATGGGTTATGGAGACTATGTTGTCGGTGATAGTGTTATCTCCCGGGTATATTACGTTGAAGGTCTTGGTCATAACTTATTCTCTGTCGGTCAATTCTGTGATTCTGATCTAGTAGTGGCCTTCAGAAAACATACTTGCTTCGTTAGAGAACTTGATGGTAGAGAACTTTTAAGAGGAACACGTGGTTCAAATCTATACACCATCTCTATCGAAGATATGATGAAGTCTTCTCCAATCTGCTTGTTGTCAAAGGCTTCAAAAACAAAGTCATGGTTATGGCATCGACGTCTCAATCACCTAAACTTGGCACCATAAATGATCTTTCCTAAAGACTTAGTAATAGGCTTACCTAGACTAAAGTATGAAAAGGATCATCTTTGTTCAGGATGCCAATTGGGAAAAAGCAAGAAGTATGCCCACAAACCCAAACCTACAAACTCAGTTACAAAAGTTCTTCATACCATTCACATGGATTTATGTAAACCCATGAGAGTGCAGAACATTTATAGGAAGAAATATGTGTTAGTTGTGGTTGATGATTACTCTCGATTTACTTAGGTTAAGTTCTTGAGGACAAAGGATGAAACTTCAGATATCATCATCAAACTTATCAAACAACTGCAGGTTCGACTTAACAAAAACTGCGAATCATCCGATAGACAATGGAACTGAGTTTGTTAACAAAGAACTTAGTGAGTTTTATGAAAGTGTTGGAATCAGCCATCAAAGAAGTGTTCCACGAACTCCTCAATAGAACGGTGTAGTTGAAAGATGAAATCGAACTCTTGTTGAAGCCGCTAGAACAATGCTGATTTACTCAAAGGTTCCAATGTCTCTGGCCATTGCCACTGCATGCTACACTCAAAATCGATCCCTTATTCACACTTCTCATGGAAAAACTCCATATGAACTTGTCCACAATCCAAAACCTAATCTTTCATTCCTTCGTGTGTTTGGTGCATTGTGTTATCCAACTAATGAGGGCCAAGACTTAGGCAAACTTAAAGCTAAAGAGAACATTGGAGTATTTGTAGGTTATGCACCAAGCGAAGGATACCGAATCTATAACAAAAGAACCCGAAATATCATGGAAACAATTCACGTTACGCTGATGAGCTGACCGTCCAATGGCTCCAGGACAACTCGACTCAAGAGCATCATCAAGTAGTCCCATCAGTTCTACTCTTGTATACGATTCTTCCAAGAACTCCTTATGTACCTCCTTCCAAAGATGACTTGAAGAAACTGTTTGATCCAATGTTTGATGAACACTATGAGCCAATTGCTAATGATCTGCCGATTCCATCAACAGAGGTCTCCTATCCCCTCCAATGAAGTTAACCCTTCAGCTTCCATGTCATTAAGTCAAGAAGCGCCATGCCGATCACTGTCTCATCAACAAATCATCAATCATCGAGTGTACATCATGAAATTGTTTCTGGCACCCTTGATGGAGAGAATCCCTTTGCTACTCCAAGATGCCCCATTGAAAACATATTTGCTCCTCAATCATCGAACCATCTTCATCAGAGAAATCGACTTGCTACTTCAGTCCCTCAACAACAACCACACGAACACCTTAGAAAATGGACACATGATCACCCATTGAACAACATCATTGGAAATCCCTCTCGCTCAGATCCACCGCAAACAACTTGCAACCGATGCCTTATGGTGCTTCTTCAACTCTGTACTATCCAAGGTCGAACCAAAAGATGTTAAAACTGCCATGAATGAAGACAACTGGTTCAATGCCATGCAAGAAGAAATTCATGAGTTCGATCGACTAGATGTATGGGAATTAGTACCTGCCCCTGACTGTGCTATGATCATTGCTCTAAAGTGGATCTTCAAAGTAAAACTTGATGAGCATGGTGATGTATTAAAGAACAAGGCTCGATTGGTTGCAAAAGGATACCGTCAAGAGGAGGGTATTGACTTTGAAGAATCATTTGCTCCAGTTGCTCGGATCGAGGTAATCAGAATCTTTTAGGCTAATGCTGCAAGTAAGAACATTCTATCGATGGATGTAAAGACCGGCTCCTTAACGGAGATCTTAAAGAAGTTGTATACGCCACCAACCTAGGTTTTGTGAATCCAGAGCATCCTACTCATGTCTATCGCTTGAAGAAGGCTCTTTATGGTTTGAAGCAAGCTCCAAGGGCATGGTATGATACGCTATCAAAGTTTCTTCTATCTACCGATTCAAAGAAAGGAGCAGTTGATCCGACATTGTTCACCAGAAAGTCATGCAAACATTTAATTCACGTTCAAATCTATGTTGATGATATTATCTTTGCCTCGACTGACCCCAATGAATGTGACCGTTTTTCTAAGGAAATGGGCTCTAAATTTCAAATGTCAATGATGGGACAAATGTCATTTTTCTTGGGATTACAAATTTCACAAAGTCCCGGAGGCATTTTCATTAATCAATCTAAATATGCAAATGAAATTTTAAAGAAATTTGGATTTGACACTTGTGACACCGTTGACACTCCCATGGTGGAACGTACCAAACTGGATGAGGACCACTCAGGAATCATGGTAGATCAAACGAAATATCGTAGCATGATTGGATCCCCGATGTACCTCCAGCACAAGAGACTGATATTCTGTCGCGTATGCATGTGTGCTAGATACCGGCTAAGCCTACCAAAAGCACCTTGAAGCGGTTAAACGGGTCTTTCGGTATCTCCAAGGAACCATCAATATGGGACTTTGGTACCGAAGGACACCGGTATGTCACTAATGCCTATGCAGATGCCGACCATGCAGGTGTCAAGATACACGCCGGCACGTATGGAGGTGCTCAATTTTTAGGTGATAAGCTTGTGAGCTGGTCTTCAAAGAAACAAATGAGTACTTCTATATCCTCTACAGAGGTGAATACATAGCCATGTCATCTTGTTGTGCTCAAATCCTATGGATGAGATCCCAATTATCCGACTATGGCTTTGAATTCAACAAAATCCCTCTGTATTGTGATAACCAAAGTGCCATTGCTCTCTCTTGCAACAACGTTCAACATTCAAGAGCAAAGCACATTGACATTCGACATCATTTCATTCGGGAACAAGTGGAAAAAGGTGTGGTGGAACTCTATTTTGTGAGGACTGAATACCAGTTAGCAGACATCTTCACCAAAGCTCTTCCTAGAGAACGTTTTGAGTTTATCCTTCTACGACTTGGTCTAAAGAGCCTACAACCGGAAACACTCAAACGTCTTCAAGAGGAAGACGAGGAGTAAAAATGGTTTTTTCTTCATCTATCTCTTGTATATATTTATTCAAAAAGCAAAATACAAAATTTCAAAACCCACAAAAGAAAATATAAAATTATAAAATTTTTCAAAAATCCATAAAAATTAGAAAATCTTGAAAATTACCAAAAAAATATTGTTATTTTGTCATGTTTTTTTTATTATTTTTTTATTATTATTCGACATCATCTACCGACTTTGTGTTGACATTCAAAGAATGTCACGGGTTTTTAGATGTTCTTCGAATGTACATAAATTGCTTAAAAAAAATGAGGCGGAGAAAAATGGTGGTTTATTATCATTTCAGGGAGTAACCCATTTTAAAAAGTAAAGAACAGAGCCATGCTTAATCTTATTTTTCAAATCTCATTCTCTGATTCTTAAAACAAATGTTTGTCACCAAAAGGACGAATGTTTTTCTTTCCAAATACTTTTCCGTCTAATGATTCTTCTGAAAAGTATTTGTCATCTAATGAAAAAAAAATTGCTTTGAAAATACCTCGTACTCTATTATTTTTGAAAAATCATCTATGCTTATCATCTGTCAAAATTTATCTCAATCAACAACCAATGGTGTCATTGATTGAGGGGAGAATGATGTCAATCGAATTAAAATAGTATTTTTCAAACAATTGACATGTAAACGAGCAAGGTCTACTTTTGGATAATCAAAATGAACAATATTTTATACAAGTGGTTCAAGACCTTGGCTATTGTTATGTTTCAATAGATAACCAAAGCATGTTTAATCAATGGAGTTTAAAGTCTCAGATTTGATCCTTATCGGTTAAATGTTTTCATAATCAAGTCACATTTCTTCACAAAAGCTTTCAAAAACAATTTAAATCTATAAAGATCACAAATCTCAAATGATTTGAAGATTGTGATCGGGGGATAATTTGTGATTTAAATTGGATTTAAACTGATAACTCGATAATTGGTTTTGTAAGTATTCAGCAAACTCTCCTCCATTCACGTGCCAAACGATTTCAAATTGTCCATGCACATGTTAAGGGGGAGCATCTATTTTAAACCAAAAAGGATTGAAATGTGATTAATTTGTTCCAAAGTGCAGGTTTTCCCTAATATGTGCAAAAATCTTTCAAATCTCGATGCACATATTGAGGGGGAGCAATTTTTACTGAAAACCACATTCTTTCCCAAAATTTCTTTAACTGTATGTGAATCACTGATTTTGATCGGGAAAGTGATGTCGATATTTTTAGAAAATATTTATCAAAAGAAATGAATTCTTCCTCTTGCCTCTATGTGCCAAAATGATTTCAAACATATGTTGCACATGTTGAGGGGGAGCCGTTTTCTAAAATATCAAAAATGATTCAGGTACAAAATTCTTTGATATTATATCACAAGTACTTGGATTGATTTTCAAATGATTTTCAATTGGTTCCAATGGCTGATGAACAATACCAAAAGACTGAACAATTTATTTTATGCATGGTGTTATAAGGATGGTTAGGTTAGGTATTCGTTTCCATGATCCCGCCAGAGCCGGAGGGATCTACCCAGGGACAATCCACTAGATAGTATAGAGTCCTTAGGTTTGATGAAAAAAGGAGAAAAGCGAGATATGGGAAGATGCGGATGAGATAGAGCTAGAACTGGAATAAACCCAACAAGGTTCTAGTAATGAAGTCTCGTAGCAATCAAGGGGTTGAAGAATGAAAAGAATTGAATGTGAAAAGGGTGAAAAGAAATAGCCCTCCAATTATTCAACCTTAGGCGAAACCGGTTCAATACATATGCTACTGGTGGTTACTAAGGTAACACTAGTATTGAAGACAAGACGTCATGGAACTAGTGACGCACACTGCACTACATCTTCCCAAACTACTCAAGTTCCTCTTAAAAGGACTTGTTTCATTCTGACAGGGGAACCGACATTATCTATCGACTTTCTCTTAGAGATGGTTGATATTGAAGAAGGAGACCCTCTCCCTAGTCTCCGGCATAGGATCCAAATGTGCACTATTGAGTCTAGAGCCACGAGATCATCAATAAATATCATTAAGGACACAATCAATGAAGACTCTCTGTTTCACACAATGTGAAAAGAGAAAATATATTTTTAGAGTCCTACGCATTATCCTTGTGGTTTTGCCGAACATCTGAAAGTGATATGCTAACATATTCACAATGAAGATGGAAAGCCTTCTAGAGCCAACATCAAACAAGCTCTTGGTAGGTGGCATGTGAGATCTATCCAATAGATCTACCATGTGACAACTGAACAGAAACAATGGGGCGATTCAAAATTTGAATCAATCCTGGTTCAGTTATGGATTGACGATATCTTTGAAAAACCGTCGTTGTGCCTAAAAATCTTTTCTCTAGCACATCGACCGTATTAATATTTCAAAAAATTAAAAGGTGTTTATGATTGATAATTGATTTTCGTTAAAACCTTCGTTATATTGCAAAAACACTTTATTTTGAGCGTGACGATTGTTTTTCTAATCTCTTTTCATCAATCAGTGAATCTCAAATTCACTGGTTCACTCACTCAGTGTTGTCTTCTTTGAGACGTTCCAGTTTGAGAACAACTAGAGCAGCTGCGAAACCCTGTCAAGGAGATTCTTAGGAATTATACCTGATCACAAAAAGCATTTGTAATACCGATCAACGGGGAACCGTGGGTCGTGTACCTTAATTCAACGAAAGTGATCAAAGAGACTTTCGTGCACTTTATTGCTAACTGTTCACACAACACATTCATTTCAAAAGATATCATGTTTAGTGCATCAATGACTCTGATATTCTCACTCCATGCTTCTGCTATGCTGCTGCAAATATCATGAATCAACTTAAGCTTCCGCTACTCTGATAAGAAGAAATCATGATTCAGAATGTGAGCATGTCGGTCCACTATCACAAGGTCACATAATGTCAACACCACAATGGAAGATTCAGAGATTTACGCAAGCTGATGATCTCAAAGCTGTCTCAAAACTCATCATTACGTGGATCAGTTAAAGACCTCCACTTGAATTATTCAAACATGGATAACATGAAGAATCAATGACTATGAGCTACTGAGCAAAAAACATAAACAAGAATTCAAGAACAATCTTAATGTAATATCTGTTTGTATTCTGTGTAAATTGAGGTGACCTCCCTTAGGGGGAGATTGTTAGGAATTAGAAAATTCAGTCATTAAAGTGTCGGTCACCTCAAGTATATGTAATCATTAGAAAGCTCGTAGTCGTAGTTATTTAATGTTAGTAATAAGTTAGTTAAGTAAAATCGTGGAGGATGGACGGGTCTTTACCCACTGTATGCCTGATCCACAGCCCGTAGGAGGCGTTTATTGAAAGACACTATAAATACCCTCTACCTCCCAAAGTAGAGGGTTGGAGCTTCAATACCATTTTTCTTTGTTTCACATAGTTCCTAACTCTCTTCCCTTTCTCTCTCTAGAACTTTCTCTCTCTAAACATTTTGTATACGCCTCAAGTGATTATGGTTTGATGTGTTTGTGAAATCCTATATCCTACATAGTGGTTCTGGTGGTGGTATCTCAGCAAAGGGAGGAACTATCAACACTTTGGAAGAGGCTTCATCATCTGTGTCCTCATATGATGACACATAGCTTGGCATGGAGCTTAAATCAGAACTGGATCCTTTCAAAAGAGCTTCTTCAGAAGGAACTGGTTGGATGGCAGAAGGTCCAACCGGAGCAGAATTTGTCCTCATAAAGGTGATGGATGTGTTTCTTGGAGGAAGATAGTTTTCCCAAGCATTGTTTGAGGATGAAATCTTTGAAGAATCTGAAGAGATCTCCATTGGATGGTTTGGTAAGCCATTCATTTTGGTAGTGTTTTTGGAATGGTTTCTGAAAGAAAGATTTCTAGAGAGAAGAATTTTTGGGACTATAAGAGATATGTGTGGTATGTGGGTGATTTGCTCTTAAATAGCGTTAAAGGGTAAATCAGTGAGTTAAATGTTTGGAATGTGTGAGTTGTTGAGGAGTAAATGAAGTCTTTGACTTAGGGTGGACGAGTAATGACTTGGAGTTGACTCTTTGACTGGGTGTTTAGCACATTGTATAAGCACTGCCAGTATATATGATGTAACCACTTCAAGTTATACTTACCACAACTAATCTTAACAAAGTTTCAATTTTTTGGTTTGTGTTTGTGATATGCAGGTTTGAAGGAAGCTTTTGTACCTTTTTGGAGCTTTTGGAGTTTGTCGGAGTAGCTGAAAAAAAAATGTGTATCTTTTGTAATCCTTCAAATCAATGCATGATATCACTATATTTGGAAAAGATTGTGTCACAGAGATCTTAGTTAAAGGTTTGGAGTATCAGTGATGTTTCCACTGCTGGTGTCAACTAACCACTCCTAGTTGTGTTCTATCCACTGCTAGTGCAGTTTTGTCGAATATGGAAACTCAAGGGGCTGTTCTGTAACATCTTTATGAAAACATATTTAATCCCCCAAATCACAGCCGGATCATTTAATTGATCTTTAAACACTTAAATTGGTGCTCTACACAAACCCTAACCACTCCCAAGTGTAATTTCCACACATCCCACATCTCATTCACTCACAAATCAAAATGGCAACTGCATATTCCACAACATACAACCTTGTAGCTAACTTAGTAAAAAACAACCATTCCGAAAGTTTTCATGAGATGATTGATTTCATCAAACACAATCCAATTCTCTTTGCCTTAACAGTAGAACCTGTCATTGTTAAATCATATGTTCATCAGTTTTGGTGGAAAGCTGAAATTCAAGAAAGAGATGGATTAGAGGATATTAGGTATGTGGTTGATGAGAAAAGATATCTCGGTTATAGAGGATGTGATTAGAGGTGTTTTAGTGGAGGATGTGAAGGGGTTGTAAATTTGTCTAATGATGAGATTTTTGAAGGATTTGAAAGAATGGGTTATGAGTGAAGAGGGGATAGGATCAAATTTCACAAAGGTATGTTTTCACCCCTGGAAGTTTTGATACATACTCTGCTTATGTTTGTAAGCAATAAAACTACTGGCTTTGATGAGTTTCCCTCTAAAATTGCAACTGCTATAATCTGTCTATCATAAGGAAGGGTATTTAATTGGTCTAGGATGATATTTGATGGTTTTATGAAGAACATTAAGGAAAAGGGAAAGTACTACTTGTATCCTAGGTTTGTTCAATTGATTTTGGAAAGTCAGATCACAGAACCAATTCCTCATTCCAGGAAGTATGATGTCCTACATATGCTTCCTAAGGTGTTTGCCCATATGAAGAAGCAGAGTCCAAATTTTTCAGGGACCATTACACCTTTATTTCCTCACATGCTTAACTTGCCAGAAATTGTAGAGGAGGAGAATCCACAACCCAACCAATCACTTTCTGAACCCAGTGCTACCATATCTGAACCCCCTGCTGTAACATCTGAACCCACTGCTAACCCATCTGAACCCACTGCTGAACCCTTACCTTTATCCACTGCTGAACCCCATAGGATCTTAGTTACCAGAAGGAGGAGGAAGGGCACCAAGCTACCTCAGGCTGGTGTTAGTAGTGTTGTTAATGAGGCTGTCACAGGAGGTGAACGTGACATGAGTGGAACGGCTTTTACTACTGCTTCAAGCTTAGATGCTGAGCAGGATAGTGAAAACATCATTAAGACCCAACCACTGGCAACTCCTAATGTGGAGAGTTCTATTGAGCTCAACACAGGTGGAGGAATCCCTAGCCAACTGGCTACATCAGGGTGCATGGATGATCAGGCTAGGTCTGATGCCTGTTTTCTACACCCCAGGATTCACCTCTCGGAGCAGGTTACACAACTCGAAGTGATGAGGGTAGTTTGGGACATAACGATGAATTGACTGGTACTGACAATGTACATGATGACATTTCCAAGGATCCACCTCTCGGACCAGGTCACACAGGTCGAAGTGGTGAGGATATTATTGAACTATTAAATGAATTGACGGCTAAATGTACCAAAATGGAAAATACAATCACTGGTCTTCAAGAACTTGCAATCTTTCAAGCTGGAACTATCAGAAGACTAAAGTACAGGGTAACTGTATTGGAACGAATAAGGAGACCAGGGATTGCTGCTTATAGGAGAGTCAAGAAGGTGAATAAGAAGGCTAGCTCCTCAAAGGATCAAAGTTTGGAGGATGCATCCAAACAGGGGAGGATTTAAACTTGGATTTTGGTCTGGATTTGGATAGTGGAGAGCATGGTGATGATTATATGGTGACTGAAAAGGAAGGAAAATAAGCAAAGGCTTGAAACTTTGAAGGTTGTAGTTAAAGATAAAGAGGAAGAAGTGGTGCAGGAAACAACCACTGCTATTGTTGCTGAATCCCCTACTAGTAAATTTGAAACCACTACTGCAACTTCTGAGGTAATTTTATCCACTGTTACTTTAGTTACACCTATTGCTATCACAACCACTGCTACCATAATCACAACCACTGTCACACCACCACCCAAATCTAAGGAAGTTGAGAAGGAGGTTGCTGGTACACTGTTAAACTTAAGTAAAACCTTAGCAAACCCTGAACCTATTATTGAACCTGTTCCCATTATACTTAAACCTACTGGACCTAAACCCTTGGGAAGTTTAAAGATTGGTGAACTTGTAATGACTAAAGTGGTTCAACCAGATATTGGAAAGGGTAAAGGCATTGCAGAACCTGTTTTGAAGTTTAAGAATAAGCAAGAACAGATTGCACATGATGCTGATTATTCTAAAAAGGTACAAGAAGAGTTAGTCAAGCTCTTTAGCAGCTAGCTAGAGAAGCAAAAGCAAGAAGAAGAAGAAGATTCTCGAGATTGATTGAAGGTGGAACAAGGAACAATCACTACTTCAAGCTTCTAAAATGATAAAGACAGAGTGGACTGATCATGAATGGGGATAATTAGACATTGGTACAAGGTCTAAGGTTTTGGCTGAGAAGATGAGACAATTGCGTAGGAAAGGGAAAGTCTTAAAGATTATAAAGCTAAGAAGAATAAACCTCCTACTAAGCAAGAAATGAGAAATCAAATAATGAAGGTTATCAGACATATGGACATGCATATTAGTGTAAATTTGAGAAAATGTTCATATGAAGAGGTTGAGGGGATCTATCAAGCTTGTAAAAAAAGATGTGATGACTTCATTCCTATGAATTCTAAGAAAGAAGATGAGTGGATAAAGAACAGACAAAAGAGAAAAGCAACTATTCAGGAGGAGTCTAGTTCTAAGAAACAGAAGCTGGATGAAGAGATGGAAAAGGAAGAGAGACTGAATCAGTATCTTATGGTGTGTGATCAACCAGAACCTATTAATCCTACACCAATAAGAGCTATACATCCAATTACGGATCGCGTGATAGTCATAGCTAATGATAGAGAAATGATTGAAATCACAAGAGCTGATGGATGGAAAAGTACATATTTCAATTTTGGATGTTTGTTGTTTTGTATGTCTAAAGTTGATCAGGAACAACTGTGGAAAATCATGGAGTTTAGATATGGTAAGTTTGGACCAACTGGAAATTTAGCAAGGTTTGTGTGGGATCTGTTGTAAGAACATGTGTCAACCTAATCCTGATGATAAATTTTGGGAAGACTGTGACATAGTTGAATGGATGCTATATCAGCCTTGCAGAGTACATGCTGTACAGACCACACGGGAGAAGTTTTTCATGTTCATTGACAAAGACTATCCACTGACCAAGAATGTTGCAAGAAAGATGTTGGAAGCCAAACTACCACCACAAGGGACTAAACCAACTAATCCAATGATTGATCAGTTGTTCTTGAAGATTGAGAAGATTTTTGATATAAAAGGTCCTTTAGCCATAAAAGCAAAGTCTCAAGGAAGGTTGAAAAGGAAGGCAGATAAATCTAAAGCTATGGATTATACTTCTGAGTCAGAAACTGAGGAGGACATTGAAGTAGACAAGAAAAGACTGTTGGTTCTTACAAAACTATCTAAAGAGAAGGAGCCAGAGGTTAGTAATGCAGTGCCTCTTACAGTTGATCATCAAATTGTCTCCTATACATTTGAACTTAATGGAAGTGAAGGGTGTTGGAAGTTTAAAGAATCAATGGTGAGATTTATGATTTTGTTAAATTTTCACAAATGCTTTACTACATAGATAGAGATGATTTGATGACTATCTGGAAGATATACAAAGACAAATTTGGTGATTTATGTCCAGATGATTATCATGAGAGGATTGTGTATCATAATTTGAAGATCTTGTTTGAACCCACTCATGATGAACCAGAATGGAAAGTACTCTTCAATGGCAAGGTTACAAGTCTGGTTTCTATATCGTCTTGTGGAGTTCATGTGTTAACCATTTCTGGGGAAATATTCATATGCTTGTAGAAAGTGATTATCCTAAACTGAATAATTATCTAGGTATTATTACTCAGATGTTACAGCCTGGTAGTTTGAAGTTGCAAAACCCTTGATGATCAAGCTTACAGGTTGTTGAGGAAGTATGAGAAGATACTTAATCCTTATAAGTGTTTGGAAGCATCCTTCAAGTAGGAGATTCGGTGCTTAAGAAGAAATTTGATAATTTTGATAGTAAATATCAAGTTTAGGAGAGGATTGTTGTGTTTTAGGTTCCATTGAAAGGAATTATTCTAAGTATGGACCCACTGCCAGCACAAAGGTAACCACGGCTAGAAGACTGGAACCACTGCTCAAGACAAACCACAGCTAGTAGGAACTTGGAACCACTGCTAATGTAATCAAAGCACTGCTAGTTAGTTGTGTCTGTAAGATATAGGATTTCATTAACACACTAAACCATAATCATATGAGGCATTCAAGTATGTTTAGAGAGAGAAAGTGAGATGTTCTAGTAAGAGAAAACTCATGGAAGGTTAGATTCCAAGTGAACATCCAACCCTCTCCCTTGTGGGGAGAGGGCTATTTATACAAACTACAACGCCCTCCTACGGGCGGTGGATCAGGCATACAATGGGTAAAGACCCGTCCTTCCTCCACGGTGTTGCACTAGACTAAACTATGCTAATAACTGATTAACAACTAACATAATAAACGATATGTCTACGAGCTAACTTAAGCTAGATCATACATGGGGTGACCGATGCTTCACAAAATATTTTTCAATTCCTTAAAATCTCCCCCTAAGGGAGGTCACCCAATGAATTACACAATGAATCCTAGCAATCTATTTAATCTTCGATCTTGAGCTCGTAGACATCAACTCATCAACATATTCAAACATTGTGCTTCAGTGGTGATTTCATCATTGTCCACCTACAATGAATATTATGTGGAGGTTATAGAGCTGATCCACATTGATGACCTTTGAGTTTTAGGAGAGATCATCAGCCACAGTTGATCTTGGCATCACCCATTGTTGTGTTGCCAGCATATGAGGTAGTGACAATTGGACCAACATGCTCACATTCTGGATTATGATATATTCTCATCATAGTAGCAGAAGCTTTTACTGGTTCATGATATTTGCAGCAGCATAGCATAAGCATGGATTGAAAGTATCAGAGTCGTTGAAGCACCTATCATGATTTCTTTAGATATGAATGTGTAGTGTGAGCATGCGTCTATGGATTGACCGCTTCATTCTCATCACCACAAACGCGTCGTATACGCATACAAATGTTAGCATAAAGTACACGAAAGTGTCTTTGATCACTTTCGTTGAATTAAGGTACACGGCTCACGGTTCCCCATTGATTAGTACAAGTACTCCCTCTGATCGTATAATTCCGAAGAATTTACTTGATAGGGTTTCGCAAATGCTCTAAGCCGTTCTCAAACCAGAACGTCTCAAAGAAGACAACACGGAGTGAGTGAATCAGCGAATTGAGATTCACTGATTGATGAAACGAGATTAGAAAAACAATCGTGTATCGCTCAATAGAAATTGTTTTAGAAATACAACGAAGGTTTTAATGAAAATCAATTATCAATCATAAACACCTTTTATTTTGAAATATGAGTACACAGTCGATGTGCTAAAGAAAAGAGTTTTTAAGCACAACGACCAGTTTTTCAAAGGTATCCATCAATCCACAACCTGAACCAGGATTGATTCAAAAGATTGAATCGCCCCATTGTTTCTGTTTAGTTGTCACATGGTTGATCTAATGGATAGATCTCACATGCCACCCACCAGGAGATTGTTTGATGTTGGCTCCAGAAGGTTTTCCATCTTCATTGTGAATATGATTGCATATCACTCAGATGTTCTGGCAATACCACAAGGATAATGCATAGGACTCAAAAGATATAATCTCTCTTTCCACATTGTGTGAAATAGAGAGTCTTCATTGACAGTGTCCTAAAGAGATGTATTTGATGATCTCGTGGCTCTAGACTCAATAGTGCACATATGGTTCCTATGCTGAAGACTAGGGAGAGGGTCTCCTTCTTCAATATAAAAAATCTCTAAGAGAAAGTCGATAGATAATATTGGTTCCCCGTGAGAATGAAACAAGTCCTTTTAAGAGGAACTTGAGTGGTTTGGGAAGTTATTGTGCAGTGCGTCACTGGGTCCATGACGTCTTGTCTTCAATACCAGTGTTATCTTAGTAACCACCAATATGAGTTGAACCCGGTATCTGCCCTAAGGTTGAATTTATTGGAGCGCTAGTTATTTTCACCCTTTCCACATTCAGATCTTTTTCATTCTTCAACCCCTTCAGTGCTTACCGAGACTTCATAACTAGAACCTTGTTGGTTTAATTCCAGTACTAGCTCTCTGTCTCCAGCCGCCACTCTTCCCATATTCTCATGTTTCTCCTTTTTTCAATATACCTAAGGACTTCTACACTATCTAGTGGATTGTCCCTGGGTAGATCCCTCCCGCTCTGGCGGGATCGTGGGAACAAATACCTAACCTAACCATCCTTATAACTCCATGCATAAAGTAAAATGGTCGGTCTTTTGGTACAGTTCATTCCATTTTGAAACCAATTCAAAATCATTTGGAAAAATCAATCAAGGTACTTGTGATACGATATCAAAGCATTTTGTACCTTAATAGTTTTGATCATTTAGAAATGCTCCCCCTCAATATGTGCATATGATCTTCAAATTGTTTAGCACATGGAGGCAAGAGTTCTTTGAAATAATTTCTTGATCACAATTTCCGTAGAAAAAGCCATTTGATTTTCTTGGTAAATTCTCCCCCTCAATATGTGCATAGAATATTTGAAATTATTTTCACACATAGAGGAAAGAAATTTTTGAGAAACATCCACGATTACCAAATATTTAAAAACCATTTAACTCACAATCAAGGTACCTTATGTTAAAACATGGATGTATTTGTACCTTGAAGATTTGAATTTGTTTAGAAATGCTCCCCCTTAATATATGCTTCGAGATTCGAAAATTGTTTAGCACATATTAGAGAGCGGTATTCACTTTGAGACAAAAATGGTCATCTTTTATCATCTTTCATATTTATATCACATTTTCTCCCCCGATCAAAAATTTCAAATCCTTTGAGATTTTGGATCTCAAGTGATTTAAATATGTATGAAACAAAACATTTGTTGGAGAAAAATGTGTCTGGTTTTATAATATCTGAAGTGGACAACAAGTTCCCTTTTTACACAAAGGGAAACCTCAATACATAACCTAACACTATTACATACATTATAGTTGTTCATAGTTCATACACCACATTTTACACATAAAATGTACAAAAGAAAAACTACTTCCGGAAGATGTCTTCATTCAGTTCTTTGAAGCAGCTTATAGTGACCAAAGACGGTTCACTGTTAGGAATTGGAAATTCCATATTAAAGTGTCGGTTACCCCAAATATTATCTAGCATAAGTTAGCTCAGAGACATATCAAGTATTACGTTATTTATCAGTTTATTAGTTAGATATTAGTGTAGTTTAGCGTAGTGCAACACCGTGGAGGAAGGACGGGTCTTTACCCAATCGACCGATCCACAGGCCGATAGGAGGTCGTATTTCATGTAACTATAAATACTCCTTCCATCCATGGAAGGGGTGTGCTTCATTCAATCTAACCTTTTACATTTGAGAACCAAGTCTCTAGCAAGAACACCCTCTCTATCTTTCTCTCTCTAAATATGGCAAACATGTATTTTGATCATCCAAGACCACCCGAATCATCAACACAATAATATATTCGATCCTACAAATGGTACCAGAGCCTAGGTTACATTGTTTTGATGATTCGTTTGGTTTTTAATACGGTTTGCTCGACTTTTTGCTCGACTTTTAATACCTTCGCTTTGATTTTACTGAACATGTCTTTAAATGTTTTACTATATTAACATGGTCAAAGCTGTTTTCTTTACAAGTCTTACTGTTGAAAACTGTTGAATAGCGTTGATATTGTTCTATTGTTGGTTTTGGTTAAACATGTGGTCTCTCTGCATATCTGGTTCTGTCAAAAACAAGTTGTCCTTTTTAGCTAGCGAGTTGTTTGATATAATGACTATTGAGTTTTTACTCATAGTAAACTTGCATGCTGTAAAGTCAATAGCGACTTGTCAAAGTACTTCTATGCTACTCGTCTTTACAAATAGCGAGTTGTGATGAAAAGAAAAGAAAAAAAAAAGAAGCAGCGAATTGTGTATGACTAAAAACTTAGCGACTTGTCACTTGATCTAGCGACTTGGCTATTGACTATTGAGTCAGTAGCGACTTGTAAGATTTGTGGAGTAGCGACTTGTTGACAAGAAATTAGCAAAGCAAAAAGTGAGGTAGCGACTTGACAGATTAAGATTAATTAGCAACTTGTTGACCTCTAACAAAACCAAAATGACCTCAAACCAATAACATCAAACAACCTCTGATTTCATGCCATCATCTGTCCACGAAGGTCATTTGATTGAAACTAGAAAGACTTGAAATATCAAACTCAGACACAAACCTTGACCAAGACTCTAATTAAATTTAAGCAAGATCTCAGGTACGGTTCAAGTTTTAATCAACATCTGACTTCATTCTCTTTGAACCCTATCTTCATTGATCAAATGTAAAGCCTTGCCTCTCTTATAAAACAAACAACTATCAAATCTGATAATAACAACTAGATCTCAGCCTTGTGTCGATTGTTTGTGGCCCATTGAACTCAAAGATCTTAAAAGAACTATACACAATACAACACTTTCTTCACAGATCAAAACACGACTGCTTCATTGATGTTAACAGATTCAGCTTAATTCTTTTCGTTTAAAAGACTCAAGGTTCTTTTACGAAAAAGAAGTTGTTATCTTCACTGATCCAATTTTTGAAGTCTTCACTTCATTTAATTATACGAACTATGAAAACGATATTAACAAAATTGTTAACCCGTGTTTCATTCGCTCGTGTTACTACTCTATAATCATAATCGTGTGAAACTAATATGTAACCTACCTTGGTTTGATTCTGAAACTAAGTCCCTTGTCCTCAACGCCATCCATGTGGCTGAGAAAACGAGCAACATACCATCCCTGTGGCGTGCTCGCATATTTCCTAGGATATCGTGACTTGTAAAGAACTCAAGGTGGCGAAGTAGAAGAAGGGGATGGACTGTTTAGGGTTTGTAACATATTTTGATTTGGGGGTGGACTAATCAAAACACGACTGCTTCATTGGTTGATATTGAAGAAGGAGACCCTCTCCCTAGTCTCCGGCATAGGATCCAAATGTGCACTATTGAGTCTAGAGCCACGAGATCATCAATAAATATCATTAAGGACACAATCAATGAAGACTCTCTGTTTCACACAATGTGAAAAGAGAAAATATACTTTTAGAGTCCTACGCATTATCCTTGTGGTTTTTCCAGAACATCTGAGTGATATGCTAACATATTCACAATGAAGATGGAAAGCCTTCTAGAGCCAACATCAAACAAGCTCTTAGTAGGTGGCATGTGAGATCTATCCAATAGATCTACCATGTGACAACTGAACAGAAACAATGGGGCGATTCAAATTTTTGAATCAATCCTGGTTCAGGTTATGGATTGACGGATATCTTTGAAAAACCGATCGTTGTGCCTAAAAATCTTTTCTCTAGCACATCGACTGTGTATTAATATTTCAAAAATAAAAGGTGTTTATGATTGATAATTGATTTTCGTTAAAAACCTTCGTTATATTGCCAAACACTTTATTTTGAGCAGTACACGATTGTTTTTCAAATCTTTTCATCAATCGAATCTCAAATTCATGGTTCACTCACCCTGTTGTCTTCTTTGAGACGTCGGTTTGAGAACGCTAGAGCAGCTGTAAACCCTGTCAAGGAGATTCTTTAGAATTATACCTGATCACAGGCGTTTGTACCGATCAACGGGGAACCGGTCGCGGTACCTTAATTCAACGAAAGTGATCGAAGAGACTTCGTGCACTTTATTGCTAATGCTGTGTGTGTTACACCTGACGCTTGTCTGACGTAATGGAGAGGTCAATCCATAGCCGCATGCTCACACAACACATTCATTTCAAAAGATATCATGTTTAGTGCATCAATGACTCTGATATTCTCACTCCATGCTTCTACTATGCTGCTGCAAATATCATGAATCAACTTAAGCTTCCGCTACTCTGATAAGAAGAAATCATGATCCAGAATGTGAGCATGTCGGTCCACTGTCACAAGGTCACATAATGTCAACACCACAATGGAAGATTCAGAGATTTACGCAAGCTGATGATCTCAAAGCTGTCTCAAAACTCATCATTACGTGGATTAGTTAAAGACCTCCACTTGAATTATTCAAACATGGATTACATGAAGAATCAATGACTATGAGCTACTGAGCAAAAAACTTAAACAAGAATTCAAGAACAATCTTAATGTAATATCTGTTTGTATTCTGTATAATTTGAGGTGACCTCCTTGGGGAGATTGTTAGGAATTTGAAAATTCGGTCATTAAAGTGTCGGTCACCTCAAGTATATGTAATAATAGAAAGCTCGTGAATCGTAGTTATTTAATGTTAGTAAGAAGTTAGTTAAGTAAAACCGTGGAGGACGGACGGGTCTTTACCCAATCAGATGCCCGATCCAGCCCGTAGGAGGCGTTTATTGTAAGACACTATAAATACCCTATACCCCAAAGTGTAGGGTTGGAGCTTCAATACCATTTTTCTTTGTTTCACATAGTTCCTAACTCTCTTCCCTTTCTCTCTCTAGAACTTTCTCTCTCTAAACATTTTGTATACGCCTCAAGTGATTATGGTTTAATGTGTTTGTGAAATCCTATATCCTACATAGTGGTTCTGGTGGTGGTATCTCAGCAAAGGGAGGAACTATCAACACTTTGGAAGAGGCTTCATCATCTGTGTCCTCATATGATGACACATAGCTTGGCATGGATCTTAAATCAGAATTAGATCCTTTCAAAAGAGCTTCTTCAGAAGGAACTGGTTGGATGGCAGAAGGTCCAACCGGAGCAGGATTTGTCCTCATAAAGGTGATGGATGTGTTTCTTGGAGGAAGATAGTTTTCCCAAGAATTGTTTGAGGATGAAATCTTTGAAGAATCTGAAGAGATCTCCATTGGATGGTTTGGTAAGCCACTCATTTTGGTAGTGTTTTTGGAATGGTTTCTGAAAGAAAGATTTCTAGAGAGAAGAATTTTTGGGACTATAAGAGATATGTGTGGTATGTGGGTGATTTGCTCTTAAATAGCGTTAAAGGGTAAATCAGTGAGTTAAATGTTTGGAATGTGTGAGTTGTTGAGGAGTAAATGAAGTCTTTGACTTAGGGTGGACGAGTAATGACTTGGAGTTGACTCTTTGACTAGGTGTTTAGCACATTGTATAAGCACTGCCAGTATATATGATGTAACCACTTCTAGTTATACTTACCACAACTAATCTTAACAAAGTTTCAAGTTTTTGGTTTGTGTTTGTGATATGCAGGTTTGAAGGAAGCTTTTGTACCTTTTTGGAGCTTTTGGAGTTTGTAGGAGTAGCTGAAAAAAAAATGTGTATCTTTTTTAATCCTTCTAATCAATGCATGATATCACTATATTTGGAAAAGATTGTGTCATATAGATCTTAGTTAAAGGTTTGGAGTATCAGTGATGTTTCCACTGCTGGTGTCAACTAACCACTCCTAGTTGTGTTCTATCCACTGCTAGTGCAGTTTTGTCGAATATGGAAACTCAAGGGGCTGTTCTGTAACATCTTTATGAAAACATATTTAATCCCCAAATCACATCCGGATCATTTAATTGATCTTTAAACACTTAAATTGGTGCTCTACACAAACCCTAACCACTCCCAACTGTAATTTCCACACATCCCATATTTCATTCACTCACAAATCAAAATGGCAACTGCATATTCCACAACATACAACCTTGTAGCTAACTTAGTAAAAAACAACCATTCCGAAAGTTTTCATGAGATGATTGATTTCATCAAACACAATCCAATTCTCTTTGCCTTAACAGTAGAACCTGTCATTGTTAAATCATATGTTCATCAGTTTTGGTGGAAAGCTGAAATTCAAGAAAGAGATGGATTAGAGGATATTAGGTATGTGGTTGATGAGAAAGAGATTCTGGTTATAGAGGATGTGATTAGAGGTGTTTTGAAGCTGGAGGATGCTGAAGGGGTTGTAAATTTGTCTAATGATGAGATTTTTGAAGGATTGGAAAGAATGGGTTATGAGTGAAGAGGGGATAGGATCAAATTTCACAAAGGTATGTTTTCACCCCAGTGGAAGTTTTTGATACATACTCTGCTTATGTTTGTAAGCAATAAAACTACTGGCTTTGATGAGTTTCCCTCTAAAATTGCAACTGCTATAATCTGTCTATCATAAGGAAGGGTATTAAATTGGTCTAGGATGATATTTGATGGTTTTATGAAGAACATTAAGGAAAAGGGAAAGTACAACTTGTATCCTAGTTTTGTTCAATTGATTGTGGAAAGTCAGATCACAGAACCAATTCCTCATTCCAGGAAGTATGATGTCCTACATATGCTTCCTAAGGTGTTTGCCCATATGAAGAAGCGAGTCCAAATTTTCGGGGACCATTACACCTTTATTTCCTCACATGCTTAACTTGCCAGAAATTGTAGAGGAGGAGAATCCACAACCCAACCAATCACTTTCTGAACCCAGTGCTACCATATCTGAACCCCCTGCTGTAACATCTGAACCCACTGCTAACCCATCTGAACCCATTGCTGAACCCTTACCTTTATCTACTGTTGAACCCCATAGGATCTTAGTTACCAGAAGGAGGAGGAAGGGCACCAAGCTACCTCAGGCTGGTGTTAGTAGTGTTGTTAATGAGGCTGTCACAGGAGGTGAAGGTGACATGAGTGGAACGGCTTTCACTACTGCTTCAAGCTTAGATGCTGAGCAGGATAGTGAAAACATCATTAAGACCCAACCACTGGCAACTCCTAATGTGGAGAGTTCTATTGAGCTCAACACAGGTGGAGGAATCCCTACCCAACTGGCTACATCAGGGTGCATGGATGATCAGGCTAGGTCTGATGCCATGTTTTCTACACCCCAGGATTCACCTCTCGGAGCAGGTTACACAGCTCGAAGTGATGAGGGTAGTTTGGGACATAATGATGAATTGACTGGTACTGACAATGTACATGATGACATTTCCAAGGATCCACCTCTCGGACCAGGTCACACAGGTCGAAGTGGTGAGGATATTATTGAACTATTAAATGAATTGACGGCTAAATGTACCAAAATGGAAAATACAATCACTGGTCTTCAGGAACTTGCAGTCTTTCAAGCTGGAACTATCAAAAGACTAAAGCACATGGTAACTGTATTGGAACGAATAAGGAGACCAGGGATTGCTGCTTATAGGAGATTCAAGAAGGTGAATAAGAAGGCTAGCTCCTCAAAGGATCAAAGTATGGAGGATGCATCCAAACAGGGGAGGAGTAAAAGCATGGATTCAGGGGAGGATTTAAACTTGGATTTTGGTCTGGATTTGGATAGTGGAGAGCATGGTGATGATTATATGGTGACTGAAAAGGAAGGAAAAGAAGCAGTGCTTGAAACTTTGAAGGTTGTAGTTAAAGATAAAGAGGAAGAAGTGGTGCAGGCAACAACTACTGCTATTGTTCCTGAATCCCCTACTAGTACATTTGAAACCACTGCTGCAACTTCTGAGGTAATTTTATCCACTGTTACTTTAGTTACACCTATTGCTATCACAACCACTGCTACCATAATCACAACCACTGTCACACCACCACCCAAATCTAAGGAAGTTGAGAAGGAGGTTGCTGGTACACTGTTAAACTTAAGTAAAACCTTAGCAAACCCTGAACCTATTATTGAACCTGTTCCCATTATACTTAAACCTAATGGACCTAAACTCTTGGGAAGTTTAAAGATTGGTGAACTTGTAATGACTAAAGTGGTTCAACCAGATATTGGAAAGGGTAAAGGCATTGCAGAACCTGTTTTGAAGTTTAAGAATAAGCAAGAACAGATTGCACATGATGCTGATTATTCTAAAAAGGTACAAGAAGAGTTAGCTGCTGAAGCTCTAGCAGCTAGAGAGAAGCAAAAGCAAGAAGAAGAAGAAGATTCTCTGAGATTGATTGAAGGGTGGAACAAGGAACAATCACTACTTCAAGCTTCTAAAATGATAAAGACAGAGTGGACTGATCATGAATGGGGATAATTAGACATTGATACAAGGTCTAAGGTTTTGGCTGAGAAGATGAGACAATTGCAGAAGGAAAGAGCTGTTAAAGATTATAAAGCTAAGAAGAATAAACCTCCTACTAAGCAAGAAATGAGAAATCAAATAATGAAGGTTATCAGACATATGGACATGCATATTAGTGTAAATTTGAGAAAATGTTCATATGAAGAGGTTGAGGGGATCTATCAAGCTTGTAAAAAAAGATGTGATGACTTCATTCCTATGAATTCTAAGAAAGAAGATGAGTGGATAAAGAACAAACAAAAGAGAAAAGCAACTATTCAGGAGGAGTCTAGTTCTAAGAAACAGAAGCTGGATGAAGAGATGGAAAAGGAAGAGAGACTGAATCAGTATCTTATGGTGTGTGATCAACCAGAACCTATTAATCCTACACCAGTAAGAGCTATACATCCAATTACGGACTGGCAGATAGTCATAGCTAATGATAGAGAAATGATTGAAATCACAAGAGCTGATGGATGGAAAAGTACATATTTCAATTTTGGATGTTTGTTGTTTTGTATGTCTAAAGTTGATCAGGAACAACTGTGGAAAATCATGGAGTTTAGATATGGTAAGTTTGGACCAACTGGAAATTTAGCAAGGTTTGTGTGGACTGCTGTAAAGAACATGTGTCAACCTAATCCTGATGATAAATTTTGGGAAGACTTTGACATAGTTGAATGGATGCTATATCAGCCTTGCAGAGTACATCTTTATCACTGAGACACACGGAGAAGTTTTCATGTTCATTGACAAAGACTATCCACTGACCAAGAATGTTGCAAGAAAGATGTTGGAAGCCAAACTACCACCACAAGGGACTAAACCAACTAATCCAATGATTGATCAGTTGTTCTTGAAGATTGAGAAGATTTTTGATATAAAAGGTCCTTTAGCCATAAAAGCAAAGTCTCAAGGAAGGTTGAAAAGGAAGGCAGATAAATCTAAAGCTATGGATTATACTTCTGAGTCAGAAACTAAGGAGGACATTAAAGTAGACAAGAAAAGACTGTTGGTTCTTACAAAACTATCTAAAGAGAAGGAGCCAGAGGTTAGTAATGCAGTGCCTCTTACAGTTGATCATCAAATTGTCTCCTATACATTTGAACTTAATGGAAGTGAAGGGTGTTGGAAGTTTAAAGAATCAATGGTGAGATTTATGATTTTGTTAAATTTTCACAAATGCTTTACTACATAGATAGAGATGATTTGATGACTATCTGGAAGATATACAAAGACAAATTTGGTGATTTATGTCCAGATGATTATCATGGGAGGATTGTGTATCATAATTTGAAGATCTTGTTTGAACCCACTCATGATGAACCAGAATGGAAAGTACTCTTCAATGGCAAGGTTACAAGCTGGTTTCTATATCAGTCTTGTGGAGTTCATGTGTTAACCATTTCTGGGGAAATTATTCATATGCTTGTAGAAAGTGATTATCCTAAACTGAATAATTATCTAGGTATTATTACTCAGATGTTACAGCCTGGTAGTTTGAAGTTGCAAAAACCCTTTGATGATCAAGCTTACAGGTTTTTGAGGAAGTATGAGAAGATAATTAATCCTTATAAGTGTTTGGAAGCATCCTTCAAGTAAGAGATTCGGTGCTTAAGAAGAAACTTGATAATTTTGATAGTAAATATCAAGTTTAGGAGAGGATTGTTGTGTTTTAGGTTCCATTGAAAGGAATTATTCTAAGTATGGAACCACTGCTAGCACAAAGGTAACCACGGCTAGAAGACTGGAACCACTGCTCAAGACAAACCACAGCTAGTAGGAACTTGGAACCACTGCTAATGTAATCAAAGCACTGCTAGTTAGTTGTGTGCAGTAAGATATAGGATTTCATTAACACACTAAACCATAATCATATGAGGCATTCAAGTATGTTTAGAGAGAGAAAGTGAGATGTTCTAGTAAGAGAAAACTCATGGAAGGTTAGATTCCAAGTGAACATCCAACCCTCTCCCTTGTGGGGAGAGGGCTATTTATACAAAGAAATACGCCCTCCTACGGGTGGATCGAGCATACAATGGGTAAAGACCCGTCCTTCCTCCACGGTGTTGCACTAGACTAAACTATGCTAATAACTGATTAACAACTAACATAATAAACGATATGTCTACGAGCTAACTTAAGCTAGATCATACATGGGGTGACCGATGCTTCACAAAATATTTTTCAATTCCTTAAAATCTCCCCCTAAGGGAGGTCACCCAATGAATTACACAATGAATCCTAGCAATCTATTTAATCTTCGATCTTGAGCTCGTAGACATCAACTCATCAACATATTCAAACATTGTGCTTCAGTGGTGATTTCATCATTGTCCACCTACAATGAATATTATGTGGAGGTTATAGAGCTGATCCACATTGATGACCTTTGAGTTTTAGGAGAGATCATCAGCCACAGTTGATCTTGGCATCACCCATTGTTGTGTTGCCAGCATATGAGGTAGTGACAATTGGACCAACATGCTCACATTCTGGATTATGATATATTCTCATCATAGTAGCAGAAGCTTTTACTGGTTCATGATATTTGCAGCAGCATAGCATAAGCATGGATTGAAAGTATCAGAGTCGTTGAAGCACCTATCATGATTTCTTTAGATATGAATGTGTAGTGTGAGCATGCGGCTATGGATTGACCGCTTCATTCCGATTAGCTGCAACGTCGGGCGTACGACACATACAACAGTTAGCAATAAAGCACACGAAAGTGTCTTTGATCACTTTCGTTGAATTGAGGTACACGGCTTACGGTTCCCCATTGATCGATTACAAGTACACTGCCAGTGATCGGGTATAATTCGAAGAATTTACTTGACAGGGTTTCGCAGCTGCTCTAACTGTTCTCAAACCAGAACGTCTCAAAGAAGACAACACGGAGTGACTGAATCAGCGAATTGAGATTCACTGATTGATGAAACGAGATTAGAAAAACAATCGTGTATCGCTCAATAGAAATTGTTTTAGAAATAAAACGAAGGTTTTAATGAAAATCAATTATCAATCATAAACACCTTTTATTTTGAAATATGAGTACACAGTCGATGTGCTAAAGAAAAGAGTTTTTAAGCACAACGACCAGTTTTTCAAAGGTATCCGTCAATCCACAACCTGAACCAGGATTGATTCAAAAGATTGAATCGCCCCATTGTTTCTGTTCAGTTGTCACATGGTTGATCTAATGGATAGATCTCACATGCCACCCACCAGGAGATTGTTTGATGTTGGCTCCAGAAGGTTTTCCATCTTCATTGTGAATATGATTGCATATCACTCAGATGTTCTGGCAATACCACAAGGATAATGCGTAGGACTCAAAAGATATAATATCTCTTTCCACATTGTGTGAAATAGAGAGTCTTCATTGACAGTGTCCTAAAGAGATGTATTTGATGATCTCGTGGCTCTAGACTCAATAGTGCACATATGGTTCCTATGCTGAAGACTAGGGAGAGGGTCTCCTTCTTCAATATAAAAAATCTCTAAGAGAAAGTCGATAGATAATATTGGTTCCCCGTGAGAATGAAACAAGTCCTTTTAAGAGGAACTTGAGTGGTTTGGGAAGTTATTGTGCAGTGCGTCACTGGGTCCATGACGTCTTGTCTTCAATACCAGTGTTACCTTAGTAACCACCAGTAGCATATGAGTTGAACCCGGTATCTGCCCTAAGGTTGAATTTATTGGAGCGCTAGTTATTTTCACCCTTTCCACATTCAGATCTTTTTCATTCTTCAACCCCTTCAGTGCTTACCGAGACTTCATAACTAGAACCTTGTTGGGTTTATTCCAGTACTAGCTCTGTCTCAGTCGCCACTCTTCCCATATTCTCATGTTTCTCCTTTTTTCAATATACCTAAGGACTCTACACTATCTAGTGGATTATCCCTGGGTAGATCCCTCCGGTTCTGGCGGATCGTGGGAACAAATACCTAACCTAACCATCCTTATAACTCCATGCATAAAGTAAAATGGTCGGTCTTTTGGTACAGTTCATTCCATCTTGAAACCAATTCAAAAATCATTTGGAAAAATCAATCAAGGTACTTGTGATACGATATCAAAGCATTTTGTACCTTAATAGTTTTGATCATTTAGAAATGCTCCCCCTCAATATGTGCATATGATCTTCAAATTGTTTAGCACATGGAGGCAAGAGTTCTTTGAAATAATTTCTTGATCACAATTTCCGTAGAAAAAGCCATTTGATTTTCTTGGTAAATTCTCCCCCTCAATATGTGCATAGGATATTTGAAATTATTTTCACACATAGAGGAAAGAAATTTTTGAAAAACATCCACGATTACCAAATATTTAAAAACCATTTAACACACAATCAAGGTACTTTATGTTAAAACATGGATGTATTTGTACCTTGAAGATTTGAATTTGTTTAGAAATGCTCCCCCTTAATATATGCTTCGAGATTCGAAAATTGTTTAGCACATATTAGAGAGCGGTATTCACTTTGAGACAAAAATGGTCATCTTTTATCATCTTTCATATTTATATCACATTTTCTCCCCCGATCAAAAATTTCAAATCCTTTGAGATTTTGGATCTCAAGTGATTTAAATATGTATGAAACAAAACATTTGTTGGAGAAAAATGTATCCGGTTTTATATGATCTGAAGTGGACAACACTGAAGTTCCCTTTTTAGACACAAAGGGAAACCTCAATACATAACCTAACACTATTACATACATTATAGTTGTTCATAGTTCATACACCACATTTTACACATAAAATGTACAAAAGAAAAACTACTTCCGGAAGATGTCTTCATTCAGTTCTTTGAAGCAGCTTATAGTGACCAGCACGAAGTCTACTGTTAGGAATTGGAAATTCCATAAGTTAAGTGTCGGTCACCCCAAGTATTATCTAGCATAAGTTAGCTCGTAGACATATCGTTAGTTACGTTATTTATCAGTTTATTAGTTAGATATTAGTTTAGTTTAGCGTAGTGCAACACCGTGGAGGAAGGACGGGTCTTTACCCACTGTATACCTGATCCACAGGCCGATAGGAGGTCGTATTTTATGTAACTATAAATACTCCTTCCATCCATGGAAGGGGTGTGCTTCATTCAATCTAACCTTTTACATTTGAGAACCAAGTCTCTAGCAAGAACACCCTCTCTATCTTTCTCTCTCTAAATATGGCAAACATGTATTTTGATCATCCAAGACCACCTGAATCATCAACACAATAATATATTCGATCCTACAAATGGTACCAGATCCTAGGTTACATTGTTTTGATGATTCGTTTGGTTTTTAATACGGTTTGCTCAACTTTTTGCTCGACTTTTTAATACGGTTCGTTTGGTTTTTACTGAACATGTCTTTAAATGTTTTACTATATTAACATGGTCGAAGTTGTTTTCTTTACAAGTCTTACTGTTGAAAACTGTTGAATAGCGTTGATATTGTTCTATTGTTGGTTTTGGTTAAACATGTGGTCTCTCTGCATATCTGGTTCTGTCAAAAACAAGTTGTCCTTTTTAGCTAGCGAGTTGTTTGATATAATGACTATTGAGTTTTTACTCATAGTAAACCTGCATGTTGTAAAGTCAATAGCGACTTGTCAAAGTACTTCTATGCTACTCGTCTTTACAAATAAAGCGAGTTGTGAAAGAAAAGAAAAAAAAAGAAGCAGCGAATTGTGTATGACTAAAAACTTAGCGACTTGTCACTTGATCTAGCGACTTGGCTATTGACTATTGAGTCAGTAGCGACTTGTAAGATTTGTGGAGTAGCGACTTGTTGACCAGAAATTAGCAAAGCAAAAGTGAGGTAGCGACTTGACAGATTAAGATTTAGCAACTTGTTGACCTCTAACAAAACCAACAAGACCTCAAACCAATAACATCAAACAACCTCTGATTTCATGCCATCATCTGTCCACGAAGGTCATTTGATTGAAACTAAAAAGACTTGAAATATCAAACTCAGACACAAACCTTGACCAAGACTCTAATTAAATTTAAGCAAGATCTCAGGCACGGTTCAAGTTTTAATCAACTACTGATTTGAGTCTCTTTGAACCCTATCTTCATTGATCATATGTTAAGTCTAGCCTCTCTTATAAAACAAACAGGTATCAAATCTGATAATAACAACTAGATCTCTGCCTTGTGTCGATTGTTTGTGGCCCATTGAACTCAAAGATCTTAAAAGAACTATACACAATACAACACTTTCTTCACAGATCAAAACACGACTGCTTCATTGATGTTAACAGGATCTCAGTTAATTCTTTTCGTTTAAAAGACTCAAGGTTCTTTTACGAAAAAGAAGTTGTTATCTTCACTGATCCAATTTTTGAAGTCTTCACTTCATTTAATTATACGAACTATGAAAACAATATTAACAAAATTGTTAACCCGTGTTTCATTCGCTCTTGTTACTACTCTATAATCATAATCGTGTGAAACTAATATGTAACCTACCTTGGTTTGATTCTGAAACTAAGTCCCTTGTCCTCAACGCCATCCATGTGGCTGAGAAAACGAGCAACATACCATCCCTGTGGCGTGCTCGCATGTTTGCTAGGATATCATGACTTGTAAAAAATCAAGGTGGCGAAGTAGAAGAAGGGGATGGACTGTTTAGGGTTTGTAACATATTTTGATTTGGGGGTGGACTAATTAAACGATGCAGTTTTGGATTAGGGTTTTGATATTTGTTGAAACTTTATAAGTGAGAGGCGGACAGAGATTTGAGAGTAATGAGGGTAAAAGATTGAGATAAGATGTGTGATATATACACGTTGTATTAGGGCAATGTGAGGAACGGATCTAATATCACTGTGGGTTGAATGTGTGTCTTGGGCCTCATAAGAATTCATCTTGGAATGGATCGTGGGCCGTGTGGTATTGTGATTTGATTCACATGGCCGGTTATCCTAATCTTGAATATCAGAGGGGCGTGTGGTATCATGTGATATTGTGGGAATATTGAGCTTTTTGTTATATGTGATATATGAGAGTTGGACCAAGTAGAGATATTTGATTTTGTGCTATATTGGACCAGGTTGTGTGATATTGGATATATTTCTTGACTTGGCGGTCGTTGGATTTTGGTACATGCTTATGAATTTGGGTTATGAGATTTGATTATGAGATTTATTGATATGAGTTGATAATGAGATCTGATGAGTTTTGAGTTTTGATACTTTGGGTCACGCATTTTCACGGAGAATACTATGCCACTGCTTAAATTGATGGTTGAACAATATTGACTACGGAGTTGTTTGTGTTCAATATTTCTTATTTGGGATTGAAGTAAGGTTTTTCCGGGCACGTTCACTTATTTCGTCTTCCTTCTTTCTACCCTTACGCGAAGATGACTTGTTTGGGCGTTTATTGAGTGTGATAAAGACTTGGCTATTGAGTTACGGTTGTGATTCTTTGTTGCTTAACCCACAACGTAGCTATCACTTCGGTGTCTCACGCAGTTGAGAATATGTCAAGAGGTTTTGTACATTGGGTACACCGTTTCTTTTTCACAAGGATTAGTACAAGTTTAAGTAACAAATCTGAGGAATTCTACTTCATGATCAAGTTTGGTATATATGGGTTTACTTCTCTATGTGGTCACTACAATAGCCGTCAGAATATGAGAATGGTGTGTTTACCAAAGTGTTGATCGGATGGTTGATGTTGTTGTTGATGTTGGATAATGAACCGTTAATGAACCGCTGAACGTTCCCCTAAAACAGATACTCACCGAAACCAAAATTATCATAACATATTCAAACTGACATTGTCAACGGTTTTGTCATGATTTTGTAAAATCCGGCGAAAGAATCTATTTCTCGGTTTAAATCATAGACTTGTAAAATCCCGTGACAATGGAAACATCCTGGTAATAGTAAAGTGCATTTCCCGATCTATCTTACGGTTTATTCTTGGTTTTGTAAAATCCCGCGAAAGAAACTATTTCTCGGTTTGAACCATAGAGTTGTAAAATCCCGTAATGATGGAACCATCCTGGAGAAAGGAAAGTGTATTTCGGGATCTTATTTGATGCTAGTGCTACGGTATCTACTTTGAAGAAGGGATAAAAGGGTGTACTGCATGAATTGGATGTGTGTTTGGATATTCGTCTTGACAGTATGGTTATTACAAGGTTTTACGGGGTTATGTGCATTTAACCATGGTCGGGATGAAACCATTATCAAAGTTCGTTTAAATGTCAAAGAAGGCTAGATTTAAGCTTTTAACAAGAAGATGTGACAACGGCGTTAATTCAGTATTATTTATTTGAGGTTGAAGTGAAATATCACGGGCGAGTGTACTTAGTATCTGAAGGTATCGGGGATGGTTGGATGAAGATTCTTCATGATCCTTGTTCGAGCTTATTATCATAAACGAAGACTTGGAAATCTAGTCATTGTTGGGTGTCTTTTACCTTTTCTTTTACCACTTGGGGGAATTAGGCTCATACCACAACAAAATAACTATCACTTTAAGGAGTTACGTTGTAGTGCTCAGTGTCACATTGGATTGTGGATTTTCAAGAGGTAAAGTACGTTTATTACTTGATGGTTGGTTGGATGATGAGTATAGAGTACTTAGAGATTGTACTTAGAGATGCTAATGGAAATCGGCACCGCTCTTTGTTACACATGTGCAAGTATAAGTCAAGAGTTCGGGTTAGTTTACTTCAGGGTTAAATTCATCATATTGGGTTATCTCCATCAGTTGTCACTGCAAAGAGCCTACTGAATGATAATGGTGATAATTACATGTTTTGCTAAGAGAGTTGAAAAGAGAGATTATGACGTTTGAACACAACAGTTCAAGCCTCGTACTCTAAAGAAAAGAAAAGTGTATGCTTCAGTGCGCTTTATCTTTGAAGAAGAGAAATCTTCTTATTATGACCATTCTCATCCACATGCTTCATAATTTTTCCATGCGCCATCAAGTGAACCGGCTACCACTGATTGTTTTCTCATTCCACTTGCTCGATTATAATGAAGATGGCGACATCATGTGCTAATTTTGTGGGAGAGAAGTGTGAATAGAACATTCGGATGATTCTCACTTATTTAATCAAGAATGGCAACTCCGTATGCAATTCTTGAGGGGGAGAAGAAGTGTGAAATTACTGCATGGTTGATTGATTTCTGAGAATTAATGGTCAAACGGCTCCAAAATCATGTAAGAACCGAGCTTCTTCTTATCGGGTCATTTCTACATGGAGTTTCTTCTAAGAGCCGTTGGTTGACATCTTCACATGGCCTGATATGATTAAATGACAAAGTGCTTCTAGTTGCTGGGCTGATTTCTTTGATGAACATCTTTCTGTTCTTGTTTGATTGGGAGGGATTTTAGTTAAGGAGATTTGCTACATATAAGGTAATTGGAACGCATTTGGTGAGTTGAAGATGTTAACTATCTATTCTCCAACTGGACAATCTTGAAGAAGGTCGATTCTACAGTCGGTTCTACATTTTCTGCTACATGTTAGAAGACTAAAGACGAGTTGCATTTAACGATCTAAAGACTTCTTCTTAATTCAAGCACTCATCATAAAGATTGTCGGTTTAGGGGAGAGCACTATTTAGGAGAGGGTGAAATGTATGATTTAATCCCCAATTAGACTTGCTCACACCTTTCTTCAGCAAGTTGATTCTCACAGACATATTTGTGCTAATGGTATTCTTCTCAAAAGATCTCGAGTATATGGGCTTACAAAGAGTTGCTGATTCTGAAGTATCAAAACCAGCAAGGGGGAAGGAGACTCACATCTAAACACAAAGCGAGTAAACTTGATGAACTTAATACTTCTAGGTAACTGAAGATATCCCGAGAAGACAAAGGTTATTAACGCAGAGAAACTCAAAGTTTGACTCATGACGAGTAAACTTGATGAGCTTAATACTTCTAAGTGATTGTAGATATCCCGGGAAAACAAATGTCATGACCGCAGAGAAACTCAAGGTTTTACTCATCAAGGCTTTTAGTGTTATTATTCCAATGACGTGGGGGAAGTGATGTAAATGAAAGTTTCTAAAGATAAAAGAGGTACACTGGTGTGTGATGATCTCGATGTTATCGCAATCATCAAGGGAGAGAGAATTGTGTACATTGAGGGCGCTCTATTTGTCTCACTTGAGGGCTTAATCGGTGATTCAGAGATATAATCACTTATTCGGAATTGACATCCGCAGAGATTGTCATCCCAGAGATATCATGATTCGGCCTGCTTCTTCAATGTTATCGTTTGTTCTCTCTTTGGGGAATGTGTGTACTTTGGGTCCTTGAGCTTCATACATGATCATCAAGGAAGAAAGCCATTGTTTACCACAAACATTGGGGAGGTGTTTTCTCTTCGGGCATGATGTGTATTCGGGAGAGTTCTTGGATATTGGTGTACTTCGGGTTCTTGAGCTTTATACACATTCATCAGGGAAGAAAAATGTGAACATGGGAAGGTGTTCTTCATTCCCCTCATGAAGTGTATTCGGGAGAGTTCTTGAGCAATATACTAAGAGACGGACTGCATCATTTCAACTACACGGGGGAAGTGGTCTCTTGACAACTTTTTGGAATGGATTGCTTCAGACTTCAGTGGGTATGGAATTTGAGAAGATCATTTATATGTGGGATGATATGTTGCTGTTCTTGTTGATGATATAAACTCGAACGAAGAATCACGGTGATTATTCTTGAAAGGAGCAGCGGGATTTATGATAATGGTGTGCTTCTTTGTGCACCTGGCCAAGGCAAGCTTGAAATAGAGCTTCGAATCTGCTCAGCTAAAGGATTTTTGGTTTGGGGGGAAGCTGCCAAAGTCTCACTTTCAGATGGTTCAATTTCTTTCTTCAATGCAAGAGCCTCGGAAGCTTTGGTGGTGAATGTTTAAGAGATGATGACTTCTACAACGGGGTTGCTCGATATCCTTATCTCGGTACTCGTATCATCATCTTCTTTAACCATATCATCTTCTCTATCTTTGTATATATTTATTAAAAACCAAATACAAAAATATAAAACCAGCAAAACAAAATAGAAAAATATAAAATCTTCAAAAACCCATAAAAATCAGAAAATTTGAAAAATACCAAAAATATGTTTTTCTCAAGACATGTCTTCTGGTATCGATAACATCTGCGGTCTTAGAAATGTCATTCAATAATGGCACGGGACCATAGATGAAGTTCGAGCAGGAGGTGTAAATATTCTTTTCCAAAACATGTCAAAAATATGGCTTACAGTTACTTCAGACTGTAACCCGTGCTTAAAACTATGGCTTGCTATTATTTCCGATAGCAACCCGTTCTTAAAGAAAGGAAAGTGCCGCGCTAAACAAATTTTCAAAATATTTCGTGCACTTATCCAAAAACTAATTGAGGAAAGTATGTCGAAGGACTGCTGTTCCTACACAAATGTTTTTCCGTCTAAAATTCTTCAGAAAAATATTTGGTGTATTCAAAAATGGTGGAAAATGAGTTGCTTTCAAAACAATCAGATTCAGAGTCTTTATAAAATTTGAAAACTCAATCAATGACTTCAGCGCTTTCAATCTTTTCAAAAATGAGTCATTGATTGAGGGGGAGAATGTTTTCAAATCTATATCATCTTACGGGCTTTCTTAATTATCCTCATGCTTAATTAAAAATGATGTTAACCTATGTTGAAGGACTAGGTGCCTAGGATATGATTGTTAGGTTTAGATGATTAGAGTTTGATGAACACATAATCCCATACTTTATATGATCTGATTGACATGTTGCATTGACTTTTATTAGTCGATTGTTGTTTGGGTGATGTCGACCACCATATATTTGTATGTGTGTTCACTAACATATGCAGGTATATTGGTATAAAAGAATGTTCCCGATCCGGATACCACAATTGAAGATGATTGGATCCCGAAAGGAAAGGGTAACTATTTCTTGGGTTGACAAATGAAGAAACGGAGCTTAATTGGACTTCTATGGAGAGTTGGCATAAATGCAACGTAAGAGGTCTTACTGCATCAGCAGATGGTTTTCTTCTAAGTGATTGAAGAAACGGAGCTTAATTTGACCTTAGTTAGAATTCAAAATGCAACGTAAGAAGAAGTCTCACTTCATCAGCAGATGGTTTTTCTTTCAAACCCTACAGCAACAACAACGGAAGCTTCTCAACCACTAATGTATCTTTGTGCAGGATACCATTTTTAAAACAATTTTTGAAAAATTTGAATAAAATTGTTTTGAAAATGGAAAATATTGTTTTTTGAAAATTAATTGGACTAAATTTTGAAAATCACCGGACTTCATTTTTATCAAAATCTAAGTCACTCAATCATTGACTACCGTCATCGATTGAGGGGGAGAGTGATTTAAAATATAATATTTTCAAACAATAGTTCTTCATAAAACTTCCGGTTTGTACGTTAAAATGTGGTGATCTAAAGATTTAATGTTATGTCATGGTATGATTTTTCTTTAGAATCAAGATCTTTCAAAATGAAATTTTTTTTGTTCTTGTTTGATTGTGAAATTGTTTTATTTTACTTAAAGATCTCTTAAAACAATCATACCTGATACTAACAATCTTTAATGTCTTAAACTGTTCCTTATCAGTCATTTTCCAAAATTAAATTTTGCCACGTCTTTCCCCAAAATCTTTTAAATGATTTAAATCAATTGGGATCACAAATCTCAACAGGTTTGAAATTTTTGATCAGGGGAGAGATTGTGTTTTAAATCTCAAATCTGTTTTAATGAAATCGGTTTTAGTCCTTTATAGGCACTCCTGCCTCCATGTGCCAAACGATTTCAAATACACAATGCACATGTTGAGGAGGAGGATTTATCCAAAAACCAGATGAGTATTTAAAGAAGGCCACATATTCTCCCAAGTTTTCCAAACCTTATTAAATCACTTGGGATCCAAAATCTCAAAGGGTTTGATATTTTTGATCGGGGGAGAATTTGTGATTTAATATGAAATTTGATAAAAGGTGATCATTTGATTCAATGTGCTGGCACTCTCTAATATGTGCTAAACTCTTTCATATATTGATGCACATATTGAGGGGGAGCGAATGGTTTCTTAATGGCTTGTGTGATCGTAAATGTGCTCTAAATGAACTCTTGCCTCTATGTGATAAAATGATTTCAAATATCCTATGCACATATTGAGGGGGAGAATTTACCAAAGAAAATCAAATGGCTTTTTCTAAAGAAATTGTGATCAAGAAATTATTTCAAAGAAATATTTCAAAGAACTCTTGCCTCCATGTGCTAAACAATTTCAAGATCATATGCACATGTTGAGGGGGAGCTTTTCTAAATGATCAAAACTATTAAGGTACAAAATGCTTTGATCTCGTATCACAAGTACCTTGATTCTTTTTCCAAATGATTTTTCAATTGGTTTCAAGGAAGAATGAAATGTACCAAAAGACCAACCATTTTACTTTATACATGGTGTTATAAGGATGGTTAGGTTAGGTATTCGTTCCCATGATCCCGCCGGGAGGGGGATCTACCGAGGACAATCCACTAGATAGTGTAGAGTCCTTAGGTATGATGAAAAAAAGGAGAAAAGGGAGATATGGGAAGAATGCGGTGAGATCGAGCTAGTACTAGAATAAACCCAACAAGGTTCTAGTTATGAAGTTTCGGTAAGCAGTGAAGGGGTTGAAGAATGAAAAAGAAATGAATGTGAAAAGGGTGAAATGAAATAGCCCTCTAATAATTCAACCTTAGGGCAGAAACCGGGTTCAATACATATGCTACTGGTGGTTACCAAGGTAGCATCGGTATTGAAGACAAGACGTCATGGACCCAGTGACGCACTGCACTATACTTCCCAAGCTACTCAAGTTCCTCCTAAAAGGGTTTGTTTCATTCTCACAGGGAACCGACATTATCTATCGACTTTCTCTTAGAGATTGTTGATATTGAAAAAGGAGACCCTCTCCCTAGTCTCCGGCATAGGAACCAAATGTGCACAATTGAGTCTAGAGCCAAGAGATCATCCACAATATCTCATTAGGACACAAAATTCATGAAGACTTGCTGTTTTCACACAATGTGGAAAGTAAGATTATATATTTAGAGTCCTACGCATTATCCTTGTGTTATTGCCAGAACATCCGAGTGATATGAAAATATTCACGATGAAGATGGAAATCCTTCTAGAGCCAACATCAAACAAGCTCTTGGTGGGTGACATGTGAAATCTTGCAAAAGATCAAGCTTGTGACAACTGGACAAAAACGATGGGGCGATTCACTCTTGAATCAACCTTGGTCCAGGATTGGAATTGACGAATACTTTTGGAAAAACCGTTCGATGTGCAAACCTTCTTTTCTCTAGCACGTCGAATGTGTATTCATTTTCAAATTCAAAAAGTATCTCAGATTGAAAAAATACTTTTGGAAAAACCGTTCGATGTGCGAATCTCTTCTTTTCTCTAGCACGTCGAATGTGTACTCTTTTCAAATACAAAAAGTATTTTTGACTGAAAATTGATCTTTCTCATAAAACCTTCGTCGTATTGAAAAACTCTTTTTTCAAGCAATACACGATTGTTTTCAAATCAATTTTTCATCAATCGTGAATCTCAATTCGCTGGTTCACTCACTCCGTGTTGTCTTCTTTGAGACGTTCGGTTTGAGAAGAGCTAGAGCAGCTGCGAAACCTGTCAAGGAGATTCCTCGGAATCCTACCGATCACGAGGCATTACTTGTAATGCGATAAGCGGGGAACCGTGGGCCGTGTACCTCAATTCAACGAAAGTGATCAAAGAAATTTTTGTGTGTTTTATTACTGCTAATTGTTTTGCAGGTACATTTGAGCGGTTGCGGTGATCGAAATTGAGGAGTCAATCCAAAGCCGCATGCTCACAGCATCCACACTTAATTTGAAGAAATCATGATTGGTGCATATCTACATAACACGGCTCGATATTTCATACTATGCTTGCCGCAAATATCATGAACCAGTAAGGCTTCCGCTACTCTGATGGAAAGATGTCATGATCCAGAAAGTGTGAGCATGTCGGTCTGAA
This sequence comes from Chrysanthemum makinoi, assembly GCA_910596185.1. Lineage (NCBI taxonomy): Eukaryota > Viridiplantae > Streptophyta > Magnoliopsida > Asterales > Asteraceae > Chrysanthemum > Chrysanthemum makinoi. Next base: position 233,625,243 of record OU343224.1, on the reverse strand, counting down.
AGTCACAACTTCACATGATGGCAACACAACAAAGGGTGATCCCGAGATTTACTGTGGCTGATGATCTCAAAGAAAGCTTAAAGATCATCAAAGATGTGGATCAGTTCAAAGAACTCCACTGAAAGTACTATACTATGCGGACTTTGAAGTTGCATTACAAAAAGCACAAAGATTGCGGAATTGAAGAATTGAAGTCTACGAGCTCAAGAACAAAGTCAAGAATAGAATGCTAAGATTCGAAATGTAAAACATGGGGTGACCTCCCTTAGAGGGAGATTGTTAGGAATTGGAAATTCCATAAGTAAAGTGCCGGTCACCCCAAGTATTATCTAGCATAAGTTAGCTCGTAGACATATCGTTAGTTACGTTATTTATCAGTTTATTAGTTAGATATTAGTTTAGTTTAGCGTAGTGCAACACCGTGGAGGAAGGACAGGTCTTTACCCACTGTATACCTGATCCACAGGCCGATAGGAGGTCGTATTTCATGTAACTATAAATACCCTTTCCATCCATGGAAGGGGTGTGCTTCATTCAATCTAATCTTTTACATTTGAGAACCAAGTCTCTAGCAAGAACACCCTCTCTATCTTTCTCTCTCTAAATATGGAAAACATGTATTTTGATCATCCAAGACCACCCGAATCATCAACAAAATAATATATTCGATCCTACATCTACCACCCACAAAGCTTTCAAGGCTGCGATAGACCATTCTAGTCTTCAATCTTCGTCTGATTGCAGCAATGAAATCTTCACACCACTTTAAATCCTCATCGACTGAATTTCGTTTTGTTCCCGGTTTCATATCAACTTTGATCTCTTTCACTCTAGAGTTCAATTCTTCTTCGACCATCTTGAGTGTACCATCCTAATTTGTATAACTCACACAATCTCATTAACATTCTTGACGTGTACCTGCCGATTGAAGATGACAGCTCTGGGGTTGTCAATCACTATATATTCGTGACGATATTCATGTCCTTTGGCTTCCCATTGTGGTCTTGTAAGATTGACCCTAGTCTGGTAACTTTCTATTCCTAATTGAAAATCCCCAACACTTAGTCAAATGACTAAGCCTCTGATCCAGAGATTGACCGCAGCCGAGAGAGCCTTTTTCTCACGAAAGGGGAAGATGGTCAAGGTGTCCTTGGAGGTTCAGAAGATAGAGATCTTCAAAGTCATTTGGCATCAGATGTTTGAAGACGTTTTCTTCTATAATGTGTTCTTTCAAGTCGCTCTTGAAGAACAATCTTCTTCGTAATCATATGCGTAGATTGAGAAGATCTCTATACTAATAACACTTAGAATATCGCAAGTACTGTTGAACAACTCTCACGACTCTTCTTAGCACTATGTGCAATACGATGTAGAATTGCTTCTTCTTGAACCACCAATGAGAAATGCCATATGAGGCGGCAATGTCATATTGTTGCTCTTTTGTTCGCCCAAAATTGATCGAACCATCTGCATTCGAGACCTTGATCGGTGTAGGAAGCATCTTTAATCTTCGAAATCGATAAAGCTGGTCTTCTTTCAGAAGTGCGACAACGTAGATAGTCCAGATCATGGTTGAAGAAGAACTCTGACTGAATGGTCATATATCCAGGTTTACTGCCGAGAGGAAGAGGGTTTTTCACATCAAACCTATTGATCTGCTCACTGACTTGATCATTCAGCATTCAATAACATTCCTCCATCTAATATTGAAGCTGATTAACATCCGAGTGGAAGACTTTAACTATTTCAAACGATGGGCCTTCAAGATATTTAGGAGTGATTGATGTAATTTCCTTCTTCTCCCAAAACCACTTTATAAAACTTCCCATATCCCCTGTGAAGTGAAGAAGAGAATCATCTGCTGGTGCTTCATAGTTGGAAATAATAGTTGAAGCCCAATTATTTTATGGATTTGTAGAATCAGACTCGGGAATGAACCATGAAGGTTCAAGAGTTTGAGGTTTATCTTGGGTAAGCCAACTTTGAGTAACATCCTTTGAAGGTGTAGCTCTAGACGTTTTGATGCGTTATCCCTCAATATAAGCATCTAACCAATCATCTTCTTCTGTAACATTGGGGATGTGATTGGTTGAAGCGTCATCATCTTCTGATTCAGAATCTTGAGCAACGAAAGACTCTTCATTTATTATTTGCTCTTCTGGAATAGTGGGGATGGTTGGTGTAAATCAGGAGTCGACGGTGGTCCATGCAGTAGACATCTTATGAGATCTTTGACCACTTGAAGTACCGGTTTGTTTCTGAGTTGGTGGTGGTGGTGAAGGCGGGCCTTCAGAGAAGTGGTTGTTCCAGAAGATCCTCCAACTCCTGATGTGCCAGCATCACCAGTAGGAGGTGGTGGTGGTGACTTTGGACCTCCAGACATATCTTTTGAATATCTAAGGTAAGCACTGAAGGGGTTGAAGAATCAAAAAGATCTGAATGTGAAAAGGGTGAAAATAACTAGCCCTCTGATAAATTCAAGCTTAGGGGCGTTCAACTTCATATACTCTGGTGGTTACTAAGGTAACATCGGTGAAGACAAAACGTCATGGACCCGATGGCGGCGCCTACAACTTCCCAAACACTCAAGTTCCTCTTAAAGGACTTGTTCATTCTCACGGAAGCGGACATTATCTATCGACTTTTCTTAGAGATTGTTGATTGAAGAAGGAGACCCTCTCCCTAGTCTGACATAGAACCATATGTGCTATTAGTCGAGATCATCAAATACATCTCTTTAGGACACTTTGTCAAAGACTCTCAGCTTTTCACACAATGTGGAAGAGATTATATCTTTTGAGTCCTCGCATATCCTTGTGGTATTGGAACACTGAGTGATATGCAATCATATTCACAATGAAGATGGAAAGCCTTCTTGAGCCAACATCAAACAAGCTCTTGGTGGGTGGCATGTGAGATCTATCTATTAGATCAACCATGTGACAACTGAACAGAAACAATGGGGCGATTGAATCTTTTGAATCAATCCTGGTTCAGGTTGTGGATTGACGGATACCTTTTAAAAACCGGTCGTTGTGTTTAAAAACTCTTTTCTTTAGCACATCGACTGTTTTTTCAAAGGTATCCGTCAATCCACAACCTGAACCAGGATTGATTCAAAAGATTGAATCACCCCATTGTTTCTGTTCAGTTGTCACATGGTTTATCTAATGGATAGATCTCACATGCCACCCACCAGGAGCTTGTTTGATGTTGGCTCCAGTAGGCTTTCCATCTTCGTGAGATAATGATTGCATATCACTCGACATGTTCGAAATAGCCACAAGAATAATGCGTAGACTCAAAGTGATATAATCTCTCTTTCCACATTGTGAAACGAGAGTCTTCATTGACGTTGTCTAAGAGATTATTTGATGATCTCGTGGCTCTAGACCGAAATTGCAGCATATGTTCCTATGTCGGAGACTAGGAAGAGAGGTCTCTTCTTCAATATCAACAATCCTGAAGAGAAAGTCGATAGATAATGTCGGTTCCCCAGAAAGGAACAAGTCCTTTAAGAGGAACTTGAGGTTTGGGAAGTTGTCAGCAGGCCACCTGAGTCCATGACGCAGCTTGTCTTCAATAGCGTGTTACCTTAGTAACCACCAGTAGCATATGAGTTGAACCCGGTATCTGCCCTAAGGTAGAATTTATTGGAGGGCTAGTTATTTTCACCCTTTTCACATTCAGATCTTTTTTTTAAGAGACTTAATAAATACGAGTCCTGAAGATTGGATGGATCAGAGTGAGCCCGAGGTATATCAATTCGACAAGCTACAATTCCGAGTGAGCATTCTTCAATTCGATGGAAACCAGTCATGATGTTCATGAATGAATTGAGCATTGTACACTAAAAAGATTGAGGACACTTTGCACTAATAGCACATGTAGTATTGCAAATAGGTGGGTTTGGACAGTTATATCCTCAATTTTGATGTATGTAACGTGATTGATCTAGGATTATCATTAATGGACATCCCGTTAAGTTCAACATTCTTGAATATTTTTTCGGTGGGGATCCACCTATGACAACTTCTAGGTGAGTAAGTCCGTTTGGTACCCGTAAACTTAAAGATTCTACCAGTAGGAATCCACTTAAAACAAGCTAACTAACGTTAGATGAGGCTAGATTCTTCTCGAGCATTGGTCCTTTTTCATTTAATTTGCTTCTTAGGGGATTGGGTCGTCATTTGACTCCTTAAATTCCTGATCTTAGATTTCTGAGCCTTCAGCTGGGAATTGTCATTCCACAAGTTGGAATGAATTAGCGAAGTTTTACTGGTTTCGACAAAACTATATTTTTATCAACTTGGGAGGCAAGCATAGATTTTGATAATTTAAATCTTTCTGTCTTGAATGCATTGGGCTGCCCTAGTTGTTACATGCTTAGTGGCATTATGAGCGGTTGATTTCCCAATGTTGATGGTTTTGCGAACTTAGTATTCACTCTATTTCGCGTATTTTTCCTAAGCTCATTTTTAAAGCAACGATAGTGAAACTCTTATCCTGAATTTGGGTTTTGAGGGCATCTATGTCACCGTCATGGAGTTGATTTTATCTATCTGTTTGGTCCTACCCTCCGAAGAGTTCTTCTTCAAGGATTCATTTACTCTTAGCAAATTAGCAACACATGAGGCTAGTTCCTCATTCCTAGACTTAATTGCATCACAAGCTTCATAGTTTATAATGTTTATACCCGTATTCATGTTCATTTGAATATCTGATATTTGTTTTTTCAGATTACAAATGGTTGAGTCTTTGTCTAGAATCTGTGTTTTTAATTGATTAATTTCAAAAAATTCATGGAATTTTGGGAATTCTGGATTTGTGCATGCATTTAAAACAAGAGAATTTTTTTCCTTTTGTTGTAATGCAATTTCCAAGGAAATGCAGTGTTTTTCAAGAATTGAATATTTGCAAGAAAGTTCATCAAATGCCCTTTTTGAAACCATATGATTAGTTTTAAAACATCTGACTCACTGTCTCAACCATATCAATTTTATCGGAATCATGTTTATCCATAAATTCAAATGGTTTGGATAAGTTACGGATGCATTGTGTTGATCATTCAAGAGTAGCTCATCGATGACACCGTGATCATCCATCGATACCCGACACTTGCATCCTCATCACTTGTACTATAAGCGTCAATGAATTTGCGGCAGTTTGCCAGCTCCTCGGTCTCATATTCTTTGCATTCATTGTCAACAGATATAGCATTGATGCCATTCCAATTTCATCACAAGAATCAACGATGGTGCTCTACACTCGTTCAACTTTTCGATCACAAAGCATCCACTTCTTGTGTGACCATAGTTATGGCGAAATGGTTACATCATTTGTTGTTGTCTCTGATATTCTGTATTCAGCAACACCCGACTCATCACAACTATCTCTCAATTTCTCCTGACACTCATCTACTTTATCATCATTCAGTGTAACTTCCTCAATGTACTTCCCCACATTATCCATGAGTTGGATAAATGTATTAATGAATTCCTGAATTTCCATTCCAGTATGCTTTTTGAAGGAAATACCCGTTAAGTGTTGATCAAAATCTGCAGAATATTCCTCGTTGATAAATGGTTGGAATTGGTTGTAAATCATCTGAAGTACAACCATGGAATCATTTGTTATTATTTTCCCGTTGATGAGCTGGTTCTTCAATTGTTCAAGGTATAGTAACAATGTTTTCTTTAGTGAAGGTAAGCCCTGACGGAAAAGGGCATCGCATGTTCGATCCATGGATGTGGATAAAACTTGTGAGATATGAGAATGATGCTGATAGTAAGGTTCAATACTCCATTCAATATGTAATTGTCACGAGGTTCATTTGGGTTGGACTCAAAGTGTGAAGGGTTTAGATCATCATTGGTTGAATCTATTAAGGTCAAGCATTCTGAGTAGTACATACTTTGTCACAATACTGCGGATCTTTGAGTCATATAGTTTGAGCACATTAGAGATTCTGGATCGAGTGGAGTAAGCCATGAATGCCGGACTTTCACGATTTTATAATTCTTTGATTAAACCGGGAAATAGATTCTTTCACAGGATTTTACAAAATCAAAAGAACAACCGTAAAGCGTAGCAAAAAGAAGTAAAAAGTCTCAATAGACAAGTCGCTAAATAGCCAACTTGCTTTAGTATCAACTCGCTACACAATCAACTCGCTTAAAGAAACAAGTCGCTTGAAAAATCAAGTCGCTTAAAGAGACAACTCGCTTGATAACCAAGTCGCATACAAAGACAACTCGCTTAACCACCAAGTCGCTTAAGATTACTCGCTAGCAGTACAACTCGCTTAACAGCCAAGTCGCTTTAGAACTCAAGTCGCTTAAAGAAACAACTCGCTTAGAACCCAAGTCGCATAAATAGTCAACTCGCTAAGTAGCCAAGTCACTTATACCAACTCGCTTCTAATGAAGAAGCAACTCGCATTCAAGAAACTCAACTACGAGTCTCAACTCGCTTTGTACACATTTCACAAATACCCACTTTATCAATCAAAAGCGACCAAACCACAATGATTTAAGCTTTTCAATTCAAAACCTAAACACATATGATGATCCTAAACACAAAAGTACAATCAAAATTCAACCTTTAACACTAGAAATTTGTCCAAATGATTCAAACTCTCCTAAACACTTAAGACCCCAAAAACCTTATGAAATCCACCAAAACAAAGAGCATGAAAGATGAGTGATCAAACCTTGGCTCTTGATACCAATTGTAAGATATAGGATTTCACAAACACACTAAACCATAATCATATGAGGCGTTCAAGTATGTTTAGAGAGAGATAGTGAGATGTTCTAGTAAGAGAAAACTCATGGAAGGTTAGATTCCAAGTGAACATCCAACCCTCTCCCTTAAGGGGAGAGGGCTATTTATAGAAACACAGCAACTCCTATGGGGGAGATCGAGCATACAATGGGTAAAGACCCGTCCTTCCTCCACGGTTTTGCACTAGACTAAACTATGCTAATAACTGATTAACAACTAACATAATAAACGATATGTCTACGAGCTAACTTAAGCTAGATCATACATGGGGTGACCGATGCTTCACAAAATATTTTTTAATTCCTAACAGTGTTGGTTTAACTTGTAATATTCTAGAAGGTCTTGAGTAGGTTGAATTGTATTTAGATAAGTATGGTAATTATATTTATCTTGTAGAATACGTTATGTAGATTGTTAGAATACGTTATGCTCACATTCTGGATCATGATATATTCTCATCAGAGTAGCGGAAGCTTTTACTGGTTCATGATATTTGCAGCAGCATAGCATAAGCATGGAGTGAAAGTATCAGAGTCGTTGAAGCACCTATCATGATTTCTTTAGATATGAATGTGTAGTGTGAGCATGCGGCTATGGATTGACGCTTCATTGACCAGTACCAAACGTCGGGCTTACCGCATACAACATTAGCAATAAAGTGCAAAGTGTCTTTGATCACTTTCGTTGAATTGAGGTATTACGACCTCACGGTTCCCGTTCATCATACAAGTAATCGCCTGTGATCAAGTATAATTCCGAAGAATTTCCTTGACGAGTGGTTTGCAGCTTGCTCTAGCTGTTCTCAAACCGGAACGTCTCAAAGAAGACAACACGGAGTGAGTGAATCAGCGAATTGAGATTCACTGATTGATGAAACGAGATTAGAAAAACAATCTTGTATCGCTCAATAGAAATTGTTTTAGCAATACAACGAAGGTTTTAATGAAAATCAATTATCAATCATAAACACCTTTTATTTTGAAATATGAGTACACAATCGATGTGCTAAAGAAAAGAGTTTTTAAGCACAATGACCGGTTTTTCAAATGTATCCGTCAATCCACAACCTGAACCAGGATTGATTCAAAAGATTGAATCGCCCCATTGTTTTTGTTCATTTGTCACATGGTTGATCTAATTGATAGATCTCACATGCCACCCACCGTGAGCTTGTTTGATGTTGGCCAGAAGGCTTTCCATCTTCATTGTGAATATGATTGCATATCACTCAGATTCCGCAATACCACAAGGATAATGCGTACGACTCAAAAGATATAATCTCTCTTTCCACATTGTGTGAAACAGAGATTCTTCATTGACAGTGTCTTAAAGAGATGTATTTGATGATCTCATGGCTCTAGACTCAATAGTGCACATATGGTTCCTATGCCGGAGACTAGGGAGAGTGTTAAGAATCGTTGCTCTAGGTTTATTAGACCACTAGTCGACTAACACAATAGTTTAGGCGTTCATAAACTCACGCCCTACACACACACACACACTTTTGTCTGATGTTTACATTGTTTGACACACATAAACCTAATTCCCTATATCTCTTTATATAATAGAGATACTAGGGTTACAAATGACTACAAGGGACTAGATAATAAATACTTCTTTGCCAAGTAGGCCCCTTGTCTTTCTTTTGTCTCAGTAGAGTCCTTCATCTTTCATGTATTTTGTCTTATCAACATTAAATATAGTTCCCAACAATCTTTCCCTAGTTGATAATGACAAAACCAATTAAGCACAAACAAGTATGTCATGAAAGATAAACGAACTTCCCCTTAAACATGCAATCACCAAGAATCTTCAAGTTGCAGCTTCCAAGTACTTCTTCCCCTTTTTGTTATAATCCAAATAGGAAATTTAAGCAGTAGAAACTTCCCCTTGAGTGATGCATGTAGATGGTTTAAAAATTGAACAATAAGCTTCCCCTAAAAATATGTTTACCATCTCTTGAATTTTCAATTTTGTAAGCTCCTTGTAATGATCACTTGTGAAGAAAACCAAATATAACGAATTTGATGAAGAAGTAGAATATCCCAAACTTGTGTCTTATGTCTTGTACTATCCACGTGACGTTGAACTTATACTACAACAAAAATATAAGTAGATCCCAACCTCTTGACAAAATCCTCATTTTTAATGAGACACTGAGCACTACAATGTAACTCCTTTAAGTGATATGTTGGGAATTTCCGCTAAGTCGAATTTACTGATTACTGCCAAGAGATTCATTAAGTTCATCAGTCGCCAAGAACGAATCGCCAAGTAGTATAGTACGTAGTGTTTTCTGCGGAAATAGTTATTCCGTGTTTTATATATTTAGTTAGGATATGCATGAGCTTTATTAGGAAGTGATAATGTATATCTTATGTAGTTTTATGATTATGCTTCAGAAACAAGTTAGGGTTCCTTGCTTATAAAAGGAACACAATAGTGTGGTTAATGTAACAAATTGAAAACAAAGTTTTAGTAATATAAAGATCCATAGAGGATCAACGTGTTCTTAGTTATTGTGTTTGTGCTTATATTTGATTTTTCGCTAAAGAATATAAGTCGTAGAGATTGTCTATTAGTTTGCTTGTGATTACATAAGTAATACTAACGGTCTGCGAGTGCTCAAGATCTATCAAGGTTCAAGCTTATCAGTGGTATCGAGCCTCGAGAGAGTCTCTACGATACTAAGAAAGTCCTTTATAAACACTCATACAACCAAAAATCATTCACCATGCCCGGATCACAAGATGATATTGAAGTCACCAACAACCGTAACATCACCCATCTCGCAACAACCAAGTCTCAACAAGTAACGCCAAGTTTCCTTATCTAAAGAAGGGAGAATACGATTTATGGGCAATGAAGATGCAAAACTGGATTTCCAACATTGATTGGAATGTGTGGGAAGTTGTCGAAGGGAAAAAAGCTTGAAGAGAACCACCACAGATCCTCGATGGTAATCTTATTCATGTACCTCCCAAATCTGCCAAGAATTGTTAGTGGTTCAGAGAGAAACCATGGTGAAAAAATTCTTCTTCAAGCTATTCCCGAGGATCACTTGAGTGATTTTCACTTCATGAATGATGCTAAGGATATTTGGTTGGCAATCAAGGCCAAGTTTGGAGGGAATGAGGAGTCTAGAAGGATGAGAAAATCGATGCTGAGACAACATTTTGAAGACTTTCAAGTCTCTGAAGAGGAAGGAATTCACAAGGGCTATGACAGGTTTCACGAGATCTTAAGTCGCTTGAATCACTTAAGGCAAAGCGATAATGAAGATTGCAACTCCAAGTTTTTGCGATCTTTACCTCAATCCCTTACAAGTAAGCACCTTTAGAACTAAAAGTGGGCTTGATATGATTACCTTGATGAGTTGTGACAACAAACTTAAAGCTCTTGAGCATGATGTTAGAAGTCCCTTCCGCTCTCATCATCTTGCTAGTCACCATGCCTTTGTTGGAGCCTCCACTCCAAAGATGATCCATGCTCCAAGCCCAACTTACTCATCATCATCTTACACTACCACTCCATCAAGTTCTCAATCTACAACTAGTGGTATAATGGAAGAGGTGCTTGGATCCTTCTTGTGACTATGATCCTCACAGGAACTCTCTTATGAGGATTTTGATCAGGTAGATCCTCTTGAGATGGAAGAGATGAAGTTGAAGTGGCAAGTGGCTATGCTCTCTATGGACATCAAGAAATTTGAGCGTAAGGCCGGGAGGAAGTTTGGTTTCCGTGGAAGAGATCCTAGAACGGTTGACAAGAAGAAGGTCAAGTGCTTTTACATGTCATCGATGGGTCACTTCCAGAGAATGCAAGGAGAGGAAGGTCGAGATGAGTGTGAGATACTTTTCCTATTAGCGTAATCAAAGGGATGCTGGAACTTCAAGCCTAGATCCTCAACCGCTATAGTCACTTTGGATGCCAATGTCGCATCGGAAATCACATGAGTCCGAGAATGATGATGGTCCCGGTGGTGATAATATTGGGTTGCTAGCAAGTTGTACTCTAAGATAGGCATGATCGATTGCCTTGATGGGCATCTCTTAGGTACAAAATTGCTTGTTTGGTAGTAGTGAACTATAATGAACTTAAGGAAGCATATGATATTTTGAAACCTAAATATAATGAATGCTATGTTGAAGTTGAAGCTTATAAACATAGTTTAAAAACATTAGAAAAACAAAAGGTTTGGTTCGTAGAAGAATCAAATAGCTTATGATGAGAAGATTAGGGTGTTAGAATGTGATCTAGAATGTACACAAAATGAATTAAAAGGGTCTGAGAAATTGAGAGTCGATGTAGTGTCCTAAAAATAGTGTGTTGAAAGAAAAATTAGATGCTGAAATTGCTAGGCATAACGAATGGTTACTGAATGGAAATAAGTTAGCAAGTCACATCTATGCTAGTCAAACTTCTAATACTTCAATAGGCTTAGGCTTTAAGAAATATGTAGGATTAGAAGCTGAGATGATGACACGAATCCACACCTGTGCGTTTAGCTAATTATGTCAAAAGAAGGTGACCTACATGTCGTGACGTGATCCATTAGAATACCTATGCTTGTTGACCTTTCCATTATTGTTGACTTTGATGGATCACATCATCTTTATGGCAGAAAGTCCAAAGACTTGCTTAATCGGATTCTTCATCTAATGATTTTTTCTCTTGCTCCCGACAAAGGACAAATCTTCTTATCAAGGGATATTCACTTCTTTATGCTACCGCGGATTCAAGTGGATAAGTCGTAATCTACCCAAGACCCTACCTATGCCCCACCTTGTGTCACCTACAAGCCTTTAAGAGTTGTCGGCCAAGATTCATCTTCCATGCGGTTTCCTCTGAAGACTTGTCTTTTAAGTCTTTGCATAATAATAATGTTAAAACAATTCTTTAATGTTTGGTTTGAATATACCTTGTAATAGAACATCTTTTGGTTTGAATAAATCTTCTAAACAGAAGACATGTTTTGTGTGTTGAAGTAAATTTCATTTAATTAAGGATTGTGATTTTCATGAACAAAGAATGGGTGTATGTCTTTGAGAAATCTAGACCAATGTGGACCAATGTTAATGCTATACCACCTTATATTCCACAAGCTACTCATAAACCTTCTCATTGAAGAAGATATGTAGCTAGACCATATGTGCAACCAACTAGTTCATACTTTAAAAATGGTTATTGGCCTGGAAGTGTTGACTCAATGAATCTGGGAAGGTTATTGGGATCTGTTGTGAAGCCCTCAGCAGGTTGTTCTTGGCCACAAAGGGGACCTAAATTTCAATGGAAACCCAAGAACAATGGTGGATCTTATAAATCTTCATGGCCTCACTCTAAAGATCCACAATCAGAGTTCAAGTTAGTAGTGACTTGAGCCTCAATAGTGTACTAACTTTTTGTATATTTTTTGTTGTTGTTGTAGGATCATCCTCTTAAGAACAAGGAAGTTGGCATTGTTGATAGTGGTTGCTCTAGAAGCATGTCGAGGAAGCAGAGATATGATGCATGATTTTGTACCTTGAAGGAGGCAATGTGACATTTGGTGGAAGTGATGGTAGAATCAGGGGAAAGGGACCATCAAAACACCTCAACCGGACTTTGAGAATGTGTACTATGTCAAGGAACTACAACACTTCAACTTGTTCTCGGTCTCACAAATCTGTGATACAAAGAACAAAGTACTCTTCTCTGAGAGGATGAATGTCTTGTCTTTGTCTAAAGACTTCAAACTTCCGGAAGATACATCTATTTTGCGAGAGTTCCTCATTACTCACAATCTATACATTCAACTTAAATGATGTTCAACCAGAAGGTGACTTAACTTGTTTGGTGGCTAAAGCATCACTGGATGAGTCTACAAAATGGCATAGAAGGATGGCACATGTGAATTTCAAGACCATAAACAAGCTATCTAAATTGGGTCTTGTTGAAGGACTTCCTTCTAAAGTTTTCACCAATGAACATAAGCGTGTTGCACGCAACAAGGAAAGCAACATGAGAGCCTCATAAAAGCTAATGTCTTGATGAGCCTTATTGAGAACCTCTTGATTGCTTCACATGGATCTTTTGGTCCAACTCAAGTCGAAGCATAGATCACAAAATATTTTATGCGGCTATTCATCGATGACTTTAGCGAGGTTTTGTTGGGTATTCTTGAGGACTAAAGATGAAACCTCTCCAGTTTTAAAAGAGTACATTACTCTTGTTGAAAACCAGTTGAACAAAAAGGTTAAAGGTATCCGGTGTGATAATGAGACGAGAGTTCAGAATGTTGTTTTGATAGAACTCTGTAAGTCTAAAGGAATCAAAAGGGACTATAGTACTCTAAGAACACCTCAACAAAAGGGGGTGAGAAAGAAAGAATAGGACCACGATAGAAGCTGCAAGATCTATGCTTCTGAGACTCTAAGTTACCCACCATGATTTGGTGAAGTAGTTGGTACAGCTTGTTATGTTCTAAGCAGGTATCTATCACTAGACCTCACTTTAAGACACCTTATGAACTTCTCTATGGGAAAGTTCCTTTATTCATTACCTTAAACCTTTTGGTTGCCAAGTGACTATTTTGAATACTAGTGATCCACTGGGTAAATTTGATGAGAAAGCTGATGAGGGTTATATTGTGGGTTATTTGGCTCATAGTAAAGCATATAGGGTATACAATTTGAATGCTAAGAAGATAGAGGAAACTTTGAACACAGATATCTAGAAGACAAGCCTAATGTTCAAGGACAAGGTCATGTTTGGTTATTTGACCTTGATTATAGCTTGACTATTTAGGTTATTCTAGACATGTGGCTAACCAAAATCACGAGGTTCACAAGTGTCTCCCAACACAGCGTCTTGCTACCATGAATCTTCGATAGTGAGTTTGAGGATGATGAGCATCCTATTGTTGTACCTTCTTTCTCCTAACAATTTTGCGGTGACTTCAGTTATACGATGAGTGAAGAGCGAGTCCAACTATGCAGAAGACCTTGCTAGGCTAAAGCGAGGAGTATGCGGCTAATCTAGAAGTGAGGAATCTTTGGGAAATTGCACGAGAAGCAATCGAGTGGAAATAACCATTCTGCGAAAGTGATCCGGTTTCTCTATCATCACCAATTCTGCTGAATGCTATGCTGTTTCTACTCCGTTTCTACTAGAGTCAACAGACTTTGGAATCCTTATACCGCGTTTCCAAGACCCTCGGATCTTGGTAATCATCAATACAATTTGGAGTCTTCACCTCACCTTCCTATGATACTATTTTTGAACCTACTGTGACTAATCTTGATAATTCCATTGAAGTAAACACCACTGCTACTAAAAGGATCAATTGCTCATCCACAATCAATATTATTGGTGATCCTCATGCACTGTTAGAACTAGGAATGGCATGACAAGTTCTAAATATGGTCAAGTAGCTTTTATCTCTTATGTCTCAAACCAGCAAAGAGACAATCACATAGACTTTGATCATTGTACGTTTGCTACATTTTCTCTCTCAAGTGGAACCAACTAGTGTTACTCAAGCCTTGGAAGATTCGTTGGCTTGAAGCAATGCAGAAGAGATCAATGCAGTTCAATGTGAGTTTGGATATTGGTCCCCTACACGATGGAAAATATGCTATTGGGACAAAATGGATATTGAAAAATAAGAGAGATGAAAGGGGTGTTGTCATTAAAAACAAAGCAAGATTAGTGGCTCAGGGTATATAGACAAGAGGAGGATTGATTATGATGAAGTGTTTGCACATTTGCTAGAGTAGAGGCCATCGAGGATATTCTTGGCTTACATCTTACATGGGTTTCATGGTATATCAAATGGATGTTAAAGGTGCATTTCTGTATGGTGAAATAGAAGAGGAGTTTTATGTCACTCAACCTAAAATTTGAAGATCGGATCATCCACATCATGTTTACAAAGTAGTTAAAGCTCTCTATGGACTACACCAGGCACCAAGAGCATGGTATGCTAGGCTTTCATCTTTTCTAACTGAAGCATGGCCATAGAAGAGGTGCCATTGATAAAACACTTTTCTTGAAGAAGAATTCCACAGACATTATTCTTGTGCAAGTTTATGTGGACGATATCATTTTTGGGTCTACTAAAGAAGCTTGTGCGGGGAGTTTGAGGTGATGAAGGAGATTTCGGATGAGTGCAATGGGGAGCTTACTTTCTTTTTGGGTCTTCAATTCGTGAGAAAGCATTATGGTCTTTATCAGTCGGGACAAATATGTGAGGACATTTTGAAAAAGTTTGGTATGGAGAGTGTCGGAATGCCACAACACCTTATGAAGCCCAAAGTCAAAGACAAGCAATGAACGGATCTACCGGTGAAAGTTCATTTATCTGAGATCTATGATTGGTTCATTGATGTATCTAACGGCTTCTAGCTGACATCACTTTCTTTGTGAGTGCTTGCTCTAGACATCAAGTCACTCCACTTGCTTCCCATCTAAATGCCGTGAAGAAGATTTTTAAGTATTTGAAAGGTCAACCTCATTTAGGCCTTTGGTACCCAAAAGAGTCTCCTTTTAAGGTTTGGAAGCATATAGTGATAGTAGATTATGCTAGTGCAAATGCGGATAGGAGATCCACAGCGGAGGTTGCCATTTCCTTGGAAAGAGATTGATTTCTTGGCGTGCAAAAACAAACTATTGTGGCTACCTCATCTTTTGAGCGAGTATGTTTCTTTGCAAATTCTTTGTAGACGAGGTTCTTTGGATACAAAATCAATTGTTGGATTATGGGTATAACTTCATGAACACAACAATTTTTATTGATAATCAAAGTACCATATGCATTGTTAAAAATCCAGTTTTTCATAATAGAACTAAGCATATTGAAATCGGGCACCACTTTATAAGAGATGCATATGAAAAACATTTGATAAAAGTGGTTAAAATTCACATTGATGATAATGTGGCAGATCTGTTGACTAAGGCTTTTGATGGACCAAGGTTTCAACACCTTGTGGTTCATATTGGTATGTAACCCTTATTTGCAAAGTTTAAGGGGAGGCATAGGCCTCGAGGAGGATATGCCTCGAGGGGAGAATTGGATAAACTTTGTATATTAGTTTGTATATTGCTAACACTAATTACCTTATGTTCTTTTAGTTTGTTTTGGTTTTGGTTTGTGTGTGTTTCTCACGTTAATACTGTTTTGCAGTTGGCATATAAAGTTGGAGTTTATTAAGCTTGGAGATGGACATGTAAGCAAAAGTTTGTTTCTCTTTTGAAAGCAAAGTATGGAAGAGACTAAGAAAGCATATTGTATCCTAGAAGACAAATCTTGAAGTTAAAGATGCTCATTCATTCAAGTTACAGCTTACAGCTTACATTACATACAATCAACTTCAAAAGGAAATACAATTGGTTTCAGAGCCTCGTGGCTCTCGATCTAGAGTTTATAAGGTTTTCATGTTATTAGGGTTTGCTATGAAGGCGAAGAAGCCCAAGAAAAGAAGCGTATGAAGATGATCGGTCTAATTCTGGCCAGCGGTGATCTTCTTTTGCAGCACACGGTATGATTTTTATGATTGATCATTCGTATTTAATTGTTATGATTGGATCTTATGATTAGTGATTTGTGGTCCGCATGATGCTAAGTATGCTGATCTCATAAATGCACGTGGGTTCCATAGAGTAAATTAACGAGATCAAATGCAACACTGTTATTTTCATTGGCTTCATATACATCATGATTGGCTATATTCGGATGGTGGGGTCATCCTTTATATTAATTGATTGATTTGGTCGTTTGATAATGTGATACTGTGATTCACAAATCAATATGATAGATACAATTAAATATGTCAGATAGGATTATGTATGCTGCGGTATATGGAGGATATTGTGGGGCTCGTAAATCATTAACATTGGGTGATCAGATATGGAGAGGTGTATGGTTCAAGGTTGTCAAGATCGGGATCCTACCCAGGATCATTTTCAAATTGTTTGCAAGATGGTGATAGATGGATGTCGGGATCTTAAAGATCTACTCTAATGTTATTTCTTAATATTTTATGTAATTTTATACAAATCTACAAATTCTAATACATTATAACCACAAAATACTATGATAGTTTCATATAAATTTGTCTAAGTTAGATTATAAAATGTTTAAAAAGATTAACATGTTGTTTTTGGAATTCTACAAACAAACAACCCATAAATTTAATAGTTTTAGTTTGTATCAGAAAGAAATAAGATCGGATCGGATTAGATAAATGAATCTTATGGTCAAGTCGGGATCCTATAAGATCTTAAGCTTGCAAAGATCCTCACGTAGGATCGGATCATTTTGCTTTTCTTGTTATCGTAAAATCGTAAGATCCTAAGATCAGGATCGGGATCTTGACAACTATGGTATGGTTCTTAGTTTCTTACGGTAGGTATCTCCTTGATTGGTCTGATTTATAGATCATGGGGTCATATGTTGTGGCGCTATTGTAATTACTGGTTACTATATGATTTATGTGGTGGGTCCTTTGATTTTTCTCGTCAGTGCTCATTTAAACACTTGGTCACGAATGGGATACATTGTTGTTGGGCGTGTTTATGCATTGGGACCCACATCTCATTGGGTACTGCTAGTCCAATCACAAGGATAGTGAAAAAGGTGTCTTCACGTGATTTCCTGCTGATAACATTGCTTCATTTCTACTGATTTATATTTGATCAGTTGCTGCTGATAAGTCATTACGTGGGACACATTTGTGATACTAGTACGTTTTGTGCACATGGTATTTTTACTGTTTCGTTCTATATTTTTGTGCTGATCGTTTACTGATGGTCAAGTCATTCTTTTTGCTGGTTGGAGTGCTTGTTCATATATGGTTTTATTATGGCGTGGAAACTTAATTACAGTTGGATAACATTTATCTTGTTTATGATGGGTTTATTTGTATATGCTAATTTTGTTCTTGGCTTGATTGCTCTTATAATGTTTTACTAGTCTTGGTGAGTTGAATTTTTATTCAACGATGAACCTATAATTAACATACTTTCGGCTTGATTTGATGTTTCTACTGGCTGCATATTTTGATTCGTTTCTACTGATCGGTTTCTGCTGAAGGTGCGTGTCTTATCATATCTCAAAGTGAGGAGCACCACTTTTGAGGTAACTTGTTCGTACTTTAATGGTGTGACAAAGACTTGATGAATCTAGTGAAGGGGTGAGATCTATAGATTAAATGTACTTAATGCGCACATTTGCTAACACTTTAAGGAGTTACATTGTAGTGCTCAGTGTTAGTGAAGGGGTGTGATCTACAGATTACAGGTGCTTAATGTTCACATTTGCTAGTGTCTCATCTACGTTTGGAGTCACATGGATAGTACAAAATATAAGACGCATGCGTTGGTATTCCTACTGGTTCTCCATTCCTACTGGTGGATTATTTTGCTGCTGATTTGACGTTTCTGCTGTTGCATTTTATTTCTTTTGTTTAGTTGTAAAAAAAATCGTATTATTTCTTTTTCTTAGTGATGATAAAAAAAAATAAAAAATAAAATAAATAAATAAATAAATAAAAATGAGATGGTTAGTATATTTTAAGGGGAAGCTTATTTACTTATCATCTACATGCATCACTTGAGGGGAAGCGTCTACAAGCTGCACAAGACCCCTATTAGATGAAGGGGAAGAAGATTAGTTGATGTGCAGCGGATTATTATTGTGATGACATGTTTTTAGCATTGTTTCTTCTAGGGTTGTTTTGTACTATCAAGAAACTGGAACTTAACATAGTCAAATTCCAGTTTAGGGGAAGATTGTTGAGAATTGCTGAGTTGAAGATTACAAAACCACGAGCAAGAATAAAGAAAGAAGAAACAATGAGGGTTTATTATGTAATAGTTGCTTAGCTTTTCTAGTAAGCTAAGTTTATGGTTTATGTAACCTCCCTCTCCTATATAAAGAGGGTAGGCGTCTAGGGTTTTAGTATCCTTTTCATTCATTTCCTAGCAGACTTCTCCTAATGAGAGTCTAAGAAAACGCATAGAGCGTCTAGTAGTTGTAGTTAGTAGTTTTTATTTCAATTAATAAAGAAAACCTTATTAGTAACATTGATGTTCTTATTCATTCCGCTGTGCATATTCAATGTTATTCATACCCTAGTTGAGTCCGGATCTTGGTTTCTACATGATAGTTAACTAGGTCTTCATCCATCCACCCCTTGACCTATGAAAACTAGATTTTGCAAGTCGTCATCAACATCCTTTAAGCACGAACAAGTTATCTACAAAGTGTAATACTCACTTTGAGATATGATAAGGACACAAACCTGTGAAACTCAACTACGACATCAAATTAGTGATAATCAACCTTATTCGTAATCAATAATTCAATAAATCCAAATATGAGCTTTTTGACGTTTAAGAACAAATAACCAAAATCCTCTTGTGTGTGTCGTCTAATAATCAAAGCATGATTAACTTCCCCTCAAGTCAATAACCATGTTCAGTCCGAGAGCCAATCACAATAATCATAAACTGTTTAAAAATAGCCCAAGAATATATCAAGCTCAATAACATAAGCGAGCACCCAGGTGTATGTATACCATCTTCATATCAAACTGAGAACCAAAACCTTATCAACCAATTAGTTATGGTTTGACCAATCAAAGCACCTCCTCATGTGACAACTGCTTCATGCTACTTTTTAACTCATAGAACATAAACTCTTATACTCATAACTCACTGCAAATCTTCATGAACAATCATAAGTACCAAGAACAATCAGTACCATGCACTTACAATATGTCAAATAATATAAACATAGCAGCAGAAGAAGTTTCAGTAGATAAAAGAAAGGAGTAGTAGTTTACGCATAACCAAGAAGCTAGCAGTGGTAACGGGATAATACTATCAGTGGAAACAAAATGCTAGCAGTGGTTACCAACGTGCAGCAGTGGAAACACGAGTAGCAGCAGTGGTAACAAACAACCTTACGATGGTAATGGCGAGGGTAGCATGGAAACGGAACACTAGCAGTGGTAACGTATCATGAAAGCAGTGGAAACGAATGTAGCAGTAGCGACAGGTTCCAACAGTAGTTACCAACAATCTTGAATATTCCGAATCAACTCTTAGAGAAATCACAAGGCTAGAACCACAATCATAAGAACCAAATAGTAATATCATTCAATCAGCCTTGATTTTTTCTTTTGTCTAGGGTTTTCTTTATGCTGAATATAATAAGCATGAATAGTAGCAGCAACCAGATATGAAAAACGAGTTGTAGAAAACCCTAATTGCAACCAGATATGAAAGACGACAATTTTTGGTCTTTAGTGACACTTTTTGGTGTCACTAAAAACTTGAAAAATTCAACTTACATGATGGTGTCTGCAGCAGTTTTCAGGCACGTATATCTTTTGATTGAGACCTCAGATCAATGATCCCTTGATTGGAAAGTTAGATGAGTATATAGAGAAGCTCCAGCCAAAATTTCAGCCCGATCCAACGGTTCACGAAAAAGTTATCGCCTCTTGAAAATTGTGCTGCAGAAATATTACGAATTTTTAACCAACTGCGAATTTTTCATCTTTTCACCATTTTCTTCGAGAAACCTTGTAGATCCTAGATATCAAGAGCCACCCGCTCTGATACCACATGTTAGAATCGTTGCTCTAGGTTTATTAGACCTTATCTAGGATAATCAATAAGCACAAATAACAATGAACAACAATATGTATGCACAGCGGAATAATCAAACTATCATTGTTATTATTAAGGTTTCTTCGTCATCATCATGTGTTCTACAAAACACATCTACAGCCTCAATCCTAGACGATCAACTCTAAGATGGTTACAATCTAATAGGGATCCATGATTCTTGAGGTACGACCAACTAGTCGACTAACACAATAGTCTATGCGTTCATAAACTCACGCCCTAGACACACACACACACTTTTGTCTGATGTTTACATTGTTTGACACACATAAACCTAATTCCCTATATCTCTTTATATAATAGAGATATTAGGGTTACAAATGACTACAAGGGACTAGATAATAACTACTTCTTTGCCAAGTAGGTCCCTTGTCTTTCTTTGTCTTCAGTAGCCCTTCATCTTTCATGTATTTTGTCTTATCAACTTTAAATATAGTTCCCAACAGAGAGGGTCTCCTTCCTCAATATCAACAATCTCTAAGATAGAGTCGATAGATAATGTCGGTTCCTCGTGAGAATAAAACAAGTCCTTTTAAGAGGAACTTGAGTGGTTTGGGAAGTTGTAGTGCAGTGCGTCACTAGGTTGAATTTATTGGAGGGCTAGTTATTTTCACCCTTTTCACATTCAGATCTTTTTCATTCTTCAACCCCTTCAGTGCTTACCGAGACTTCATAACTAGAACCTTGTTGGGTTTATTCCAGTACTAGCTCTGTCTCAGTCGCCACTCTTCCCATATTCTCATGTTTCTCCTTTTTTCAATATACCTAAGGACTCTACACTATCTAGTGGATTGTTCTGGGTAGATCCCTCCCGATTACGGATCGTGGGAACAAATACCTAACCTAACCATCCTTATAACTCCATGCATAAAGTAAAATGGTTAGTCTTTTGGTACAGTTCATTCCATCTTGAAACCAATTAAAAAATCATTTGGAAAAATCAATCAAGGTACTTGTGATACGAGATCAAAGCATTTTGTACCTTAATAGTTTTGATCATTTAGAAATGCTCCCCCTCAATATGTGCATATGATCTTGAAATTGTTTAGCACATGGAGGCAAGAGTTCTTTGAAATAATTTCTTGATCACAATTTCCGTAGAAAAAGCCATTTGATTTTCTTGGTAAATTCTCCCCCTCAATATGTTCATAGGATATTTGAAATTATTTTCACACATAGAGGAAAGAAATTTTTGAAAAACATCCATGATTACCAAATATTTAGAAACCATTTAACACACAATCAAGGTACCTTATGTTAAAACATGGATATATTTGTACCTTGAAGATTTGAATTTATTTAGAAATGCTCCCCCTTAATATATGCTTCAAGATTCGAAAATTGTTTAGCACATATTAGAGAGCGGTATTCACTTTGAGACAAAAATGGTCATCTTTTATCATCTTTCATATTTATATCACATTTTCTCCCTAGATCAAAAATTTCAAATCCTTTGAGATTTTGGATCTCAAGTGATTTAAATATGTATGAAATAAAATATTTGTTGGAGAAAAATGTGTCCGGTTTTATATGATCAGAAGTGGACACTTGAAGTTCCCTTTTTAGACACAAGGGAAACCTAAACATAACCTAACACCCATACATTATTATAGTTGTTCATAGTTCATACACGACATTTTACACATAACAAGTACAAAACAAAAACTACTTTCGGAAGATGTCTTCATTCAGTTCTTTGAAGCAGCTTATAGTGACCAGCCTGAAGTCTACCACCCACAAAGCTTTCAAGGCTGCGATAGATCATTTTAGTCTTCAATCTTCATCTGATTGCAGCAATGAAATCTTCACACATCTTTAAATCCTCATCAGACCAGAATTTCATTTTGTTCCCCGGCTTCATATCAACTTTGATCTCTTTCACTCTAGAGTTCAATTCTTCTTCGACCATCTTGAGTGTACCGTCACTGAATTTGTATAACTCACACAATCTCATTAACATTCTTGACCCGTATCATGTAGGTGAAGATAGCGGCTCTGGGGTTGTGAATCACTATATATTCGTGACGATATTCATGTCCTTTGGCTTCCCATTGTGGTCTTGTAAGATTGACCAGAGTCACGGTAACTTTCTATTCCTAATTGAAAATCCCCAACTCTTAGTCGAATAACCAAGCCTCGATCGGAGATTGACCGCAGCTGGAGAGCCTTTTTCTCATGGCGAGGAAGATGGTCAAGGTGTCAGGAGGTTCGAAGATAGAGATCTTCAAAGTCATTTGGCATCAAATGTTTGAAGTCGTTTTCTTCTATAATGTGTTCTTTCAAGTCGCTCTTGAAGAACAATCTTCTTCGGTAATCATACCGTAGATTGAAGATCTCTATCTGATAACACTTAGAATCTGCAGCTGGTTCGAACAACTTGCGACTCTTCTTAGCACTATATTAATCGTCTATGTAGATTTGCTTCTTCTAGAACCACCAATGAGAAATGCCATATGGCGGCAATGTCATCTTGTTGCTCTTTTTACGCCGGTGTCCGGAACCATGTTGTTCGAGACCTTGATGAGTGTAGAGGCGACTTTCATCTTCGAAATCGATAAAAGGCTGGTCTTCTTTCGAAGTCGCGACCACATAGATAGTCAGGATCATGGTTGAAGAAGAACTTCGGTGAATGGTCATATATCGGAGGTTCATCGCCGAGAGGAGAGGGTTGTTCACATCAAACCTATTGATCTGCTCCTTGACTTGATCCTTGACATTCTATAACATTCCTCCATCTGATATTGAAGCTGATTAACATCCGAGTGGAAGACTTTAACTATTTCAAATGATGGGCCTTCAAGATCTTTAGGAGTGATTGATGTAATTTCCTTCTTCTCACCAAACCACTTTATAAAACTTCCCATATCCTGTAGTGAAGAATCATCACTCTTTGGTGCTTCATAGTTGGAAAATAATAGTTGAAGCCCGATTATTTTCAGGTTTGTAAGAATCCGGACTTCGGGGAATGAACCATGAAGGTTCAGGAGTTTGAGGTTTATCTTGGGTAATCCAACTTTCAGTAACATCCTTTGAAGGTGTAGCTCTAGACGTTTTGATGCGTTTTCCCTCAATATAAGCATCCAACCAATCATCTTCTTTTGTGACATTGGGGATGTGCTTGGTAGAAGCGTCATCATCTTCTGATTCAGACTCTTGAGCAACGAAAGACTCTTCATTTATTAGTTGCTCTTCTGGAATAGTGGGGATGGTTGGTGTAAATCGGGAGTCGACGGTGGTCCATCGCAGAGACATCTTTTGAGATCTTTGACCACTTGAAGTACGGTTTGTTTCGAGGTTGTTGGTGGTGGTGAAGGTGGGCTTGCCTTGTGAGAAGTGGTTGTTCCAGAAGATCCTCCAACTCCTGATGTGCCAGCACCACCAGTAGGAGGTGGTGGTGGTGAATTTGGACCTCCATAAATATCTTTTGAATCCATCGGAACTGATCTTCTTTTCTTTTTAGCCTCCCTTTCACGAACATCGACTACAAACTGCTCATAATCATCATGCCTCATAGATTCCTCGAGTGCCTCGTATAATTTCTTATGTGTATTGTGCAAGTGCTCTCCTGCCTCATACATTTATTCTGAGAGAGCTGATTTCATGTCAGAGATCGGCAAATCTTTGAATCGCTGAAGTAATGGAGCCTTCATTGCCCATTCAACCGCATCTTTACTATCTGCCTCTATTGCCTTCGTTACGACTTCATCGAGATTAAGATTCTCCAGTTTCTTGACATGACTATCAAGATTGTTGACAGCTATAGGAAAATGTTTCTCAATAGTTGCAATGCGTAACATGGCCTCTTTATGCAATTCCTCAGTTGTTTTAACAGGAGGAGGTGAGGCACGAGGTGGTGAGGTAGGTGGAGTGACAGGATCACCTGTAGTGACAACTTTTAGTGGATCATTAGCGGGATTGGGTGGTGGAATGCAGTAGTCATATCGAGGTTCGAGTGTGGGGTGTGATTGATGGAGATGAGTCGCAGTGGAGACCTTTGGAGCCGACATCGGAGGAACAGTAGAAGAGTCTTGTTGAATAGTCACCGAGAACATGGACTGAACTTCTTCCTTTTCATTCGTTTGCTTGTCAGGTTCGATGTCGAGGGAGTCTTTTAAGAATTGGTCACCGTATCGAGAAGTCAACATCAAGATTCTTAAGTGAGGAAAGAGATCCAGTAGACATGTTTTTTTTCTTCAAGACGCTTGTGAACTTCAGATTTTGGCTCAAGGTTCTCCTTGGGTCTTTTAACGACTCATTTTTATCACTACTTACATTTCAAGCAGGATCTCTGAGGAAAAGGGTTCTCAAATTTTCTTCCTGTGCATCACTGGACATAGGAGAATCAACCAATCTATCCGTCACATCAATGTCCATCCCAGATTGCTCTTGTGTAGAGGATGATACAACTTCTCTTTTCTTGAGGATAAACTGGGTAGTTGTTTTGGGAGGTGGTGAAGAGATATTCAGTAGCATGTAAGCAGCTTGTTCTGCTTCTCTTCCAACAATTCCTTTACCTTTGTCTTGTGTGGTAAGATTTATTTGTCGAGGTGCTGACTCTGGATCTCTTATCATGACCCCTCCCACTGGTGGTCTTTGAGATTCGTTAGGGCTGTCAAGGCTTTGCTGAATTCCTTGTTGGAATGTAGCCGTCTTCATCAATCAACTGTCTCTCGGAACCTTAGTTCCCTCATCATTACCCCCAGTACGTCTCTTTTTCTCCTCTTTTGCTTTTGTGAAGGAGAGACATTAGATACAGAGCTATCGAGGTCTCTTGTTTTCTTGGGAAGACTTGAGTATGTGGTTCTTGATTGTTTAGATTTTGATTGTGTGGAAGTGGACTTCGGGATGTCACGATTGTGGCGAGGTTTTCTTTACATAACTCTTGAAGTAATCAGCATTCTTGATTCTATCATTAAGCAAAGCTTCAGGAACTGGTATACGAAAAATCTCCTTGTCATGTCCTCTGGCAATATATTTAATGTTGCTAAGAATGTATTCATCACTGGCTTCATGAAGGGCGGACTCCTACGTGAGTTGATCCGGTGAGTTTGTAGAGATGATGGATAATGAGTTTTGAGAATCGATCTGGGAATCACTCTTTTACCAAGACTTTTTCTTCCTTTGACTTTATTCTTAGAGTTAATTCTATCAGAGATAAATGTGTCCAAGGACAAGATGAATTCTTCCCAGATAAGTTTAGCGAAGTCAATATTTTTCCCTTTGACTATTCCCCACGATATGCATAATGGGAGCTCGAACTCGTCTGTCCCGATGTTGTACCGGTTAAGCATAGATTGAGAATTGTGACGATTGATCTCCATGGTTGATATATTTCCGCATTGATGAGTGATGAAATCTTGGTTATTCTTTCCGGGTATCCCAATTCGTCAACAAAGTTTAAGATATCATGAATGGAGGGTGGAGTTACGAATTTGTTGGAAGGGTTTCTTGGTGTGATCTGAAGAGCATCCCTGAGGTGTGTCAACCGAGATGTCATACCATTTGTCTTTGAGCTTACACGTATGGCAGAGATATCTTATCCCAAGTAACTGTTTTCCAAACTGCGAAGATAGATGGATGGGATAGTGCAATGCTTGGTTAGGGCATTAAAGAAGTTGGTATCCTTCAAGATGTCGACAGCCAGACGGTAAGTTGGATTATGTTGCCCTCTATCTACATCTAAGTAGTTGTTTCTGCAATTGACACCCATTCATACGAGGAAGTAATTCTTCATCAGTCGAGTGACAGTTGGTGCAGAGGCATTAGGAACCTCGAGGATGTGATGTCACCATTGAGATCCGATAGTTACACAAACAATACAAACCATATCCAGAAAATAGTTAGGTTAAGACACGATACACATATGACCAATTTATAACCCAACATTTAGAGCTTCGGAAAGAAGGATATGAGATATATGGAGACATAGGATGCAACACTCAGAAAAATGTAATCAGTATTACAGAAACTTATGGGTGTAGGATAATATTTGGGAGAGGTATATCAAAATAGATAATACCAAAAGCAATATTAACAAAGATATATGTTAAAGCACACACTGCAACTCGCTTTGGAACAACAATTTGAGCAGCTCGCATAACACACCAAGCATAAGTAATTGTTTGACCTTACTTTTATCAACCTTATCACAAACCCAACACAAACACAAGTATAACCACGTAAACCAAACACACTTTATGCGTATAAAGAAAGAAACAAAGATGAGAAAGATGGTGACTTGATGTTATATGGATCGTGTATGTGAAGATAAAGATGAAAACAATAGATGTTTTATTTCAAAGGAAAAACACACACACACACTCAAGCACACCCCTCAAATGAGCATTTGAGGGGTATTTATAGTCTAAATACAAGATGCCCTAATGGGCTTTGGCTTGGGCTCGTTTGGGCTTGGGTTTGACATGGATTGATATAAGGCTAGCTTAACTAAACTAATACCCATTTAGCTTAGTCCAATCCACGAGCCCGTTGACTATTCTATCATGATATCTAACACACGTTACAAAGTTCCTAAATGTGAATGACCATCACTTCTAATAAAAACTATTAAGGCTAACAATCTCCCGCTAAGGGGTGGTCATTCAAATGATGCTCCACTTGATTAGGTCTTTACTTTTCTTGAGCTCGAACTTTGTGTGTAGATATAGAATAGTCTTGATTCTTTGTTCCTTCATGCTTTGTGATCAGTTAATGTGGTTGTCTGCCATTTTCAACTTTGTTGGTTAGGTATCTCCACGTCTTTCTCCACCATGCTCACACTTCTATTTGTCTTTTGGTTACCAATGATGTAGTTCTCGAGTCTTTAAACTTTGTGTAGCCTTTGATTGTGATGAGAACTTTCATGTGTCATTGGTATGAGCATGTCGAGTCTACCGCGATCAATCGCTCGAGCTTCCATAAGAAGAAAACATAAAAACAGGTTAGTAATAAGCGGATTTCGGCACTTACAAGTTTGAATTTCGAGGGTGTTAACAGCATAGTGTGAAAACACGTCTCTAATTCTCACAAAGGCCGTTCATGAACTGAGTCCCACAAGTGAGATAACGCGATATACCAAAGAAGTACATCTACAGTTAGGATCAGTTGAGGTACACCGCATCACCCCACGATTATGTAGACCGTTTGAGGCACACACTAGCGTAATCCAGGAGAATTACCGGTGACTTCTGTCGGGCTGTTTGATGTTGACGGCAGGAGTTTCCATTCAATCACGAAGATCACGATGTGAAACTTCTCATAAATGTTACGGCAGTGCTAAGATCTGCGTAGGACTCTAGAATATATCACTTGTGTCCTTATTGATGAACAACAGGCGATGTCATGTCAAGTGTTCCTATGAGATCTTTTGATGAATCTCGTGGCTCTAGACTCAGTTATTGCATTTTGGTTTTCCCGGCGGAGACTAGGAAGGGTCTCTCTTCTTCAATATCAACAATCTCTAAGAGAAAGTCGATAGATTATGTAGGGTTCCCAGTGAGAATGAAACAAATCCTTTTAAGAGGAATTGAGTGGCTAGAAAGTTTAATGCAGTGCGTCAATGGGTCCATGACGTCTTTGTCTTCAATATCAGTGTCAACTAAGTGACAACCAGATAGCGATGAATTGAACCCGGTTTCAGCCCTAAGGTTGAATATGGAGGGCTATTTCTTTTCACCCTTTTTCATTACATTTCTTTTAATTCTTCAACCCCTTCTTTCTCCTTTCTCACATTACTCCTTTTTTCAATCATTCCTAAGGACTTCTAATACTAACTCTTTGTGATGTCCTTGGGTAGATCCCTCCGGCTCTGGCGGATCATAGGATGAATTTCCTATCCTTAGTCACCTTATAACTCCATGACTGTCCTATTGTTGCCATAAAACCATTTTTCTTGAAAATCTCTCAGAGTGTTTATGATAGAAAACATGTTTGAAACACTCAAAGAGTTTTATATTTTCATAAACACTCCCCCATGTGCTTATAAGTTTTGAGAAATCGCACATATAGGGTAGAGTTCGCACTTTTTTGAATTGATCGACTTTAAATGAACAAAACCGATTCGAGACACGTTTACATCACTAGGAGAACTAGCTTGAAATTATTACCCGTCCTGGTCAAGTCCATAGAAAGTTTCTCGAGATGGTACATTTACTAACATTGATTCCCGTCAATTCATTGGTTTCGTCTGAGTCGAGCTCAATTTGAGATTCAAACACCGATCATTAAACTTTTTTATCACATTTTAATCACGTCTCCTCCCCCTCAAAAATAGCATGTTTGTGATATTTTTGATATAAACGGATTAAACAACATTTTAGAATCTTTTGGGGAGACAAACGGATTTGATTTAAGCATGAATTTGGAACATTTTGTTTTATACTCCCCCTTTAATAAAGCATAATCAATTAAAGGGTTTTAGAGGGAGTTATCTTGAGCACAAAAATATTTTGAAAGATTTTGAAAATCTTTTTGAACAATCTTGAAAAGGTGCTCAAGATGATGATGATTTCTCACCATTTTTAAATGTAGTGCACTGAAGCGTACACTTGATTTTTTCTATAAAAGTTCGAGTTTTGATTTGAAAAATAATCAAAAGTCATCAGTTTTGTCCGGGTTTCAAATGAAGTATACGAAAGCCATTTTATGAAGATATTGAAACGACATGTTTTAGAAAACATATTAAAGAACTCTCGCTCAAGCATCTATACATACCCGTATCATTGTTGACTGACATTTCTAGAAACGTCTGAGAATATCGATTATACGAGAGACATGTCGTGAGAGGAATGTTTTTGGATTTTGATTTTATATTGTTTTTGTATTTTTGAAAATTTTATATTTTTATATTTTGCTTTTGTTGGTTTTCAAATTTTGTATTTTGTTTTTTTTCAAAAATATTTACAGTGACTTTTGGAAAATCATTTTCAAGAAGATTCGAGAGACGTTCTAACTCCTCGGGGGTTAAGGCATTCAATTCGTCGAACTAAATAGTCAAACCTTTCTTTGGAAGGGCTTTAGTTAATAGATCGACAAGTTGGTAATCATCTTCTAAAGAATAATTCAAGTACCATTTTCGGCGTACTCTTTGATGAAGTGATAGCGGACTCTGATATGCTTAGTCTTCAAGTGATGAACAGGATTGCATGATATGGCTATGGCACTTTTCGAGTCACAATACATAGGTATTTTATCGAAAGTAAAGCCATAATCTGTGAGTTGTGTTCTCATCCATAGAACTTGAGCACAACACATATATAGAGACACATACTAAACCGGCAATTGAAAGTGCAGGTGCAATCTTGTTTCTTTGAAGACCAGCTGACTAACTTTTCTCCCAAAAATTGTGCTCCTCCGGATGTACTTTTTCTTGTAACTTGATCATCTGCGTGGTCCGCATCTGAAAAGGCAATTAGATCAAATTTGGATTCCTTCGGATACCAAAGTCCCATGTGAATGGATGTCTTCAGTGCGAAGATCCGTTTAACCTCTTTGAGGTGCAGCTTAGGTAGGCTTTGCACGGCGTGCTAATAAGCAAACAGCAAAATGAATATCTGGTCTACTAGCAGTGAGATACATGAGAGAACCAATCATGCTCCGATATTTCTTCGGATTGATAGGTTTCCAATTTTTGGTGAAGTTACCATTGGTGTGCCAACAGAGTCACAATTATCCATACCATGATTTTTCAAAATCTCAGTTGTGTATTTAGCTTGATTTATAAAAATTCCACGAGGGGATTGATGTATTTGTAAACCAAGAAAGAATTTTAGTTCCCCATCATGGACATTTCAAATTTGCTTTTCATGAGATTTTCAAAATGTTTTGAAAGATTCGGATTAGTGGACCCAAAGATGATGTCGCCCACGTAAATCAACAAATCAAAATGTCGTTTTGCATTTTTGTGTAAACAAGGTAGGATCAATTGTTCCTTTGGTGAAATTGTTGTGGATAAGGAAAGAGGACAGTTCGTCATACCATGCTCTCGGAGATTTTTTCAAACCATAGATTGCCTTTTTGAGTTTGTAGACGTAGTCTGGATGTTACATGTCTATGAAGCCTTCGGTGACTCCATACACTTCTTCTTCGAGTTCCATTCAAGAACGCGGTCTTAATGTCCATCTGATAAACCGTGATGTTTTTGTGAGCGGCATAGGCTAAGAATATCCTGACTGCTTCTAGTCTAGCTACCGGCGTGAATGACTCTTCAAAGTCTATCCCTTCCTCTTGTCTGTATCCTTTGGCCACAAGACGAGCTTTTTGAGTTGGTAATCAACATGCATACTACAAGACATATGAGGTAAGTCGCATAAGGCAACTCGCATTCAACAACTCGCTTTGGTTAAAGAGTAACTCGCATAGGATAAGGTGAGTGATAACTCGCATACATTACAATGTATGAAGCAAGTCGCATATGGCAACTCGCATGTATCAACACGCTTTAGTCAAACAATGGTTGGTCAAAAAATATATGCTAACTCGCATACATTATATACATGGAGCAAGTCGCATATGGCAACTCGCATATGATGATAGATAACACGCATAGTCAACTCGCATATGCAACTCGCATAGGATACATTGAATCTGGACATATCGCATAGGCGACAGGCAACACGCATACATAACAATGCAACTTGCATATAGCAACTCGCTTTCAATGATAATCAATAGCAACTCACATTTAAGCATACCTTCAATGTTTCATCAGGGCAACACGCATATAAGAAACTCTTAGTCAACTCGCTAATAGAAACTTTTCATGAACGACCCAATTAAACACTCAAACTCATGAATATATATATTCAGAAAAGATCACAAACATGTAAAGGACAATGCCAACAACCCAAACAAATCCAATAGTAATTTTTTACCCTAACCATTAGTCACCCACAACACGCATAATCCAAAATAAACAAAAAGATCGAGCAGACATTAACAAAACATGTCATAACTTAAACGAATGCATCTAAGACTACTTTCAACATCAATTTATCAAAAAACTTACAAACCTAGCTTCCAAATATTTGATCTAGGTGAGAACGAGGGGACAAGATCTACAGGGGGTTTAAGATAAGAGATGGTTTAAGTACAAATCATTTCAAAACGGTAAGATAAACATGATCAGATAGCAATAATGACCACCACACACAATCACCGATTGATAACTCGCAGAAGAGAGTTAGAGAATAGTTTTGCGAGAGATGCGAGTTTTGACCAAGAAAGATAATGATTTGACCAAGACACCCAACCCGCATACTTAGGAAAACAATTATAGCGAGTTGACACTTTTAGTCCCTCTACTTAGCAAAGCAACTTCATACAGGTACATAGATATAGTGGGTTGACACTTTTAGTCCCTATACAAAGTAGCAACTTGCATCAGAAGATAAAACATAGCAACTTCATAGTATAACATAGCAACTCGCATAGCATAGCAACCGCATATACAGATAGCAACTCGCATAATATAAAGACATGACAAAAATATCTTCACATAGCAAACCACCTTTTATCATACCAAGAATCATAAATTAGCACCACATAGCATGCAACGGCCAAAACACAAATAAGAATGCAGATGATTAATCAAGCAATGTCTGAATCAACGTAGGTGCACAATTCTCCCCCTCAATCAATGCTACGAGAGATAGTGGTAATCATTGATTGACATAGTATCATGAGATTACGACAGCTAAAGTATGAGATTGTAAAAATAAATAAAATAAAGGTTATAACGGCTCTGTTCGAACTTCATCTAAAATCCCATGTCATTGTTGAATGACATTTCTAGGACCGTAGATGTTATCGATGACAGAAACTTGAGTAAAAATGAGTGAAATAATAAAAAATATAAAATTTGTATATATAAAAGATTGTGTAAAGGAAATTGTATAATTTTTTTTAAGAGACTTAATAAGTACGAGTCCTGAAAAGAGGGGATCAGGAGTCAGAGTACGAGGTACATCAATTCTGACAAGCTACAATTTCAGAGTGAGCATTCTTAGCTTCGATGGAAACCAGGTCTTGATGTTCATGAATGAATTGAGCATTGTACCTGAAAAAGATTGAGGACACTTTGCACTAATAGCACATGTAGTATTGCAAATAGGTGGGTTAGTGACAGCTATATCCTCAATTTTTGATGTAGTACAATCAGGTCTAGGATTATCATTAATGGACATCCCGTTAAGTTTAACATTCTTGAAGATTTTTCCTGTGGGGATCCACCTATGACAATGCTAGGTGAGTAAGTCCGTTTGGTACCCGTAAACTTAAAGATTCTACCAGTAGGAATCCACTTAAAACAAATGCTAACAACGTTAGATGAGGCTAGATTCCTGTTCGGCATTGGTCCTTTTGCATTTAATTTAGCTTTAGAGGATTGATTACGTCATTTGACTCCTTAAATTCACGATCTTAGATTTGAGCCTTGTTGGGGTTGTCATTCCACAAGTTGGAATGAATTAGCGAAGTGACTGGTTTCGACAAAACTATATTTTTTTCAACTTGGGAGGCAAGCTTAGATTTTGATAATTTAAATCTTTACGTCTTGAATACGTTGGGAACGCCTTAATTCTGAGCGTTTAGTGGCATATGAGCAGATTGATTTCTCTGTATTGATGGTTTGGCGACAGTATTCACTCTATTTCTCGTATTTTTCCTAAGCTCATTTTTTAAAGCAACGATAGTGAAACTCTTGTCCTGAATTTGGGTTTTGAGGGCATCTATGTCAAATTTACAATGATTAGTTGATTTTATCTATTTGTTTGGTCCTACCCTCCAAAGAGTTTCTTCTTAGGATTCATTTTCTATTAGCAAATTAGCAACACATAAGGCTAGTTCCTCATTCCTAGACTTAATTGCACCACAAGCTTCATAGTTTATAATGTTTATATCCGTATTCATGTTCATTTGAATGTCTTATATTTGTTTTTTCAAATTACAAATGGTTGAGTCTTTGTCTAGAATTGTTTTTTAATTGATTAATTTCAAAAAATTCCCGGAATTAAAGAGATTACAGTTGTGCATGCATTTGAAACAGAAATTTTCTTCCTTTTGTTGTAATGCAATTTCCAAGGAAATCGCGGTGTTTTTCAAGAATTGAATATTTGCGAAAAGTTCATCAAATGCCTTTTGAAACCATATCATTAGTTTTAAAACATACGACCGGAGTTTTCTCGAATCATCATGTTTTGTATCACTTAATTCAAATGGTTTGAATACGTTGCAGATGCATTGTGTTGATCATTCAAAGTAGCTTCAGCCGAGATGACACTAGATCATCCATCGATGCGACACTTGCATCCTCATCACTTGTACTAGCGTCAATGAATTCAGCGGTTTGAGCTCCGGTCTCAATTCTTTGCATTCATTGTCATGAATATAGCATTCGATGCCATTCCAATTTCATCGCGGTAATCAGCATGGTGCTCTACACTCGTTCAACTTTACGATCACAGCATCCACTTCTTGTGTGACCTTATTCGCGGCAGTGGTTACATCATTTGTTGTTGTTGTCTCGATATTACGTATTGGCAACACCGAACTCATCACAACTATCTCTCAATTTCTCACGACACTCATCTACTTTATCATCATTAGGTGTAGCTTCCTCAATGTATTTCCCCACATTATCCATGAGTTGGATAAATGTATTGATAATTCACGAATTTCCATTCCAGTATGCTTTTTGAAGGAAATACCGTTAAGTGTTGATCAAAATACGGAATATTCCTCGATTGATAAATTGTTGGAATTGGTTGTGAATCATCTGAAGTATAGCCATGGAATAATTTTTGTATTTTCTAGTTGATGAAATTTGGTTCTTCATTGTTCAAGGTATAGTAACAATGTTTTCTTTAGTGAAGGTAAGTCCTGATGGAAAAGGGCATTGCATGTTCGATCCATGGATGTGGATAAAACTTGTGAGATATGAGAATGAAACAGTAAGTAAGGTTCAATAATGCATTCAATATGTAATTAACAGGGTTCATTTGGGTTGGACTCAAGATTGAGGGTTTAGATCATCATTACATGGTTGATCATGGTTAAGGTCAAGCATTCGAGTAGTATACTTTGTGCAGATCCAATGAATCATATAGTTTGAGCACATTAAATTCTTGGATCGATTGGAGTAAGCCATGAATGTCGGACTTTCACGGGGATTTTATAATTCTTTGATTAAACAGGAAATAGATTCTTTCATGGGATTTTCAAAATCAAAGAACAACTTAATAAAAGCGTAGCAAAAGAAGTAAAAAGTCTCAATAGACAAGTGGCTAAACCTTCAACTTGCTTTAGTATCAACTCGCTACACAATCAACTAGCTTAAAGAAACAAATTAAACGAAAAATCAAATTAAGCTTAAAGAGACAACTACAAACGATAACCAAGTAAATAGAACAACTCGCAACCACCAAGTGCTTAAGATAACTAAGCTAGCGTTACAACTCGCAATAGCCAAATTAAACTAGGAACTCAAGAATAAACCCCAAAAGAAACAACTCGCAGAACCCAAATTAGCATAAATAGTCAACTCGCTAAGTAGCCAAGTGCAAGCATACCAACTCTTCTAATGAAGAAGCAACTCGCATTCAAGAAACTCAACTCACGAGTCTCAACTGCTTTGTACACATTTCACAAATACCCACTTTATCAATCAAAAGCGACGAAACCACAATGATTTAAGCTTTCCAATTCAAAACCCTAAACACATATGATGATCCTAAACACAAAAGTACAATCAAAATTCAAACTTTAACACTAGAAATTTGTCCAAATGATTCAAACTCTCCTAAACACTTAAAACCCCAAAACCTTATGAAATCCACCAAAACAAAAGAGCATGAAAGATGAGTGATCAAACCTTGGCTCTTGATACCAATTGTAAGATATAGGATTTCATTAACACACTAAACTATAATCATATGACGCGTTCAAGTATGTTTAGAGAGAGAAAGTGAGATGTTCGATAAGAAAACCTCATGGAAGGTTAGATTCCAAGTGAACATCCAACCCTCTCCCTTGTGGGGAGAAGGCTATTTATACAAACTACAACGCCCTCCTATGGGCTGTGGATCAGGCATACAATGGGTAAAGACCCGTCCTTCCTCCACGGTTTTGCACTAGACTAAACTATGCTAATAACAGATTAACAACTAACATAATAAACGATATGTCTACGAGCTAACTTAAGCTAGATCATACATGGGGTGACCGATGCTTCACAAAATATTTTTCAATTCCTAACAGTGTCGGTTTAACTTGTAATATTCTAGAAGGTCTTGGTAGGTGAATTGTATTTAGATAAGTATGGTAATTATATTTATCTTGTAGAATACGTTATGTAGATTGTATAGGATTCCTTAGCCTATAAAGGGGTCTAGGTTAGAGGATTATATAACGTATTAGTTATATCTAAAGTCAATACACTTCAAGGTTGTAAAACCCTAATACTATTCAGAGTATTCGTATTAATAAAATATTGAGGTGTTGATTGATAATCAAAGTATTCTTCTTAAGATGAAACATTAAATTCCGCGTAGTGTTTAATAGTTTGTTTTACTTTAAGTCAGCTTCTATAAAGGATCGTTTGCTCAACTGGGATCAACAGTATCTATTTCCTCTATCTACAAACACGAAAACCGACAATAAAAGGAAAACACAGCAGTTTACCTCACCAAAAAATCAATATTCATAGACCCATAAAACTGAACACAATTACCCAAACCAATGAAATTCCAAGTCACCCATATTTTCCTCGACAACAAAAACAAAAAACATAATTGAATATTAAAAATTATAAAATGTTGTAGTACCTGAAGGATGCACCGTTAGCGATAAGGATATTGCAATTGTTACAGCCTGCTACCATTTGATGGTAAACAACTTTTAGAGATAGAGCAAAAGAAAAGAAACTGATAGGAAGAAGAGGTTACCATATATTTCTGGATTCTGTTTTCCACGCTTGCCGAAGCGTATCACTCCTTTCAAAACGGAAACCTTCAACATAATCAATTCCACACGAAATTCTAGAGTTTTCGTCTCTATAAGCCATAACTCTTTTTGTCGTTATCACGAGTGACTTTACAGCGATTACAGTTTGAACTATCTTCTTAGTGGTTTCTAGAGCGAGTTGGAGGGACGATGGCTGGCTCTCACCAACTTCATAAAGATCGAAGAACGGAATTTTCGGCCATACATACCTTAAATGGTGCGGCCTTAATGCTGGTATGTTAGGAATTAGAAATTCCAGGTATTAAAGAGTCGGTCACCTCAAGTATATGTAATCGTTAGAAAGCTCGTAGTCGTAGTTATTTTAAGTTAAGTAGTATTTAGTTAAGTAACACCGTGGAGGACGGACGGTTCTTTACCCACTGTATGCACGATCGGCCGATGTGTGGCGTTTTATGTAAGACTATAAATACTCTCTACCTCCCAAGGTAGAGAGTTGGAGCTCATAATAATATCTTTCACTTTCTCTCACTAAGTTCCCTAAACCTCTAACTTTCTATCACTAGAATTCCATCTTATAGCTACACTTGTGTTATGGTTTGATGTGTATGTGAAAAGTTAATATCTAACAATTGGTATCAAGAGCCATGGTTAGATCATATCTTGCACATCTTTGGATTTCTAGTGGTTTTAGGTGGTTTTGAGTTTGAAAAAGTTTAGTGGTTTTTGCATCATTTGGTTGATTTCTTGTGTTAAAGTTTGAATTTTGTTGGTACTTTTATGTTTAGAATCATCAAAGTGTTTAGGTTTTCATTTGGTAAGCTTGAATCATCTTGGTTGGGTTGTTTTGGATTGAAAAGTGATGTTTATATGGTTTTCATGCTAGCGACTTAGTTCAGGATAATATTCTTGGTAGCGACTCTTCACATTTTGTAGCGACTTACAGTGTTGGGGCTAGCGAGTTAGATCTAGCGAGTTAAAGTACAAGTAGTAGACTCTCCACTACGGTGTGCTGACTTGGTGGTAGCGACTTGGTGCATAGCGAGAGTTGCTCTTTAGCGACTTGCATTGTTAGCGACTTAGTAGCAATTCTTTGCGAAAATTTTGCTAGCGACTTGGTGTTAGCGAGTTACCACTTAGCGACTTACATTTGCTAGCGACTTGGGACTCTAGCGACTTAAGCGTGTGTAGCGAATTAGTTTTTAGCGACTTGGTTCAGAATTCGTAGCGACTTGGTTGATTTTTTTCCGTCAAAACTTCAAGCGGCCATAACTTTTGAACCGTAACTCCGTTTTCAGCGTTCTACCCATCAAAGCGGCAGTGAAGCGAGGAGAATGTGCCTTGAATTAACTAAAGTTCGTGGTCAATCTTCGAGGTTAAATCCGCTCGAACAAAAGTTATTGAGGTTTTTAAGTTTTTAGACCTAAATTTCTTAAGAAAAACGGGCATAAACCAATCCGAATCACAACCAAACAACATCTACCTTATCCGAACAATCTAAAGTCCTATCACACAATCGTCTTTCATTGTATCATTCCAATCGGTCATCTTAACACATTCTTGGTCATTGCTTAGCGGTTTGGTCTTGATTTTAGTAAAATCCCTTGAAAAGATTCTATTTCTGGTTTAAATCATAGACTTATAAAATCCGTGCATCCTTCCACATCATGTCTTACTCTACTGACCAGTGATTTGAAGTGCTTAAATGTATGATGTTGTGGACAACAATGATAATGTAGGTTACACTGAACGATTAAAGATGATTGAATTAAGCAATGAGGATGTGAGATATCCATGTTGAGAATCTAATGAGAAGAATGCGCACATCAAGCTACAAAATGCCATGCAAATGAAATGCAGCATTGAGCCCCTATCATTCGCTTCATCGCACCTCATTAAATTTATTATCCATGGGGATCGAACATGTAGTGCTCTTTTCGCCCGGGACTTACCTACATTGACAAAACTGTACGTTGAACTTAGAACACTTAAAGGCGCAACTTACCAAGAGGTTCAAAAGGATGGTTCGATGCAGCTCTTCAAAATCTACAAACAATTTCGACCATTCATCGATGGGAATATTGGCCGGTCACGATCAACACTTTGGAATTTCCTTCAAAAACATCTTTGGAATGGAAATTGAGAATTCATTGAACATTTATCCAACTCATGGATAATGTGAAAAAGTACATTGAAGAATACGCTCAAAAAAGAGGAAGCGTGAATGAGTGTCAGTGCGGTTAGGTGTTGTGATAAGTTGGGTAATGTATACGTTGAAGAATCGGGTGTTCTTGAATCACGAGATATGCGGTGACAACAAAATTGATGAGTCGGATAATGCAAAATGGAATCTTCGGTGCTCAAATTCACAAGAGAGTGCACCGGACACAACACATTGCAAGTTAATGCAAAGGAACGCTCCATGGAAGCACCGGATGTACCCAAGATAGAATGCACTGTCACAACAAATTGCGTATCAATGCTGGAGTAAGTTGCATGGATGTTCTGGCGTACCTAGTGTGCATCTTCTACTCAAAATGATGATTATAATTTGCATGAGTACGCTGCATTTGTGCACGATGATTACTGCCGCTTACATATATAAGGATCGAGGTTGCTATTTATGAACAGCATGCTAAGTTTGAGTTGACCACCCGTGAGCAGGAAATGGATGTCCAAATACGTACAACTATTAGAAAAGTAGGTTTAGAGAAGAAGTATTAAAACAAGAGTTAAATTCCTTACAAGAAAAGCTTTCTAAAGCTGCTAAGCAAAAACAAGAACTTCAAGAAAATGTTAAAATGCTTAAGCAAGAATTTAATGCTAAGGAATCAAAACTTTTGAATGATTTTTCTAATCTAAAAACTTTGAAAAACAAACTTGAAAATAAGTTACATGCATCAAGGAATACCATTAATTTGCTCACATGATCACTAAGCATAAAGTCCTAAGCGATAAGCATAGCATTCTCCTTGTTGAGGAACCTAATCCGAGGTAATTAAAAAGGCTAGAAATGCTCATAAGGTGCTTTATGATGGTAATGAAGTCCTTAAGCCTAGGCAGAAACCTATTTTGTGAGAGTGCGAGGAAGATAAGAAATCGGATGAAGTCACTAGGGAGAAAATGAATAAGAAGCTAGAAGATCCTGAGTGAAAAAAGAACAAGATATTATACCCCATGATTACACTAAGGAAAATTGGATATCCTTAAACATGTTTAAGCATCAGACTCTATTGACCCACGAACAAGTGTTCGGAAAAGGATATGGACTTGCAAAAGAGAAAATCTTGTTGAAAAGAATCCCCCTTGTAGGAAATTCCTAAAGCGTGTGTATCCTCCAAATACACCAATGCATTTAGTTCCTAGAACTATTGCCACTAAAAGCAAGACCTTAATCAGTCAATATGTTATTCTTCAACTATTTACCATTTTGAGAAAACTTGTAAGAAAAGGATCACACCATTTGGGATAAGCGAAGGGGAAAGGGGTTTTGAGCAAATGAAAGAATGTTATTTAAATGAGGTCATGCCTTTCTTTAAACAACTAAAAGATCATTTTGAGAGTCTTAAAAGGGGATAAAATCAGATATTAAAGAAATGGAAAAGGAATTTGATGCAATGGTAGTTGAAGTTAGTGATTATGGGCGTGCACTAAAATATAATGAGATTGAGAGGAAGAACTTGCATACCTTAAATGAGACTCTTATTACAGAATGTGTTGCTCAAGATATCTTTTCCTTTGCTTCAAATTGCTCTATTAATGCTTCCAAATTTCATGAACTATCTGTTGGCCCTAAAGTCTCCCATGATCATGTCATTGAGCTTGAAAAAACTAATTCTAAACTAAGCGAGAAAATTGATGGATGATCCGACAATTTGGTTAAACATTTTTCTAAACTGGAAGTTGAGCATTTTAATTTACAACTAAAATATCAACATCTGAAAGAAAATGTTAAAACTTCAAATATCAAGACATCCTCGGATGCTCAGTTTGATGCAGTTTTCAAATTAACAAGCGTGATGAACGATTCAAGCTCATTGCAACGATCGAGAAAGTTGAAAGCCCAAATCTCTCAATTAAAGGGTCAAACGAACAATATGACGGGCTCCCAAATGCCTCCTCCTTTAGATTCTCAGAATTCTCAAACTTTTCATCTTCAAAACTTGGTTAATGCTTTACAAAAGCGAAAGTTTTCTAGAAGAAAATGAAGAGGTTAAACGACATTTTAAAGAGTTATATGATTCAATAAAGTCACCCGTGACCAAAACAACGAAAAAATAACGTCTTTACAAAAAGGAAATTGAGAATCAGTGAAATGGGAAGCTGCCACTTGTTTTCAATAAGAATGTTGTCTCAAAATCACCCTTAGATTGCAAATACAACGTGGTGT
Organism: Chrysanthemum makinoi; assembly: GCA_910596185.1. Lineage (NCBI taxonomy): Eukaryota > Viridiplantae > Streptophyta > Magnoliopsida > Asterales > Asteraceae > Chrysanthemum > Chrysanthemum makinoi. The sequence continues at coordinate 233,584,439 of OU343224.1, read as the reverse complement.
TAAATATATTCCTCCTCATCTTAGGAATAATGAACATGCTTTTCATGACTCCTGTGCTCACCTTAAGGATAGTCTAGAATGTCTCAGTGAGTTGTCGAAGAGGATTTCATTAACAAACCTCTTGATAGTGAAATTAGGTTTGCTTGCCTCCGGGCCAAACGATCTCAAGAGTTGCTAGAATGTGTAATTGCAACATGTCCAAAACCCTTAGGTGAAAAAAGGCAAAGGCTGTGAAGCCTTGTTCTATGCCTAGTGCCAAACGGGAAATCCGTTCTATGCCTAAAGCCAAGCATGTGACCCTTGATATGCCTTGTTCCATATCTAGATTCAAGCAAGCAACTTTGTGATGTGCCTCTAGAATTTCAAATCCCAGCACTTCTAGACGAGGAATCCTTGAAAGTAGTGAAGCCATGTAATGTTCCCATAGTTACTTCTGCAGATGTTAAGATTGACACTAAAGTTTGCGGGTCAAAACCTAGAAGCTATGCAAAGAAGGATAGGATTACGCAAACTAGAAGTGATCATGATAAGGAAGTGAAAGAACACCATAGGGACAAGAAGTTTGATTTGAACAAAAAAATCGTGTTAGTTCTAGTATTAGCTCTAAGCTTACTAAAATTAATTGAGGCCTTATACTATCGCAAAAACATGCAAAAAATGTTTAATTTCCGGTAATCATGATAAATGTGATGTGTTATTTATGAGGTCTAAGATTCATAACCCAGTTAATAAAGTTTGGAGAGCAAAAGCAGTTAAGCAATCACGGAAACCTACGGGAAGGTTTTACCAATGTAGGATTTCATTGGAAGAACAGTTCGAATATTCACGAATGGCAAACCTTGCCCATTAACTAGATACTATGCCTAGAGTAGTGCACATTAGGTTTGGAAGCCAAGCGGTAGAATAATCCCATTAAGCACAAAATGTCCCTTGACTAAGTCACGATGCTTCTACTAGTTTAGCTCTAGTGCAATGACATTGCACCTAGGGTTTCTGGCGATTCAAAGATTGTTTGTACTAACCAAAGGACCCATGAAACGCGTGGGGATCAATGTTTCAATTCTCCATCTTAGTCATTTGTCCAAAGCGGTCGTTCAAATCGTCCCTTGGTATTTGGATTCGGGCTCTAAACATATAGCGGGCTCTTAACAATGGCGTCTGTTCACCGATTCGGGCCTCGTTCTTCATCATTATGGCGTCTGCAGATAACACTTCAGGCCCTGTTCTTCAAAGAAAAGAAAAGTGTGCGCTCTTAGTGGCGCTTTATCTTCGGCTAAGAGAGATACTCTCATGAATGGCCATACTCATCTACATTCTTCATCAACAAGCTTCATATTTTTCCACGCTCATTAGGTCATCAAGTGGATCTACATTCATTGGTGTATACTCTTATTCACTTGTTAAATCAAAATGGCAACCGGGATGCAATTTTGAGGGGAGAAGAGTGAATATACTACATGATGATGGATGTTTGAATAATGGTATCGACTTAATTTTTGATGATGATGAGTGTATATTCTTTTTGATGAAGAGTGAATATACTAAGGATAACTGGGATTCATTGTTTTTATTTTTGATGACTCTCTCCTCAGCGCCTAATGTTTCACTTACTAAGGATAATTGGGAATCAATGTTTGGGATTCATTGTTTTCCAAAGATATGTTTGATGAGTACTTTAAACCTCAAACCTATATTGATCATCAGTTCAAGCTCATGTCAGGTTCTATTGAATCCAAGCGGTTCATCATCAAAAGTACAACTTCGAGACTCTCAAAAGCCCAATCTCCGGTTATTCCTCAAGTTGATAATGATTATCATATATGCGGTTGCACTCATGAATAATGATCCGCTCTTTGGTATTCCTTTGCCAAATCTTCCGCAGTTATTGTTCATGAATAATAATCCACTCTTTGGTATTCCTTTGCCAAATCTTCATGGATTATTATTCCTCTCATAGTGCATGCTATAAATCAACCACATGAACTTCAAGGAAAATGTCTACCTCATCGATCGAGTTATTGGTGTATCCTCCGAATCGATCTCTACATGAATACATTTAGGAAGAATACATTGATGTTGAGGCATCATTTGTTCGGTTCATTGATTGGGTGAATGTACATCCGGTTGTATGTTTATTCACATGTTGGGCATTTGACACAAGTTGATTACTTCTGAGTTAATCAATTATCACTTATTTGAGATTGAAGTTAAAATTCACAAAGGCGAGCTTAAGATGCAAATTCATGGAATTCTTCTTAGGTTTCAAGTTTGGTATATCGAGGTTTCTTTATCGATGGTCACTTCAAATTGTCTACATATGGGTTGATAAGATAGTCGAGAGAAGAGTTTCTATCGCGGTGGTCCTATGGCTCTGGACACTCCGATTCGAGACGCGCTTCAAAACAGATCCCATTGGTTCATCTCTTGTTCCAAACTCTTCTCAAGAAACTCCATATGTACCTCCATCCGAAGATGATTTAAAGAAATTGTTTGATCCTATGTTTGATGAACTGTATGATTCAAATACGAATGAGGTGATGATTCCACTTGAGAGAGGATGCTCATATTCTGTGAATGAAGTCAATCCTTCAGTCTCAATATCTTTAAGTCAAGAAGCACTTGCTGGCGATCCTTGATCTCATCAACAAATCATCATTCTTCAAATGTACATCATGGAAATGTTTAAATCAATGATGAAGTTAATCCCTTTGCTACTCCTGAGGATGCTCCATTTTAAAACATATTTGCTACTCTGAATCATCATCGAACCATCTTCTTGAGGAGACATCGACTCAGCTACTTCGGTTCCTCAACAACGCCACACAGACACCTTAGAAAATGGACTCACGATCATCCATTAGACAACATCATTGGAAATCCCTCTCGTCCTGTATCAACCGGAAACAACTTGCAACCGATGCCTTATGGTGTTTCTTCAACTCCGTACTTTCTAAGATCGAACTAAAAGATGTTAAAACCGCCATGAATGAAGGCAGCTGGTTCAATGCCATGCAAGATGAAATTCATGAGTTTGATCGACTTGTTGTATGGGAGTTAGTACCGCTCAGACGTGCTATGATTATTGCTCTCAAATGGATCTTCAAAGTGAAACTTGATGAGCATGGTGATGTGTTGAAGAACAAGGCTCGTTTAGTTGCTAAAGGATATCGTCAAGAGGAGGGTATAGAATTTTGAAGAATCTTTTCTCTTGCTTTCGAATCGAGGCAATCGGAATCTTTTGGCTACTGCGCTAGTAAGAACATGGTAGTTTATCGGATGGATGTAAAGGCGGCATTTCTGAGCGGAGATCTTAAAGAAGTCGTCTCGTCGGTAACTTGAAGGATTTGTGAATCAAGAGCATCCTACTCACGTTTATCGTCTGAAGAAGGCTCTTTACGGTTTAAAGCAAGCTCCAAGGGCATGGTATGATACCCTATCAAAGTTTCTTCTATCAACGGATTGATAAAGGAGCGAGTTGATCCTACATTGTTCACGAGAAGTCGGCAAACATTTAACTCATGTTCAAATTTATGTTGATGATATTATTTTTGCCTCGACTGACCCAATGGAATGTGATCGGTTTTCTAATGAAATGAGTTCAAAGTTTCAAATGTCAATGATGGGACAAATGTCATTTTTCTTGGGATTACAAATTTCACAAAGTTCCGGAGGCATTTTCATAAATCAATCTAAATATGCAACAGAGATTTTAAAGAAATTTGGATTTGATTCAAGTGAACCTGTTGACACCCCCATGATTGATCGAACCAAACTAGATGAGGACCACTCGGGGATCATGATTGACCAAACGAAATATCGTAGTATGATTGGATCCCTGATATACCTCACAACTAGTGACCGGACATCTTGTTATTTGTTTGCATGTGTGCTAGATACCAGGCTAAGCCTACTAAAAAGCACCTTGAAGCGGTTAAGCGGGTCTTTCGGTATCTCCAAGGAACCATCAATATGGGACTATGGTACCGAAAGACACCGGTATGTCACTAACGGCCTATGCGGATCGATCATGCGGGTTGTCAAGATACGTCGAAGTACATCCGGAGGTGCTTTCGGTTTTGGGTGATAAGCTTGTGAGCTGGTCTTCAAAGAAGCAAATGAGTACTTCTATTTCCTCTACAGAGGTGAATACATAGCCATGTCATCATGTTGTGCTCAAATCTTATGGATGAGATCTCAATTATCTACTATGGCTTTGAATTCAACAAAATCCCTCGTCTTTGTGATAATAAAAGTGCTATTGCTCTCTCATGCAACAACGTTCAACACTCAAGAGTAAAGCATATCGACATTACATCATTTCATGGAACAAGTGGAAAAAGGTGTGGTGGAACTATATTTTGTGAGTCCGAATATCGGTTAGCGACATCTTCACCAAAGCTCTTCCAAGAGAGCGTTTTGAGTTTATTCTTCCCGTCTTGGCGAAAAGCCTTCAACGAGATACTCTCAAGCGTCTTGAGGGAGGAAGGCGAGTAAAGGTCTATCTTCATCTATCTCTTGTATATATCTATTGGAAATCAAAATACAAAATTATAAAACCTTCAAAATCCATAAAAATCACGAAAAATTGAAAAATCTTCAAAAATATTGTCTTTTTGTCATGCGTTTTCTAGGTTCGATAATATCTACGGTCTTTGTGCTGTCATTCAAAGAATGAAACGGGTCTTTAGATGTTGTTCAATTCAAAATCAAAAATCAAAAATTATGTTTTGAGAGAGAAAGAAAAAATGGTTTATTGTCATTTTAGGCAATAACCGGTTTTAAAAGAAAGAACCGAGCCATGTTTTACCATGTTTTCAAATTCCATGCTCTGATTCTATAAACATTTATCTGCCGAAAACTAAATGCTTTGAAAAATAACTCGGTCTCTATTTTTGATAATCATCCGGACTTATTTGTCAAAATATCTATCTCTCAATCAACAACCTATGTCATTGATTGAGGGAGAATGATTTCAATTAAATTAAAAAGTTATTTGGCATTCAATTGTTTTCAAAAGATATTCATGCATGTTTATCAATGGAGTTTAAAGTCTTAAAATCCGATCCTTATCAGTTAAAACGCTTTCATAATCAAGTCACAATTCTCCTTAAAACTTTCAAAATCAATTTAAATCTATAAGAGATCACAAATCTCAAATGATTTGATAATTGTGAAGATTGTGATTTAAATTGGATTTAAACTGATAATTAGATAAATGGTTTCTTAAGTGATTAGCATGTTTGCCTCCCCGTAAGTGACAAGCGATTTCAAATTTTCCATGCACATGTTGAGGGGGAGCATCTATCTTAAACCTATGATTTGGCGTGATCATTTATCTCAATGTCTGAGGTTCCCTCTAGTATAAAACTCTTTTCAAACCTCGAGGCACATATTGAGGGAGCAAAATCATGAAAACCTCATCCTTCCCCAAAATGCTTTATCTACTTGATTCGATTAGGGAAGTGATGTTGATATCTTTAGAAAATGGTAATCAAAGAAGTTAATTCTTTCTCTTGCCTCCGTGTGCAAAACTATTTCAAATACTTGATGCACATGTTGAGGGGGAGTTCTCGTTCTAAAAATATCAAAAACAATTCAGTACAAAATGCTTTGATAATATATCACAAGTATCAGAATTGATTTTCAAATGGTTTTCAATTGGTTCCAATGGCGGATGAACAATACCAAAAAGACCGACCAACTTTACTTTATGTACGGTGATATAAGGATGATAAGGTTAGGTATTTGTTCCCATGATCCGCCGAGCAGGAGGGATCTACCGGGAACTATCCACTAGTTAGTGTAGAGTTCTTAGGTATGATGATAAAAGGAGAAAAAAAAGATATGGGAAGAGTCGGTGAGGCTGAGCTAATCTTTGGAATAAACCCAACAAGGTTCTAGCTATGAAGTCTCGGTAAGCATTGAAGGGTTGAAGAATTAAAAAGAATTGAATGAGAAAAGGGTGAAAACAAATAGCCCTCCATTTATTCAACCTTAGGGCAGAAGCCGAGTTCAATTCATATGCTCTTGATAACATCGGTATTGAAGACAAGGCGTCATGGACCCGGTGGATTTGCACTTCAACTTCCCAAACCACTCAAGTTCCTCTTAAAAGGACTTGTTTCATTCTCACGGGGAACAGACATTATCTATCGACTTTCTCTTAGAGATTGTTGATATTGAAGAAGGAGACCCTCTCCCTAGTCTCAGATATAGGATCCAAATATGCACAAATTGAGTCTAGAGCCACGAGATCATCAATAAATCTCATTAGGACACTTTCAATGAAGACTCTGTTTCACACAATGTGGAAAGAGAGTTTATATCTTGAGTCCTATGCATTATCCTTGTGGTATTGCGAACATGAAGTGATGTGTTTACATATTCCTGTGAAGATGGAAAGCCTACGAGCCAACATCTAACAAGCTCTGGTAGGTGGCATGTGAGATCTATTATCTGATCAACCATGTGACAAGCGAAGCGAAACAATGGGGCGATTCAATCTTTTGAATCAATCACAGTTCGAGTTATGGATTGACGGATACCTTTGAAAAAACGGTCTTTGTGCTTTAAAACTCTTTTCATTAGCACGTCGACCGTGTACTAATTTTCAAATCAAAAGGTGTTTTATGATTGATAATTGATTTTCATTAAAACCTTCGTTGTATTGCAAAAACAATTTCTATTGAGCAATACACGAATGTTTTTCAAATCTCTTTTCATCAATCGTGGACTCAAATTATTTGGTTCACTCACTCGTGTTGTCTTCTTTGAGATGTTCGGTTTGAGAACAGCTAGAAGCATTACGAAACCTGTCAAGGAAATTCTTGAATTATACACGATCCGCAGTAGGTACTTGTCTTGATCAGCGAGAGGCGGTGGGCGTGTACCTCAATTCAGCGAAAGTGATCAAAGACACTTTCGTGCGATTTATTGCTTGTTGTATGCGAGTGCACCCGGCGTTTCTTATTAATTGAAGCGGTCAATCCATAGCCGCATGCTCACTTAACACATTCATCTCAAAAGAAATCATGATTAGTGCATCAATGACTCTGATATTTCACTCCATGCTTACGCTGCGCTGCTGCCAATATCATGATTCAACAAATGCTTCCGCTACTCTGATGAGAAGATATCATGATCCGGAATGTGAGCATGTCGGTCCTAAAGTCACAACATCACATAATACCAACACCACAAAGGATGTATCGAGAGATTTTTATTACGATGATCTCAAATGATGGCTCAAAATTATTATCACGTGGATCGATAAAGACCTCCACTTGAAGTAACCAAACATGCAATGTGAAGAATCAATGACTACGAGCTTAGGAACAAAGGACTACATCAAGAATGCAAGAACAATTGTTAATGTAATATCTGTTTGTATTCAATGTAATTTTAGTGCATGATTGAGGTGACCTCCTTTAGGGGGAGATTGTTAGGAATTAGAAATTCCGGTATTAAAGAGTCGGTCACCTCAAGTATATGTAATCGTTAGAAAGCTCGTAGTCATAGTTATTTTAAGTTAAGTTGTATTTAGTTAAGTAAACAACAGAGTGGACGGTCTTTACCCTTTGTATGCACGATCCACGGCCGTGTGTGGCGTTTTATGTAAGACTATAAATACTCTCTACCTCCCAAGGTAGAGAGTTGGAGCTCATAATAATATTTTCACTTTCTCTCACTAAGTTCCCTAAACCTCTAACTTTCTCTCTCTAGAATTCCATCTTAAACGCCACCTTGTGTTATGGTTTGATGTGTATGTGTAAAGTTAATATCTAACATGGTATGATAACTATTATTGTAGGAGAATTCGGCCAAAGGTAGGTATTTCTCCCAGCCTTTGCCGAAATCGATGACAATACGCACCCGCTTCATCTTCCGAGGTCCTAATGGTCCTTTCACTCTGACCATCGGTTTGAGGATGATAAGGAGTACTCATATCCAATTTTGTTCCTAAAGCCGTTTGTAAGGATTGCCAGAAGTTGGACATGAAACGGCTATCTCGATCAGAAATGATAGATATAGGCACTCCATGACGAGATACTATCTCTTTGCCAAACAAAATGAGCGAGCTTGTCGATACTATCGAATTTCTCGCTAATGCAGGCCAAGAAGTAGATTTGTTAAACGATCCACAATTACCCGATAGTGTCACATCCGCTAACTGTTTCTAATTTGGTGATGAAGTCCATGGTGATTCGCCCCATTTCCGCAGGGGTGTTTAGGTTGAACTAGAAGTCCTGAGGGTTTTGGTGTTCGGCCTTACCTTGGAACAAGTCATACCTTATGACATACAGAGCTATGTCGGCTTTCATGTTCGGCCACCAGTAGAGTTCTTCACGTCATGATTCATCTTATCAGCTCCGGGATGAATAGAGTATTTTGATTTATGCGACTCGTGCATAATCAACTCACGGATTCCGCCATGAAATGGTATCCAGCTTCTTTCTCCGAAGCATAGGGTTCTGTCGGAACGTTTCAAGAAGCCATTTACACTTTGTACCATTCCATGAAGGTTATCAGATGGACGGTTATCTTCCGTCAACACCGCGGCTTGAGCGGCTAAGATTTGAGACGGTAGAGGTGAACTAATGCTCATTCCTAAAGATTGAATGAGTAAAGGTGGAATGTTCTCCTTTCGGCTGAGGGCATCTGCAACGACATTGGCCTTACCAGGATGATAACGAATCTCACAGTCGTAATCACTGAGTAATTCCAACCAGCGGCGCTGTCGCATATTCAGCTCCTTCTGGTCCAAGATGTGTTGCAGGCTCTTATGGTCGGTATACACTACACACTTAGTTCCGTACAGGTAATGTCTCCAAATCCTAAGGGCAAACACTACACACCTAACTCCAGGTCATGGTTGGTGTAGTTTTTCTCATGCTTCTTAAGTTGTCGGGAGGCATAA
>OU343224.1:233465023-233575422 GCA_910596185.1 Chrysanthemum makinoi | reverse complement strand
AGGTTATCAACTCGCTAAACAACCACCTCGCTTAAAAGAACCAAGTCGCTTAAAGAACCAACTCGCTAATATCAATCGCAAACAGACAACTCGCTTACCCCATCGCTTAAACTAACTCGCTAGCTGTACAACTCACTTAATAGCCAAGTCGCTTAGACTCAAGTCGCTTAAAGAAACAACTCGCTTAGGAAACCAAGTCGCATAAAGAGTCAACTCGCTAAATAGCCAAGTCGCATATACCAAAACTCGCTTCCATAAGCAATCACGCGTCTTCGAAGAAACAAAAACACCGAGACTCAACTCGCTTCGTACAACTTTCACAAATAACCACTTTATCAATCAAAAACACCAAACCCACAATTATTTCAAGCCTTCAATTCAAACATAAACACGTATGATAATCCTAACAACAAAGTACAAGCAAAATTCAAACTTTAACACTATGATTTGTCAAATGATTCAACTCTCCTAAACACTTAATACCTCAAAAACCTTATGAAATCCACCAAAACAAAGAGCATGAAAGATGAGTGATCAAACCATGGCTCTTGACACTGAGCCTGATCTTTTGCCATTCAGGGAAAGTTGACTTTGGTTGATAAGGACGTTGTCTTATCTGATTCAAACTTATCCCGCCTTGTCCCGCTCTTTCTTCAGTCTTTTCATCCTTCAGTCTTCTACTTCAGTTTGTCTTCAGTGTAGCATTTGGAGAAGAGTCTTAGGAATTCAGTGAGTTATTGTCATCACTCACTGAATCCATCATCTTCTTCTTGACTCAGTCTTCACCCTTTAAGTTCCGCCTTACTGAGTGGAGAGACTTCTTTTATGCCTCGTACTGAGTATCCCGAAGATGACTCACTGAGAGGCTATGCACTCAGTGACCTGTTAGAGTTTAACGGACTAAACACTTGGGCTATTTTCTATTCAAATCCTAGATTAAGGGGTTTGGGTATTTACTGAACCCAACAGTTCCCCCTATTTGGATATACAAATAGCCTAAGTGTGTGATCAGTGTAAGTGAGCAAATGGCTTCTTCTTACACTGAATGTACTAATGAATACAATAAGGAACACTAAGTAATTTAACAAAACATACATCTTTTATTGATAAGATTACATAGTTCCTATCACTAGTACACAAGATAAAATGATGTCAGTTGAGATGGATCCGTAGTGCTTCAATCTTAGGCTTCTTTTTGAGGAGTGTTTCTCCTTTGTCAGGTGCTCTCTTATCTTGGCATTTAGGTCTTGGCAGAACTTGATGTTTGCGGGGGTTTGGATTTGAGAGGCCACTAGTATGTAGCTCAGCATTGCAGCCACACCAGCCTGATCAATATCACTCCATCTTTGAAATGATGGGTTTCCATAGACATCAATGTGGAATAGCCCTCTTTCAGGCTTCTCAATCACTAGACAGTTCACGAACTTAGCACCTTCAGGCAGCTCCCTATTGCATTCTAGTCAATGCACTTTAATTTCAGGTTGGAACTCAACCCTCTTCCTTTTGCCAGTGGATGATTGTGGTTGAGATCCTTGAGGTGCAGTTAAGGCGGGCTGAATTCCCAGTTGGCTGGTGCAATCCCTCAGTCTTTTATATCTTTTACTGAGCATCTTCATCAGGTCCTTAACCACCGCATTCTTCTTCTTTTCAATAGATGGACCAAGCTCATCGAGTTCAGTGATCCCAAAGTCAGTGAATTTGAGGGGATCATGAACCTCGAAGTGTCTTTTATCAACCCCTTTGTAAACGTTCATGGCCAGTGGTTTGGTATTGGGGATGATTCTGACATCTGTGATCCTTTCAGGAAGCCTTCGGCTTGTCATTGTCCAGTTGTAATGCTCAATTCTGCTTTGCCTGATGGCTTCAGTTTTCTTCTTCTTTTCTTCCAACTGTTTTCTCATTTCAGCCATCTGAGCAGCCTGAGCTTCCTTGAACTTTTGTCCTGCCTGACATTTTTGGAGTTTCTTAGGATCAATTCCCATGTTCTCAGCTTCTTCAGCGACTACCTTTTCCAGTGCTTCTCTATTCTTCTTATCTTCTTCAGCTTGTTTCAATCTCTGTTCTTCTTTAGCAAGATATTTACTTAGCTGTTGAGGTGTGAGAAGGTATTCAGTGTCGCCGATTTTGTAGGGAATCTTCTCAGGCTCAAGAGTTGTCATTTTGCCTATTCCTTTGTCCTGGCCTGAGGAAGATGATGTTGCTACCAGGGGTGGTGGTGTTGTTTTTATTGGTGTGATTACTGTCAGTGTTGTTGTTGATGATGTTGTTGGTGGGATTGATGAGATAGGTGTTGCTGAGACTGGTGGTGATGATGAGATTTGAGCCACTGATGTTGATGGTGTTGGCTCCCCCTCAGTGTGAGAAGGAGGTTCTTCAGCAATATTCTCCCCCTCAACTGTTGCCGGAGCTTCAGTGAGGGCAAGAGTTGGAGTTGGTGCTGAGGGGGACGGAGCCGCTTGACCCTTGAAGGCCTGATAAATTTCAGAGATCATAGCCTTAATGTCTGATGTGTCGGTTTGAATACCAGTGACCTTTGCTTCCAAATTAGCCTGAGAAACTTCCAGAGCAGTCATTCTGGGCCCAAGATTCCAGGCCAGAGATGAGGATGCCTGAGTCAAAGTAGCCACCTGCGTATTTAAAGAGTCCAATGTAGCTTGAAGAGATTGGACTGAGGATGGAAGACCCTGAACATTTGCAGACTTGAGCATATTGAGCAGTTCAGTGAGGCTTGAGGATTGTTTCAAGTACGCCTCAGTCGCCTCAAGCACTTTAGAGTTGAGTGCTGGGTCTTCTTTGACAAATTCCTTGATTTCATCTATCTTTGTACCTACACCTTGAAGGTGCCTGAGGAATTTAGCCAAGTTGTCATCCAGTCGGTGAAGGTTGTCATACATCAGATCCCTGTGCTCATGAACATTTTTTCATCAAGCCATGTACCTCATCCTTTAGATCAGCATAACTTGCAGCAGCCTCAGTGTGTTGTTCCCACAGAGTTTCAGTGACCCCAGAGTATAACCTTCGAGACGCTTTGGTGATCCACTGAACAAGCTGCCTTTCAGTAAGTGGGAGAACATTATCAAATCTTTCAAATTCATCAGTGGAGGAAGAGGAGTCATCATTTTCATGCTGGAATGGTGATTCAGTATGCTCCTGTGGATCAGGCTGAGGCTCTTGTTCAGCTTGAACCTCAGCGTCCATTTCTTCTCCAGCTGATAAAATTTCATCATCAGTTTCAGCAAGCTCATCTTCAGAAAAGAGTATGCCAGTAACATCAGCAACAGTTAACCAGGGGTTGGTGATGGGTTCCATATCAGCGGGTGGTATGTTTCCCTCTGAGTCTTTGTCCCCCGTTGACCCCTCGGACACTGGTGGGCGTTTCCCAGTGCCTTCGCTGGAGTCAGGATTGGTTGTGGGTTCCGTATCGGCGGGTTGTTCCTTTCCCTCCGAGTCTTTGTCCCCCAGTGACCCCTGAGACACTGGTGGGCGTTTCCCAGTGCCTTTAGCAGAGTCAGTGATAGTTGTATCCCTATCAGCGGGTTGTTTGATTCCCTCTGAGTCTTTGGGATCGATCAGTGTGCCCTCAGACAAAGGCTGTGATTTGCTAATGTCATCCTTGGGCGTTGTGGAAGGCGCTCCCCTACCAGCGGGTTGTATGTTTCCCTCTGGATCTTGGGGAGTAGTGGTTGTGACCAAGGGCACTGACTGTGATGTATCAGTGTCCTTCGTTGTCACGGGGGTGGATGTTGCCTGGTCATCAGTGGGTGTCTTTTTAGTCTCGGGCCTTTTGTGCCTTTTAGGCTGTGTTCCTGAAGCCTCAGGGCCCTGGGACTTGGGTTTAGTCTTAGTCCCAGTCTGAGACTTCCCCTTTCTCTTGTTAGGAGCAGGGTTTGGAGACACTGATCCCTCCTGGTTGTTTACAGCAACCATATGGGCCGTCAATTCAATAGGAGTGACAAGGGATGGGTCTTTTTGAAAATTTGATTGGCTCAGGATGCCTGGTAAAGCACCAAATTTTTCTTCCTGAGGATAATTTGAACCCAGTAACACTTGCAAAGCGCAAGAGACAAACCTAGGATACGAAACGTATTTCGTCCTAGTTTTGCTCTGTAGCTTGGTTACGAGATCACTGTAAATGATCTCCCCTATGTCGACAGTGACCCCATTCATCAAGCAGTATGCCATCATCAACTGAATAGAGTTAACTTGTTCAGTGGATGAGTGGTTCCCGCCGAGGACCTGAATCACAAAAGTGAATAGGATCCTCCAAGCCACGGGAAATGAGCTTTTGGTGACTGGGGTCTTGTCCAAAAACGTTGGATCTAAAACGATTTGTTTTAACCCATCCTTCACTGTGGAGGGTTCAGGATGGGCGACATAAACTCCTTTGTTATAATCCAACCCTGTTGAAGTGCAAAACGTTTTATAATCCAGGGTGAATTGTTGTTGCCCCCCATGAAGACTGAATCTGATGAGATATTCCCTGAGAGGTCTGAGGTTGTTCTCATCAGTAGAGGGTGTCGGGTCATAGGCCTTGGCTGTTGCCCAAAACTCCCTGAGGAGATTTTGGTAAACAATGGAGGGACACTGAACAAAGGCCTTTTTCAGTGGGCAATTAAACAAAAATTTCATAATGTCTTTGTAGGCTGGGACATTTCAGGGTATTCAAAGTTGCCTATGACATTATTAGTTTTAAATTCAACATTTGTAAGATCCCCTACCCACTGAGAAGCAAACGAGAGATGTGTTCTAGCCATTTCCATTAAATTTTAGGGTTTTGAAAATACTTTATTTTGACTAGAACAATCAAGGTTTTTAGATCTCTCAAGTTTTGTGATGAAAAACTTTTGTAAATGTTTACAAGAAGGTTTTTCAAAAGAGGTTTTAAGAGTTTTTGAGCACACACAAATTTTCTGGGTTTAGAAATGATTTTGACAGAGTTTTGTTGCAGAAAATAATTTGTGTGTGTTTGTTAGTTTTGGAAGAGGGTATTTATAGAGTGGTGAGAAGGGTGTTTGTGCACAAATGGGAATATTAAGAGTCGGTTTTTGAAAAACGTTTGAATTTCCACATTTAATGCTACCACTCCATTACCCGCAGTAAACTCCCGTTTTTCAAGGGAACAGTTGCAGTGCACAGTAAAAGTGCACTTTTGCAGAGATAAAATATCAATTTGATATTTTTTGTGAGAGGAGGCATTAAATGCCAAGTGGGATGACAGTAAGACAAAGAGACATATATTCCTATATTAAATTGGCATAGTTACCAACCTAGGACATTTAAGTAACTGATACTTGGATCATTTAGTTACTCATTCAATGCTCTTTGTCAAATGTCAGGGACCCTGAATGAGTCTTACTCATTCAGTGAGAGGTTTATTTTGGGTGTTCAGGGAGGATGAACCATTTCAGAGAACTTACTGAGATTGGTTTTCAGATACCTAACTTTCAATGTCAAGCATTCCCAATTCAGCTTTCAGTCTCCTGAAGGTAGGTTCATCCAGGGGTTTGGTGAAGATATCAGCCAGTTGATATTCAGTAGGGATGAAATGAAGTTCAATGTCTCCCTTCATTATGTGATCCCTGATGAAGTGATCTCTGATATCAATGTGTTTGGTTCTTTGGTGGAGGACAGGGTTGTTGGAGATTGCAATAGCACTGGTGTTATCACAGAAGATGGGCACCATTTTGTAATGGATGTTATAGTCACTGAGTTGACTTTTCATCCATAATACATTGGCACAACATCCTGCTGCAGTTACATATTCAGCTTCAGCTGAGGACATAGCCACTGATTGTTGCTTTTAGCACTCCAACAAACCAGTTTTCCTCCAAGAAATTTACAAAACCCTAAGGTACTTTTTCTGTCCATGTTGCAGCCAGCATAATCAGAATCAGAGTAACCCTTGAGATCAAACCCTGAGCATTTTGGATAATAGAGTCCAAGATTTGGGGTTCCCTTCAGGTACCTGAGTATTCTTTTGGCTGCAGTGAGATGGGATTCTTTAGGATTTGACTGATATCTTGCTATTAGACAGACTGAGAATTGGATGTCTGGTCTAGAAGCAGTTAGATACATCAGTGAGCCTACAATCCCTCTGAAATGGGTTTGATTGACTGATTTGCCAGTGAGATCAGGTCCAAGGTTGTTAGGTGGGACCATTGGAGTCTTCACTGAGGCACAGTCAGATATCTCATATTTCTTCAAGAGATTTCTGGTGTATTTCTCTTGACTGATGGATATTCCTTTATCAGTTTGCCTGATTTGTAGTCCAAGAAAGTATGTGAGTTCCCCCATCATGCTCATTTCAAACTTCTTTGTCATCAGTTTTTCAAACTGTTTGCAAAGTTTGTAGTTTGTTGAGCCAAAGATGATGTCATCAACATACACTTGGACTAGTATCACATCCTGTTGAGTTCTATAGACAAACAGTGTGTTGTCTATCTTTCCTCTGACAAACTTGTTTTGTATCAGGAAGGCTGAGAGAGTTTCATACCATGCCCTTGGAGCTTGTTTAAGTCCATAAAGGGCTTTGTCAAGCTTGCAGACATAGTCAGGGAATTCACTACTCTCAAATCCAGGAGGTTGCTGAACATACACATCTTCCTTGAGATCACCATTTAAGAATGCACTTTTAACATCCATTTGGTAGACCCTGAAGTTCATGTATGTTGCGTATGCAAGGAAGATCCTGATGGCTTCCATTCTTGCAACAGGAGCAAATGTCTCATCATAGTCAATGCCTTCTTGTTGACTGTAACCTTTGGCTACAAGTCTGGCTTTGTTTTTAATGACAGTGCCGTTTTCATCAGTTTTGTTTCTGAAAACCCACTTCATTCCTATGACTACTACATCCTGAGGACATTTGATCAAGGTCATGACCTTGTTTTTATCAAACTGTTGCAGTTCTTCTTGCATAGCCTGAACCCAGCTTGGGTGTTTTAGAGCCTCAGTGACACTTTTGGGTTCTATATCTGATAGGTAATCAGCATATAGACATTCATTGGCTGAAGCTGCAGTTAAATTAGCAGCCATGCTTCTAGTGAGCATGCCCTCAGTGGGTTCACCAATGATGTTTACAAGCTCAATGTCCTGAGATCTTGTCCACTTACTTTGTGGTCTAGGATCTGAGCTTGAAGATGTCACTGGGAGTTCAGATGTGAGTTCAGGTACAAGAGCCACAGAATCATTTAGAGCATCTGTAGAGGTGTCTTGTTCAGGTTGAGGTTCATGAGTTATAGGTTCCTGATCATTTGGATCAGTGTTTCCTATCCCAGCAGGGACTGACTGATTATCAATGAACTCACTGATGGTTGGTTGGGGTAGGTTGTGAGGTAAGACATAATATGAGATGTCAGCATCAGCTTGATATGAGGAATTGAATTCAGTGTTGTACTCATCAGGAGGATATCTTGATGAGTTATCAATTCCTATTTCCTCCACTGAGGTGTTGGTGAACCTGATGCTTTCAGCACTTTCATCAAAGGTGACATGAAAGGTTTCCTCAACTTGTTGTCTCCTTGTGTTAAAAACCCTGAAGGCTTTGGAGATCAGTGAGTAGCCTAAGAAGTATCCATCATCAGCTTTTGCATCAAACTTGCCTAGATGATCCTTGTGGTTATGAATGAACACAGGACATCCAAACACATGAAAATAGCTGATGTCAGGAAGTCTACCTTTGAAGATCTCATATGGGGTTTTATTATGTCTTTTGACAATGATTGACCTGTTTTGAGTGTAACAGGCAGTTTTGACTGCTTCAGTCCAGAAATGCTTTGAGAGGGCTGAGCCATTTAACATGGTTCTAGCAGCCTCAATGAGAGTTCTGTTTTTCCTTTCAGCAACCCCATTTTGTTCAGGGGATATGAAGTGAGAAATTTGAGAAATTCCTTTCTCATCACAGAAACTCTCAAGCTCTTGATTTCTGAACTCAGTACCATTGTCAGTTCTGATTTGTTTAACAGTAATGTCATTCTGGTTTTCAATCTTCCTGATGAATGACATTATTGTATCAGCTACCTGACTCTTTTTGGAAAGAAAGTATACCCAAGTGTAGCTTGAGAACTCATCAACAATGACAAGTGTATACTTCTCACGCTGGATTGATCTGGGACTGACAGGTCCAAAGAGATCCATGTGCAGGAGGTGAAGGCAGCTTTTGATGGAGAAATTTTTTTTGGTTTTGAATGATGCTCTATGGTGTTTACCTTTTTCACAGGCAGAGCATGGTTTGTCTTTTGCAAAAACCAGTGATGGTAAGCCAAGGACCTTGTTTTGTTTTGCCAAAGCCACAGCCAATTGATAGTTTTAGTGGCTTTAGCAAAGAGACAAGTTCCATCTTGGGAGAGTGTTGACATGTCTAACACATAAACATCATCTCTCCTAGGAGCTATCAACACCACTTCCTTGTTGGCATTGAAGATGGTACCTTGTTTGTCATTGAATTGCACAATGTACTTAGCATCACATAGTTGACTGACACTGATGAGATTGTATTTTAGACCATTGACATAAGCTATTCTAGAGAAAACTATTCCATTGCAGTTTACTGAACCATAACCTTCAGTGGGACATGATGAGTTATCACCAAACACTACTTTGGGTCCTGGTTCCTCTATATACTTGTGCAGATATTCCTTTACACCAGTCATGCTTCTTGAGCATCCACTGTCTAGATGCCAAATAGGCTCCCTGGCGTGTCTCTGCACAAGTAGTAAATTGAATTAGTTTCTCTTAGTGACCCACTTACTAGTGGGCTTGGGTCTCAAGGTCTTTTTGAATTTGGTAATCGACTCATGGTCAGTGGTTGAGTGCAGTGTGCTACCACAGGTTTTGCATTTAGAGACTGAGGATGACTCAGTGATTTTGGGTTGTTTTGTACCTTCATGAATGACACTGTTATGTTGGGATGTCTCATGAGCTGGATTACCGCATATATCACAGCATGTGTTCATGAGACAATCATCCTGATGATGATCATTAAACCCACAGTGAGGGCACAAGGGAAAAGGTTTTGCTCTATTCTTGGGAGCTGTTTTGGAGGATGAAGCATACTGATGACCAACTTTGGTATAGTTTGCTTGACTGACATACTGTAGGTGGTCTGCAGTCCTGTGATCATCCTTTTTGCAGATCATGCAAAAAAGGATTCTATAGCAGTTGTCAGTGGTATGGCTGGTGTAATGACACAGCTCACACTTTTGCTTGGGTTTGTTGGTGGATTTTGACTTTGATGAGCTAGATGAGGCTGACTTAGTATCCTTGATTGAGTCAGGACCTTTTTCGATGGATTCCATCTTTTCAGTCAGCTTCCTCACAAGCTCAGTTAGTTGCTGAATTTGGTCAGCTTCAGTGGGAACAGAGGATGTTGAAGTCTCAGTAGGAGTAGACTCTTGTTGAGTTGGTTTTGTTGGTCTTTTCAGGATGGTTCTACCAAGTCCAGACCTTTCTTTTGGTGAGTGAGGATTGAATTGTAGTGGAGTAAGCTCAGAGCTTGGTGCAGCACCCTGAAGAGGTTTCAGTGGTGGAAGCGGTGCTTGAGATTCTGCTTCAGACTCAGAGATGTGTTCAGTACTACTGGGTACATCAGGGAGTCCAAGCATGCTCTTTAGAGCTTGGCTTTCAGGCTCTAGAATCCTTCCAGAATCGAAATTTGGAAGCTTACTCTCAGGATTAACCCGTTCAATCCAATCACTGGAATTTGGAGTTGTCAGCATATTGGTAATCATACCACCAGACACAAATGGTTTTGAACTTTGGTCTTTGTTGCAGAGTTAGGGAGATGGTCTTCACCTATGACTCTCTTTTGGCTACTGCGGGCACCCACAACATCAAAGACCCTGGGATTCTTAGCAGTCCAACTATCAAGAATATCTTGTTCCTTTTTAAGTTCATCTTGAAGAGCTTGATTTCTCTTAACTAGTTCAGTGTTTTGAATTTGCAAAGTAACAGCCTCAAGCTTGGCTTGTTTTAAAATAAGCAGTTCATCTCTATACTTGTTTAATTCAAAACTTAGCTTGTTGTATTTTGAAAAAAGATTTAATCTTTGCTCTTCTACGAACTTAAGGTCAACATTAAGATAATTCATATAAGACTGCCAATCAGAGTCATCATCCATAAAAGTAAGATGTTTACCTTCTTCATAGTGAGTTTGACCCATTCCCCCGTTTCTGGCATGATTATTTCCAACAGCTAGCTTGTCCTCTTCTGAGAGGGCCATCAGTGCACTGACATGCACCATTTCATCATCTGATGACACTGGCTCTTCATCCCAGTCGAAGGTCTCAGCAACAAGGCCTTTGTTTTTACCCTGCACAGATTGAACACTTTTGTTGTTTCTGAGGGACTGGCCTCGAGCAATGCAAGCTTAGCTTTGACTTTCTTATATTTGCTTCAAATCAACAATTTTGTTTTGATCAGATTTGTTTTGAAGGTTTTGATGAGACTGATAGATTTTTGGTTGAAATTTGCTAAAGCCTGAGGACTGATTTGACCCTGATGTTTTATAAGAGGGTTCAGAAATTGTTTTTGGAAAATAGTCTTTTGCAAAATGACCTCTTTTGTGACACTTAAAGCATTCAGTGTCCTCATTTGCTTTGGCATTTGAAAAACCTTTGTTTTTTTTTATAAACCTTCGAGAGTTAGCAAGGAGTGCCCTTTCCTGGAATTCAGTGTTCAGGTCATTTAGGTACTCCTCACTTGATCTCTCATCAGGCTCATCATCAGAATTTTCCTGAAAATCTTGAACAACATTGTTAGAGTAGAAAGCAGTTGATATTGGTGATGAGGTGGTGGTCAGGGACTTCTTGACTTCCTGAGACTTCTTTAAGTCAGGGTATCGTCTGTTGATGAGGTTTTCCTCATAGACAAATTTCCCATAAATTTCAGGAAGCTCAAGATTTTGGATATGATTAGCATTCCTAAGTCCCTGAGAGAAGTTCAACCACTTCTCAGGGAGACTGTTGACAAAACCAACATTGATTTCATGTTTGGACAACTTAACACCATCATTTGACAGTTCATTTAAAAGAGTTTTGTACCTGGTGTAAGTTTGAGAGAGTTTCTGAGTCCTTAGCCCTGAAGGTGTTATACTCAAGTTTCAGGTCCATTATCCTGTTTTCCTTGGTATCAGATGGTCCTTCATGACTATGAACTAGGTCATCCCAGGTTTGCTTAGCTGTACTACAGCTTATAACAGACTCCATAATATCGTCAGGAAGACAAGATATTATGATACTTTTGAGTCTTTGGTCCTGGTTGACCACTCTCCTTTCATCCTGGGTCCACTGAGCTTCAGGTTTGGGCAACCCTTCAGCAGTCTTTGGGACAAATGGACCTTCATTTATACACTTGATATAATAAGGTTCCATCCCAATCAAATAGCAAAGCATTCGCTTTTTCCATTTGTTGAATTTGCCAACTTCAAGTCTAGGGGCAACAGCTGAATAAGCTCCACCCTTTTTATCGACTAGTTGGGGTACATCAATTTCAGCCATTTAGGATCCTAATTTAAAAACTTTTAGAGCGGCCTAAAAATGAGTTTTATAATTAGCCTTGCTCTGATACCACTTGTTGTTCCCCGTTCACTATCGTTTAAAACAGTTTAAATATATAAAACAAGTTAATAGTGAACTATGACTGAAATTAACATAAGTAAAACACACAAAGTAATTTTCAACATCATATTCTTATTAGAAATAAATCAACAAAGAATAGGTTACCCAAGTACTTGCGGAATAGTACTTGGGATTGAAATGACAAAGTTGGGTGACTCCTCTCTAAGCTCAGGCTAAGTCTGAGCACAACTCTTAGAGCTCACTGAGCTATCTCAGGAACTAAGTTGTATTTGGAGGAGTGAAAAGATGGCTTGCGTGTGTGTGTTTTTACAATTCACAAGCTTAACCTTTTCACTCCATCTCTTATGCTATTTATACATGTATGAGTTTTAACTCTTTCCTAAGTGACAAACTGACATCATACAGAAGACAAATACTGATGTATTTTGTCTCTGTTTACAAAGACTATTCTAGGTAAGAGACAAGACTTCTTTCCTAAGTTCAGTGATGACACTGAGCCTGATCTTTTGCCATTCAAGAAAAGTTGACTTTGGTTGATAAGGACGTTGTCTTATCTGATTCAAACTTATCCCGCCTTGTCCAGCTCTTTCTTCAGTCTTTACATCCTTCAGTCTTCTACTTCAGTTTTTCTTCAGTGTAAGCAGTTGGAGAGGAGTCTTAGGGATTCAGTGAGTTATTGTCATCACTCACTGAATCCATCATCTTCTTCTTGACTCAGTCTTCACCCTTTAAGTTCCGCCTTACTGAGTGGAGAGACTTTTTTTATGCCTCGTACTGAGTATCTCGAAGATGACTCACTGAGAGGCTATGCACTCAGTGACCTGTTAGAGTTTAACGGACTAAACACTTGGGCTATTTTCTATTCAAATCCTAGATTAAGGGGTTTGGGTATTTACTGAACCCAACAATAGACTCTTTAGACCAAGTCGTGGGAGGATAAACTCAAAACGTTCTCTAGGAAGAGCTTTGGTGAAGATGTCTGCTAATTGATATTCAATCTTCACAAAATATAGTTCTACCACACCGTTTTCCACTTGCTCCCTGATGAAGTGATGTCGAATGTCGATATGCTTTGCTCTTAAATGTTGAACGTTGTTGCATGAGACAGCAATGGCAGATAATTAGGATTTTGTTATCACAATACAGAGGGATTTTGTTGAATTCAAAGCCATAGTAAGATAATTGGGATCTCATCCATAGGATTTGAGCACAACAAGATGACATGGCTATGTATTCTGTCTCTGTAGAGGATATTGAGTTACTCATTTGTTTCTTTGAAGACCAGCTCACAAGTTTATCACCCAAAAACTAAGCACCTCCTGACTTGCTTCGACGAGTATCTTGACACCCTGCATGGTCGGCATGCATGGGCCATTGGTGACATCCGGTGTCCTTGGTGCCAAATTCCTATGTTGATGGTTCTTGGAATCCGAAAGACCAGTTTAACAACTTCTAGGTTGCTTTTGGTAGGCTTAGCACGGTATCAGCACACAAGCATCTATTGAAACGAGAATGTCGGTGTCTTGGCGATGCAGGTACATGGGGGATCAATCATACTCACGATATTTAGTTTGGTCAACCATGATCCTTGAGTGGTCCTCATCCGGTTTAATGCAGCTGCACCATTAGGTGTCATAGTCACAGAATCAAATCCAAATTTCTTTAAGATTTCATTAGCATATTTAGATTGATTGATAAAATGCCTCCGGGACTTTGTGAAATTTGTAATCCTAAGAAAATGACATTTGTCCCATCATTGACATTTGAAATTTGGAGCCCATCTCTTTAGAAAAAGCAATCACATTCATTAGAATTCGTCAAGGCAAAAATAATATCATCACAGATTTGAACATGAATTAAGTGTTTGCTTTACGGTGAACAATGTTGGATCAAGCTGCTCCTTCTGAATCTATTAGATACTAGAAACTTTGATAGCATGTCAGTACCATGCTCTGGAGCTTGCTTTAAACCGTAAAGAGGTCTTCTTGGCGATAGACATGAGTAGGATGCTCGGATTCACAAAACCTTGGGTTGGTATACTACTTATTTCGGGATCTCCATTAAGAAAAGCGTCTTTATATCCATCGATATACTACCATGTTCTTACTTGCGGTGCTTGAGGAAGATTGGATTGCCGATCAATGCTAAGCTGGAGCAAATGATTCTTCAAAGTCAATACCTCTTCTTGGCGGTATCCTTTTGCAACCATTCGATCCTTGTTCTTTAAAACATCACCATGCTCATCAAGTTTTACTTTGAAGATCCATTTTAGAGCAATGACGAAGAACCTGATCGGGGAAGCGGTAAATTCCCACGTACATCTAGTCGATCGAACTCATGAATTTCATCTTGCATGGCATTGAACCGTGTCTTTAGTCATGGATGTTTTAACGTCTTTTGGTTCGACCTTAGATAGTACAGAGCTAAAGAAGCACCACAAGGCATCAGTTGCAAGTTGTTTACGAGTGGATACGGGACGAAAAGGGTTTCCAATGATGTTGTCCAATGGATGGTCATGTGTCCATTTTCTAAGGTGTTCGTGTGGTTGTTGTTGAGGGACTGAAGTAGCAGAGTTTGGATCTCCTGATGAAGATGGTTTTGAAGTTGGTTCAGGAGCAAATATGTTCTCAAATGGATCATCTTCAGGAGTAGCATAGGGGTTATCTCCATCATAGTTTCCTAAAACATTTCCATGATGTACACTCGATGATTGAGGATATGATGATGATGATGATGATGATTGATCTGCAGTAGGTGCTTCTTGACTCAATGACATAGAAACTGAAGGGTCATCTACATCAACTGGATTAGGAGCAACCACTGTTGATGGATTAGACTGATCATTAGTAATAGGCTCATAGTATTCATCAAACATTGGATCAAACAGTTTCTTCAAATCATCTTCCGAAGGAGGTACATATGAAATTGATGGTGAGGGGTTTTGTACAATAGAAGAACTAGTGAGATTACTTTACGAATGTTGAGATGCGGGTCCAGAACTTGATTTTCCTGGAGCCATTTGCCCAGACAGCTCTTCGAACGTGACGTGAGTAGTTTCCATGATATCTCGAGTTCTTTTGTTGTAGATTCGGTAACCCTTCTTGTTTGTTGCATAACCCACAAAAACTCCAATGTCCGCCTTTGCTCTTAATTTACCTAAATCTTGACCATCATTCGTTGGATAGCACAGTACACCAAATACGCGAAGGAAGGAGAGATCAGGTTTTCGATTATGGACACGTTCGTATGGAGTTTTTCCATGAGTGGTGTGTATGAGGGAACGATTTTGGGTATAGCAGGCCGTGGCAATGGCTTCAACCCAGAGAAACATTGGAACCTTTGATTAGATTAGCATTGTTCTTGCAGCTTCCACAAGGGTTCGATTTCGTCTTTCAACTACACCGTTCTGTTGAGGAGTACGTGGAACACTTCTTTGATGACTGATTCCAATTCTTTCATAAAACTGGCTTAGTTCTTTGTTAACAAACTCAATACCATTGTCCGTTCGAATAATTCTAACAGTCTTGTTATGTCGAACCTGCAGCTGTTTGATAAGTTTGATGATGATATCTGGAGTTTCATCCTTTGTCTTCAAAAACTTAACCCAAGTAAATCGAGAGTAGTCATCAATAACGACTAATACATATTTCTTCCCATTTAACTTTTGCACTCTCATGGGTCCGCACAAGTCCATATGAAGAGTATGAAGAACTTCCATAACTGAGTTTGCAGGTTTGGGTTTGTGGGCATATTTCTTGCTTTTTCCCAATTGGCATGCTGAACAAAGATGATCCTTTTCATACTTTAATCTGGGTAAGCCTCTTACTAGGTCCTTTCTGGAAAGGTCATTTATGGTGCTGAATTTAGAGTGATTGAGACGACGATGCCATAACCATGACTTTGTTTTCGAAGCCTTTGACAACAAGCAGAATGGAGAAGACTTCATCATATCTTCGATAGAGATGGTGTATAAGTTGGTACCCCGAGTTCCTCTTAAAAGCTCCACACCATCAAGTTCTCTAACGAAACAAGTATGTTTTCTGAAGGCCATTTCTAGATCAGAATCACATAATTGACCTACAGAAAACAAATTATGACCAAGGCCTTCAACATAATATACCCGGGAAATTACACTATCACCAACCATATAATCTCCATACCCCATAATTGCTCTGAAGTGGTCGTTTCCGAATCAAACAGTCCCTAT
Source organism: Chrysanthemum makinoi (assembly GCA_910596185.1). Lineage (NCBI taxonomy): Eukaryota > Viridiplantae > Streptophyta > Magnoliopsida > Asterales > Asteraceae > Chrysanthemum > Chrysanthemum makinoi. The sequence goes on along the minus strand of OU343224.1, from coordinate 233,559,642 downwards.
AAATTTACTCACGAAGTTCATGAGCATGGCGATCTCTAGTCATATGCTTGGAACAGCCTGAGTCCAGGTACCATAGAACGATTTGAACGACCTGCAGTTGAACAAAGACAAGAATGGATGACTGGACAATTGGGATCCCCATGCAAGAATGGGTTCCACTTGGTTAGTAGATGTGATTGGAGAACCCACATCAGAAATAGAAACAATGATATCATTAGATGTAGATGTCGGGCTAGTCGTAACCATAGATCTATTCAAAATATGTTCACTTCTTAAAGGTATAGTTCTACCAGTAGGCATCCATTTCCTAATGGGCATTGATCTAGATAATTTAGGGCACAACTCATTAAGCTTGAATTTACGGCCAGTAGGTATCCAATGATAATCTACATTACTAAATTTTCTTCCTGTTGGTTTCCAAAGTTTTCTAGCCCTGTTCCTCCTTAATCTTCTGACCTTCTTATCCTGTTTTCTAGTGTTAACATTTATTACCGGAGATTTGACATAATTGCGCACATCATTCACAACACATTCATGATTAATACCAGAAATCAAACATTCATTACATGTTTTGCAAGAAGTAGCAGAATTTGAATTAATTACAGTACGCTTATAGCTAATACTAGAATCAACACGATTCATTTTATTCAACATAAACTTAATGTTCCTAGGGTGGTCTTCTACTCTCTTTCATTGATTACTCTTAGCTTGCGAGGTCCTATCTTGCTTTGTATTGCCTGGAGGCTTTAACCCGCTTGCTTTTGTACAACTGATTACTCCTGTAGAGGGAATTATGGGAACATTAGTTGGTTTTGCTACTTTTTGCATTCCTGATCTAGAAGTGTTGGGATCAGCAGTACTTATAGGCACATCAAAGCTCACATGCTTGACTTTCGGCACAGAACAAGGCATATCATAGGTTGCATGCTTAACACTAGGCATAGAACAAGGCATCACAACTTTATCTTTCTCACATAATGATTTAGGGCATGTTACTCTTAAACATTCTAACAGCTCCTGAGATTGTTTCGCATATAAGCATGCATACCTAATTTCACTATCAAGTGGTTTATTTATGCGATCCTCTTCTACAATCTCACGGAGACATTCTAGACTATCCTTAAGGTGACAGAAATAGTCAGGAAACGCAAGTTCGTTATTTCTAAGATGAGGGGGAATATATTTTATAGTCACAGTATACTTAGAATCCGCAGATGCCTTAGATGCAACATTCTCATTACAGACAAGTGGCATTTTCCCTTTTTCCTGTCTCTTCAGATTCTCAAGTTCTTTTTGTAAAGAAGTTATTTTTTCATTGTTCTTGTCACGAGTGACTTTCATTGAATCATATAACTCTTTGAAGTGTCGTTTAACCTTTTCATTTTCTTCTAGAAAACTCTCATTTTCTTGTTGTAATACATTAATGATGTTTTGAAGATGAAAGTTTTGAGAATACTGAGAATCTAAAGGATGAGGTATTTGGGAGCCATTCACATTATTCTTTTCACCCTTTAATTGTGAAATTTAGGTTTTCAACTTTTTGATCGTGTTACAATGAGCTCGAATTTGTTCGTCACGTTTGTTTAATTCAAAAACTGCATCAAACTCAGGAACATCCGAGGATGTTTTGATGTTTGAGGTTTTAACATTTTCTTTGAGATGTTGATATTTTAGTTGAAAATTAAAATGTTCAACTTCCAGTTTAGAATGATGTTTTACCAAATTATCATGATCATCCTGTTCTATTTTATCATGCAATTTTGAATTTGTGGTTTCAAGCTCAACGACACGATCATGGGAAACTTTTAATGCAACAGTTAATTCATGAAATTGAGACGCTGTAATAGAATAATTTGTAACAGTGAAGAACACATCTTGAGCAACACATTGAGAGATAAAATTATCATTAATGATGTGCAAATTCTTTATCTCAATTTCATTACTCTTAAGCTCACGTTCATGCATACTGACCTCAAATTCCATATCATTAAACATCTTTTTCATTTCTTTAATCTCCGTGTCCATTCCCTTTTGAAGACTCTCAAATTGCTCTTTAAGTTGTTTAAAGAAAGGCATGACCTCGGTTAAATAGCATTCTTTAGTTAGTTCAAAGCCCCTTTCCCCTTCAGTTATCCTAGTAGGTGTGATTCTCTTCTTACATGTTTTCTCAAAATCAACAAATAGTTGGTAAACTACATAAAGGCTGATTAAGGTCTTGCTATTAGTGGGAAGATTTCTAGGCACTAAATGCATTGGTGTATTTGGGGGATACACAGTGGCTGGAGGCAATTTCATACAAGGGGAATTCTTTTCAATAAAATCATCACTTTTTGTTTGTCCGATCCTTTTCTAGAAAATTTGTTCGGGGTCACTGGTCCGAGGTCTAAACTTATTAAAGGTAATCCAGTTATCCTTAGAATAATTTGGTGTTTTAACGATGATTTTATCTCTTATGCACAAGGGACTATTAAATTTATCATCCAATTTTTTTTCTAGAGACTTTTTCTAATTTTCTATCTTCCTCAGAGCACTCAACACAAGTGGGTTTCTGTCTAGGCTTAAGAATCTCATATCGATCATAGATTACCTTTTGAGCTGCTTTAGCCTTACTACATGCCTTAGGATTTGGTTCATCTACAAGTGCAACGCTATGCTTATCACTTAGAACTCTATGTTTAGTGATCATGTGAGCAGTCTGAATGGTGTTCCCTTGTACGTACAATTTATTTTCTAGTTTGTTCTTCAAAGTTTTTAGGTTGGAAAATTCATTTAAAAGTTTTGATTCCTTTGCATTGAATTCTTGTTTAAGTACTTTCACATTTTCTTGAAGTTCTTGTTTCTGTTTAACAATTTTGTTAAGCTTTTCTTGTAAGGAATCCAACTCTTGTTTTAACATTTCTTCCCTAAAATTGCTTTTTCTGATAATTGTACTCATTTGGTTATCCATCTCCTGCTCACGGGTAGTTAATTCAAACTTAGCACGTTGTTCATATATAGCAACTTGTTCTTTATAGACATTTAGTTCAAAAGTAATAGAATCATCAGGGGCACATGCAGTGAATTCATCAAAAACATAGTCATCATTGACTGCAGAAGATGCATTACTTGGTACAATTTCACTTTCATTTTGTTTCACATATTGATCATATGGGACAACATGGCTATTACCCATATTTTCAATATCTGATTCAATAATTTCAATTGATTATACTTTGTCGTGTATCTTTTGCACATCAACATCATCGTATAGTTTTAATACCTCTAAAATGATTGATTATTTGGATGGACTTGCTTGTTGTGGTGATGGGACCTTTGGAGAGACCATTGGTGAAATGCTAGCCATGAAAATGGTCTGGGCAGTAGGTTCATCATCGACATCATAATCAAATGCATCACAATCAGCAACTTGAAACGCATTTGGATGATTGTGACCTATTCCTTGCACTGGATGCTCATCCACATCTGCATCATAAGTTTTAGTATTTCCCTCAGCAAGAAATAACAGTTCTTCTTCATCCAAAACTGCTCCATTATCTTGAACTTGTACCAGCAGCATTTTGTCCCTGAAGTACTCTGCATTTTGAGGGCGTTTTGGGGATGTGCAGTTCCTTGCAATATGTCCTTCACCACCACAATTATAACACTTGATTGGATTCCCTTGTCCTTGAGTCATGTTCCTTCCACGATTCTGATTAGCCACATATCCTCCACCTACTCCAGTATTACCATAACCTGCTCCAGCCATTCTTTGTTCAGTCTGTCTTCCTTGCACATTCTGCACCACTACCTTTCCATCTCTAACAGTAGCTTGATTGTGGGGATTGGATGCTGTTATGAGGTTATTGTTGGTGTGTGGAGTGAGATTCAGATTTTGCCTAACCATAAGAGACAGTTGATTAACTAGATTTTCCATGAATGTGTCTGAATTTGGAGGCTTATACCCTGGATCTGGAATGAGTTTGTGATTACCATTACCAGTTGGTATCACTTGAGATGCTTTGGTGGTTATTCCTACATTTGTGTAGAATGCAGTTGAATCATTTGACGAGCTTGCATCACCATAATTGGTTTTGAACTTTTCCAGGATCATTCATTCAAACATAGCATGTTTCTCATTCTGAAGCAAGTACGCATACAATTGCTCATAGTTAGTGTGCCTCAAACCTTTGGTTAGCTTGACTGAAGTGACAAATTTGTGCCATTCGGGATTCATGTTGTTCACAAACTTTGAATTGAGCTGAATATTTGGCATAGTCATTTTGATATTCCTCATGTCATTCACAAGCTTGTGGAACCTCACGTAGTATTCAGTGACATTTTCCCCTGGGTTCATTTTAAAGTTCTCAAAATCATCATACTGTTGAGATTCTCTGTCTTCTTTAGTTAATTCGGAACCAGAGAGAAGCATTTTGACATTGTCCCAAACTGCTTTGGCTTCAGTGTTGTGATTGATTAACTTGTAGATGTCCTTTGGTAGACCCTGAAGTACAATGTTTGAGGCCCGATATCAGATCGTATCTCTTTTTTTCCTTATCAGTAAGTTCATCATATGTCTTTGGTCTATCCAATCCTAATGTCACTGAGCCATCAGCAGCAGTTTCAAGTATGTCTTTGGTAGTCTCAACTTGGTACGGTTCTTCATCAATTGATTTGAGAATGCTAACCCCATTTTCCTTACCCCAAGCATTACAATCTGAGTCGTTGAGCCCATGAGTCATAATCATTTCTGTCTAACATGGGTGGACGAGTATCTGATCCTGCAGCTTGAACGTCCTCAGCTACAGAAGAGATGATTGTAGGCACGTTGGTAGACATGATTATAGATTCTACTGGATTTTATAACTCTTTGATTAAACCGGGAAATAGATTCTTTCACGGGATTTTACTAAATCAAAAGAAAAACCGTAAAATGTAACACGACAAAATGACAAGTCTCAATAGACAAGTTGTATACTTGACAAGTCGCACCCAAGTCAACTCGCTTAATAGACAAGTCGCATGAAACACAACTCGCATAAACAGACAACTCGCTTAATAGTCAAGTCGCAGAAAACACAACTCGCATAAACAGACAACTCGCTTAATAGTCAAGTCGCAGAAAACACAACTCGCATAAACAGACAACTCGCTTCCAAGGCAGCTCGAAGTCTGGACAACTCGCTTAAGGTTCAACTCGCATTAGATGACAAGTCGCTTCCCAAATCAAGACAGCTCGCATACAAGAAATGCACTACGCAACTCAACTCGCTTCCAATCCAATATTCAAAAACCACCACTTTTAAATCCAAAAACAACCCAACCACGATGATTCAAACCTTCCAAATCAAAACCTAAACACTTATGATGATTCTAAACACAAAAGTACAATCAAAATCCAAACTTTAACACTAGAAATGATCCAAATGATGCAAACTACTCTAAACTCATTCAAACCCAAAAACCTTTTGAAATCCACTAGAAATCCAAGAACATGAAAGATGAGTGATCAAACCATGGCTCTTGATACCAATTGTTATATATTGGATTTCATAAACACATCAACAGGTAGAGGGTATTTATAGTTTCTTACAAGACACGCCTCCTACGGGCTGTGGATCAGGCATACAATGGGTAAAGACCCGTCCGTCCTCCACGGTGTTTCTTAACTAACTACTTATTAACATAACTTGACTATGACTACGAGCTTTCTAACGAATACATATACTTGAGGTGACCGACACTTTAACTAACGGATTTTCTAAATCCTAACATATTTGTTGCATTATTAGTTCTAAATTGTATAAAATTTGGTTTTAAATGTGATGTTTGGTTTTATAGATTGTTTATTCTTGAATAAATGAAAAACACAAAAAACCTTCTTGAGGATCTTATAACTTAGTGATGAGAAATATTGTTTTGCTCACACTTAAAAGATCCGAGCTAGAGACTGAAAAGATGACGTGACGACAATAACACTGTCTATAACACACAACATCCGGTGCTCTAAACGCCATCTACATGGCATAATTACCTATAAGGCTATAACTCACAATGGGGTGTGGTGGCTTTAAGTTATAGGTACCCAAAATTACATATAACATCATCATTTCGTGTGCTCGGGAGTGAGTAGTTAAACCAAATCCAAAACCCAATTTTCTTTTTTTACATGACAAGAAACCAAAACTGAATATTACAATTTCGTGCAGGTCATGGTCATTTTCGGCCTGGTGTTTCGATTTCTTCTATCGATTTGTTCTATTAACAAAAGTATCTCCTTAATATGTATACTAGCAGGGTACCCGCGCAATGCGGCGGCGGGTACCCTGTGACTATATATAGCAGCGAGCAAATTTTATTCGGTTACATGTTTTTTCTAACAATAATTGTAAAAATGAATAATAATTTAAATTAAAATAAGTTTAAGCAATAAGAATGCAAACTATTTTATATCCAAAATAAACATAAGATTCAAACGAAAGAAAGGAACATATGTAACATCTTTGAAACATAAGTTAAAATAAACGTCATTACAAAAAGAAAACAAGAGAATAATGCTTTCTAGCCTAGTAGCTATGCCTAGCGGCAACGGTATCTAACCGAGTACCTATATCTAGTGGCAGCGGTGTATAATTTCGTCAAATTATAGATGCATCAATTTTGTGCTAGTTTGATTTAAAGGTAAAAATTATTTGTATCTGAGCATACAATTGTTTAGACAAATTATTATAACGACAACAAAACATATGATCGTTGACGTATTCTAGGTACGTGTTTTTATTGTTCCATTACAAAATCTATGTTGGCATCATTTCTTTAAAAAATTGGAGTGGTAATGGTTTTTTTATTGTTACATGTATTATTAGCAATAAAAAAACTTTCAATATAAATTAAATTCTTCTAAATTAAATCTTAATCTGTCATCCAAAAAAAATTTAAAAAAATAACCCAAAATTATACCACAATACTATATTAAATGTACAAATTCCAACAAAAAAATTTAAAAGATAAGCAAAAATTCGTTCATTTAATATAACAATTCAAATCGAAAGTTTTAAACCTAAAACAAATCAAGATTATATTTTGCTGAGCCAAAAAATTCGGATGGTGAAGGTCCAATGAGGTCTAATTACCCTAAGCCCGATAACATACCCTAATTTTTGACATATATTATTCACTTATAACTTACTTGCCTTAAAATATTGTAAACCTAAATTACTCTATCCCTTCACACACGCAGCCACATCATATGTTTTCTTTCAACCTAATCTTTCAGCCACAAACACAAATAAAAATTCGTTTCTTTTTTCCTCCCTAGTAATAACCGAACAATAAACTCGCCCTTGATCTCTTTTCTATCTCTGATATCACCTGGCTACTACAAACAACACTCACAAATAAAGATCGATGATGGGTTTCTAAAAAACCGAACACAAAGACTACTTTTATCTCTTTTCTGTTCTTGTTCTTCGAAGCAAACAGAGATTTCAAGTCTCTGCTAAGATCTTTTGTATAAGGTCTCTGGTAGGTGCTTTTCATATATCGTGTTTTAATTTCACGAAACAAAGTTGCTCAGCTTCAAGATCTTTTAAAGATCTAAGGTAGGTGCGTTTTCCTTTTTATGCCCAATAAAGATCGATGATGGGTTTCTAAAGATCTTTCAAGGTCTTCTCTTTATTTAATAAAACTTGAGATCTTTTGAGTTTCTGAGTTTTTATTTTTTATTTTTAATAATGTTGTGACAACTCGTAATTTCAGGTCATTTTACAAACTTTAAAAGTTTCATTATTTCATCATTTATCGTAAACTACGTTTACGAGTATTAAATTCACGTAACCGTATTGGTTTAGCTGTGAATTCATGAAAAATCATCAAACGTTTATTTTTCCTATTAAATAAACGCTATCGCGTAAACATTATTTTGAACATTTGATCCAACACTTTCAAAAATATTCCTAATATATTTTTATAATCATTTTAAGACTATAAAAATTATATTATTAATTTAACCGATGTTTTAAATTTATTTCGTATATAAATTGTTATGTTTATATAATTACGACGGTTTTTGTAAATTCAACCCGATAAATATTTATTCACTCAATTCTTGTAAGAAATGTATTTTTATAATTTTTATGACTTCAATATGTTTTATTTTGACCCGTTAAAATTTATTTTTAGCTAACGCTATCCTAAAAGCTCAAATATGTACACAAGTTATTAATTATTCTTAAATATCTATACAACTACTAATACACTTAAGCACTAAATGGTACAAAGTATTCAAGTTTTTTTTTCTTTTACATATGTGTGTGTCGACACATATGGGTGATTCACCCTTATTTGATACAAAATATCTTGACTTTATATTGTATATTATACTCATATCAAAACATACAAACTAAATTCACAAAGTGTTAAAGACCAAGTTCCCTTCTTCTCTCTAGCTCCATGACCGGCCATTGAAGACCAAGAAGAGGAATCATCATAAATTTTTTCTAATCAAGGTTTTAACACTCTAGTCTCACTCTTGATTAAGGTTTTGCAATAAAAACCTTGGGTGATTAGGAAAAACCTTTGTCCATAAACCTCATCAAGTTACTAGTAAGCATTCATATTCATGTTTTTATTTCATATTCATTGTTATGGTCATTTCATTTTACTTGAGAAAACATGCAAGTCTCATGAGGTTTATACCACTTTTTCTTTGATTTTAAGGGTTGTATATATATATTGGTCATCCTATAATTACTCCTTGTTATTTATCACTCTTGGTGATGTCTAGGAACCCATGACACCCTAAGAAGGTGTATGGTAGGATTAGAATAGCTTCGGAGTTGTTTTGAATTGGTTGGAATAGGTTTTACGCGTGAAAAACTCATTTCGACAAGTCAAATTAAGGGTCTGTCCATATTTCTGAAATCTGGAAAATCCGACAGTAAGCAAAATATTTTGGGCTAGATATTTGGAAAATATACTTTAAAACGAAAACGTGGCCGCTTGAACGGGTTAAAACGGAGCTATAACGAAGAAGTTATGAATTTTGAAGTTTGACGACGAAAACTATATATTCCAGAAAATTCAGCAAGCTGTCTTAACTTTTTACGAGTCAAAAATGAGTCTTAAGCGATATTAAATGTGTCGACTTATCAAAAATATATTAGTATATGTTATCACGATTCCGTGGATATAAAGAACGTAGAAAACGGACTTATAACGACAAAGTTATTCACATTTTAAAAAGTTGCCGTAACTTTATTCTATTAGCAAAATTAATATAATCTCTATTAAACATATACTACGGCCACCAAGGACCATGTTGAGGGTCGTTTTTAACATTGACGAAGTACTTTTTATAAAGTGATGTCTTCTAGTAAAAGCAAGTTCACCAAGCATATTTTCCAAAATGTCAAACCATTTGTCAAGCGTAGTTGTAACGAGTAAAATACGGTCACTTAAATTTTGCTGAAAAACCATCCTTAAACTATATTTTGGGACAAAAGTACCATACTTTAGCTATATTTTTCTCTATGATCGGAACCTCTATGACGAAAACTTGAACACTAACACTTTGAGATAATGATACAAGTTTCCTAAAACCATTGAGTACGTTTCCTAATACTCGATGTGCACCACTTTACGACTAGCTTTTAGAGGCCGTTTAGTCACTTTCATGAAAATTTCAACGACATTATTTTACGACGAAAAGTCATAATTTCATAATAAATCACTAAATGATTATCGTCGGAAATCATTTCAACGTAAATACATTTGGAGTAATTTAAAAATGGTCAAGACGTTAAAAGATTATTTCTCGACGAGAAATATTATTTTCAAAAATTCATAAGTGGTATAGATATCATCCGAATTGCATGCATAACATTACATCATGACTTATTACGTATCATATCATTCATAATAGGTCAAGTTTAGAGATTCACGCTACATTTTGGTGTATCCACTTTTGTCATTATAATCATTGCAACAGGTGAGTTTCCATAGCCCCATTTTCAATTGTTTTAATGCTTTTATTAAACTCTTTGGGGGAGATACATGCTCATCAACTTTTATGACATTCATGATTATTTGAAACTACATGTTTATCTGAACTGAATGTTTAGTCATACGAAGTAACAGATTTGCCATGCTTAGAATTGTCATATCATAAATCATTGGACTGATGGTCTTGGTATATTCATTGGACTGATGGTCTTGGTATATTCATTGGACTGATGGTCTTGGTATATTCATTGGACTGATTGGTCTTGGGATTATTATTGAACTAATTGGTCTTGGAATTATTTGAAATAGCACTCATATGTGTTATATCAATTGAATATTGATACATTAGGTAATGTACTGTTATGTGAATTCATTTGACATCATGCATTTGAACATAAACTATACATATTTTGGCAATGGGTTGTAAACACACAGGTTGCAAGTTTTGTATGGGCGGAACTCGGAACTGAGTGGATTTATAATGCCCTTGCTACATAAACGATTTTGAAAGGTTTTTCATTTCAACGCAAACTCTATGAACTCACTCAACCTTTGTGTTGACACTTTTTAGCATGTTTTATCTCAGGTATCTAAGGCATTCACTTCATGACATCCATATGGACATATCATAGAGTCGTGGTGACGACGCGTCACACATGGGATTTATTCATATTAAAACATCGTTTGAATTGTATCAAATTTATTTCCGCACAAGTTAATTTCATTTGGGACCTATCTTTGTAAACTCGGATTATTTTATTAAATCAAACGATGTATTTTCCAAACGACACTTTAGGTCGTTCAATATATCTCAGTAACTATGATGCTATGACAATCAATCCCCGGAATTCCATTCCGCAAAACAGTGTATTTTGGGGTGTGAATGGCATCGAGCTTCAGTTATAGAAAACTAGGTTGCATCATTGACCCTAGACTATAACTACATCATTATAGCATCTTATCATTTCATCATAAGTGCATGTTCACTTTACATGCGGTTTATACGTACATTTTTCGAGTTATTTACTTTCATTTCAAATCGATTGTCACATAGATGCCCTCATATACCCATTCCATTATCCTTCCTTTAGACTCCAATGTGGAGAATGCCTTGTCATTTCTTATCACAATTTTAATATCAGCTGATTCATCACCGATAACATCGAATGCCGAGATAAAACCTTTAAGTAGGACAAAGTCACTCTCACTCCTTCGTTTCACCACTAACATGTTGAGTTACACATTATTCACACATTAAGTCACTAGATCATCATATATTTGAAGCACTTACGACACCTCATAACCCATCTTTTGGGAACCCGTCGATTATTTTGAAAAGTAACCTCAAATTTATCACCTCACATCACATCTCTTTAGAACACTTATTCTTAACATAGGACTTTGCTACGTCTCACATTTCCTCTTATTTTGAAGAGTTATGGCATCGAAGAGAGCTGCACCAGAAATGACACCAGCCGCTATCCAAAGGTATATAGAGGATAGTATAGCCGAGGCACTAAGGAAAGAACGAGCAACGTAGGCTGCTGCTGAGGCCACGGCTGCCGCTGGCTGCTAGACTTGCTATCGCTACAGAGCTGCAGGAGGATCTGGAGTTCCAAATTGTACATACAAGGACTTTAAGAACTGTGATCCTACAAAGTTCAAAGGCACGAATGAGCCACCGCTATGGTTCGATGGTGTGAGAAGATGGAGTCTGTGTTTCTTCTATGCAATTGCCCAGATGACTACAAGGTGAAGTTCGCCACTGGTACACTCTTAGATGGTGCAATGTCATGGTGGAATTTGTATGCGCAGCCTATTGGTATCGAAAACGCTTACAAGCTCACGTGGGGCGAATTCAAGAATCTGGTAACTAAGAAGTATTGTCCACGAACGGAGGTGAAGAAATTAGAAACGGAATTTTATGAGTTAGTGATCGTTGATTATGACATCGAGACCTACATTAGGAGGTTTCAAGAATTGGCTGCACTATGTCCATCAATGGTTTCGGACAATGAGAAACTGCTGGAAAATTTCATTGGAGGACTTCCACAATGTATTCAAGGAGATGTAACTTCTTCCGATCCACAAACAATTGAAGAAACTATCGGGATAACTCAAAAACTCATGGCTCAAGTCGTGAAAGGGGAAAACATTATCAACAATAACCGCAACAACAACAACAACCAAACTAACAACAACAAAAGGAAATGGGAAAATGACCAGGGAGGTTATGATAACGACAACCAAAACCGTAACACTAATCATCATCAACAACAGAATAGAGGGAAAGAAACCGCAATGGGTTATGTTGCTACATCAATAGAAAGCAGAAGTTATGCTGGAACCTACCCACTATGTAATCAATGTAAGTATCATCACAAGGGTCTCTGTCCTGCTAAGTGCTACAAGTGTCAAAAACTGGGACACCTTGCTAGGAATTGTAAAGGCAAAGCCATAGTTACATGTTACGAATGCGGGGAGCAAGGACACTATCGGAATCAATGTCCTCAAAACCAAGGTCAACAAGTTGAAGATGCTCATGGGAATGCACACATGTTAGAAAGAGGAGAAGCTCGTCATGGTCTCAACAATGCGGAAGACTGAAGAAGTTCGGGAACTAACAGTCTCATTTTCCTTATGTACTTAGTCGTACTAAGTTTATGTCTTCTATCGTATTCGAATCTTATGACTTAAGAAGTACTACTTTTGATATACCACTCGTTGTAAAATATTCTCATAAGCGTACTTTCTTTTCCTTCTGATTCGTTATCACTTACAAGGTTTAGATCTTTGTAAACATCGAGAGTTATAACAACTAAACCGAACGTCACATTATCGTTCCATAATTATACATATCCTAGCTAACTATGTCTAATTCTGGAGCGATATCGTTCCTTAATTATACATAGCCTAGCTAACTATGTCTAATTCTGGAGGGATCATGTTATGTTGGGAGCAGTTATTTATAAATCTTAGTGCAAGCAGGGTTTTCACATATTCATAAAAGTCAAAGTGTTATTCATGGGAGATTCATCCAATATTTTATTTACAATGATGTTTTGTACGCACTAAATCATCGATAACCGTAACGACATATCTTTATGTCTTCTCTTCTCGTTATTCATCACAAACCCAAATTCGATAGACTAACACGAACTGAATTCAGGGACTGAATTCCTTTTTGGTTGGGCGAATGTGACAACTCGTAATTTCAGGTCTTTTTACAAACTTTAAAAGTTTCACTATTTCATCATTTATCGTAAACTACGTTTACGAGTATTAAATTCACGTAACCGTATTGGTTTAGCTGTGAATTCATGAAAAATCATCAAGGACATTTCATATAGACTAGGTTTAGTCTACATGTCATCACATCATTATCATCATATTAATTTATGCATGGTTTTGTATTTTTCATTAAACGTTTATTTTTCCTATTAAATAAACGCTATCGCGTAAACATTATTTTGAACATTTGATCCAACACTTTCAAAAATATTCCTAATATATTTTTATAATCATTTTAAGACTATAAAAATTATATTATTAATTTACCCGATGTTTTAAATTTATTTCGTATATAAATTGTTATGTTTATATAATTACGATGGTTTTTGTAAATTCAACCCGATAAATATTTATTCACTCAATTCTTGTAAGAAATGTATTTTTATAATTTTTATGACTTCAATATGTTTTATTTTGACCCGTTAAAATTTAATTTTAGCTAACGCTACCCTAAAAGCTCAAATATGTACACAAGTTATTAATTATTCTTAAATATCTATACAACTACTAATACACTTAAGCACTAAATGGTACAAAGTATTCAAGTTTTTTTTTTCTTTTACATATGTGTGTGTCGACACATATGGGTGATTCACCCTTATTTGATACAAAATATCTTGACTTTATATTGTATATTATACTCATATCAAAACATACAAACTAAATTCACAAAGTGTTAAAGACCAAGTTCCCTTCTTCTCTCTAGCTCCATGACCGGCCATTGAAGACCAAGAAGAGGAATCATCATAAAATTTTTCTAATCAAGGTTTTAACACTCTAGTCTCACTCTTGATTAAGGTTTTGCAATAAAAACCTTGGGTGATTAGGAAAAATCCATTGTCCATAAACCTCATCAAGTTACTAGTAAGCATCCATATTCATGTTTTAATTTCATATTCATTGTTATGGTCATTTCATTTTACTTGAGAAAACATGCAAGTCTCATGAGGTTTATACCACTTTTTCTTTGATTTTAAGGGTTGTATATATATATTGGTCATCCCATAATTACTCCTTGTTATTTATCACTCTTGGTGATGTCTAGGAACCCATGACACCCTAAGAAGGTGTATGGTAGGATTAGAATAGCTTCGGAGTTGTTTTGAATTGGTTGGAATAGGTTTTACGCGTGAAAAACTCATTTCGACAAGTCAAATTAAGGGTCTGTCCATATTTCTGAAATCTGGAAAATCCGACAGTAAGCAAAATATTTTGGGCTAGATATTTGGAAAATATACTTTAAAACGAAAACGTGGCCGCTTGAACGGGTTAAAACGGAGCTATAACGAAGAAGTTATGAATTTTTGAAGTTTGACGACGAAAACTATATATTCCAGAAAATTCAGCAAGCTGTCTTGACTTTTTACAAGTCAAAAATGAGTCTTAAGCGATATTAAATGTGTCGACTTATCAAAAATATATTAGTATATGTTATCACGATTCCGTGGATATAAAAAACGTAGAAAACGGACTTATAACGACAAAGTTATTCACATTTTAAACAAGTTGCCGTAACTTTATTCTATTAGCAAAATTAATATAATCTCTATTAAACATATACTACGGCCACCAAGGACCATGTTGAGGGTCGTTTTTAACATTGACGAAGTACTTTTTATAAAGTGATGTCTTCTAGTAAAAGCAAGTTCACCAAGCATATTTTCCAAAATGTCAAACCATTTGTCAAGCGTAGTTGTAACGAGTAAAATACGGCCACTTAAATTTTGCCGAAAAACCATCCTTAAACTATATTTTGGGACAAAAGTACCATACTTTAGCTATATTTTTCTCTATGATCGAAACCTCTATGACGAAAACTTAAACACTAAAACTTTGAGATAATGATACAAGTTTCCTAAAACCATTGAGTACGTTTCCTAATACTCGATGTGCACCACTTTACGACTAGCTTTTAGAGGCCGTTTAGTCACTTTCATGAAAATTTCAACGACATTATTTTACGACGAAAAGTCATAATTTCATAATAAATCACTAAATGATTATCGTCGGAAATCATTTCATCGTAAATACATTTGGAGTAATTTAAAAATGGTCAAGACGTTAAAAGATTATTTCTCGACGAGAAATATTATTTTCAAAAATTAATAAGTTGTATAGATATCATCCGAATTGCATGCATAACATTACATCATGACTTATTACGTATCATATCATTCATAATAGGTCAAGTTTAGAGATTCACGCTACATTTCGGTGTATCCACTTTTGTCATTATAATCATTGCAACAGGTGAGTTTCCATAGCCCCATTTTCAATTGTTTTAATGCTTTTATTAATGCTTTTATTAAACTCTTTGGGGGAGATACATGCTCATCAACTTTTATGACATTCATGATTATTTGAAACTACATGTTTATCTGAACTGAATGTTTAGTCATACGAAGTAACAGATTTGCCATGCTTAGAATTGTCATATCATAAATCATTGGACTGATGGTCTTGGTATATTCATTGGACTGATGGTCTTGGTATATTCTTTGGACTGATGGTCTTGGTATATTCATTGAGCTAATTTGTCTTGGGATTATTATTGAACTAATTGGTCTTGGAATTATTTGAAATAACACTCATATGTGTTATATCAATTGAATATTGATACATTAGGTAATGTACTGTTATGTGAATTCATTTGACATCATGCATTTGAAAATAAACTATACATATTTTGGCAATGGGTTGTAAACCCACAGGTTGCAAGTTTTGTATGGGCGGAACTTGGAACTGAGTGGATTTATAATGCCCTTGCTACATAAACGATTTTGAAAGGTTTTTCATTTCAACGCAAACTCTATGAACTGACTCAACCTTTGTGTTGACACTTTTTAGCATGTTTTATCTCAGGTATCTAAGGCATTCACTTCATGACATCCATATGGACATATCATAGAGTCGTGGTGACGACGCGTCACACGTGGGATTTATTCATATTAAAACATCGTTTGAATTGTATCAAATTTATTTCCGCACAAGTTAATTTCATTTGGGACCTATCTTTGTAAACTCTGATTATTTTATTAAATCAAACGATGTATTTTCCAAACGACACTTTAGGTCGTTCAATATATCTCATAACTATGATGCTATGACAGTCAATCCACAGGAATTCCATTCCGCTGCAAAACAGGTATTTTGGGGGTGTGACAAATGTGACGGTAAATTTTGGTTTTTTGTGGAATGAATTAGAGTATGTGGCGGATTGGTGGCAATTTCTGCAGTTGGTGACATTGTGGTGGTCGCTTATTTTTGTGACAGTAGGTGGTGGAATTTGTTGGTGCCGGTTGATGATGGTTTAAAGTGAGGGTGGTTTAGAGTAGAGAAAAGAGAGTTTACGATTTTAAATTCTTTTGTATGGGTGGGATGTAACGAGAGAGGGAAGAGGTTTATATATATACACGATGTCTTTTAATTTTTTTTTAAATGTGATGGAGGGCTGTTACAAAACTGTGAGTGCTATTACAATGTTTTAAATATTGGTGCTGTTACAGTGTTTCGCATTTAAAAGTGGGCTTTACATTGGTGAAGAGACTTTAAATTGTCTATTCAATGGCTGCTAGTTGTTACAATATTGGCTGAAGTTTTAAGCTAGTTTGTGTAAGTATTAATTTAGCAAGACACATATATTTTCATAATAAGTAAGTTAAAAAATCTGAATTTTAAGCCTTGCTATTTAAGGAATGTTCTAATTGCATTATAAGGTAGTATAGATTAACCAACTAAAAATAGAAAATGATAATTTTGTGTGAAGAATAAAATTATATAGTATACAAACTAATGAGTTTCAAGATATTATAACTTTTTATAGTTTTTAAATATGGTTTTCATTCTAAAAGCAATTAAGTGTGGTCTTGACGACGACAAACTAACGCTTGCATTATTTGCTCTTCTTTTATGAGAAATGAAACACGTATAATAATTGAAAACAATTAATGTAATATAATTTGATTATAATACTTTGTATAAGAGAAATGTCCAAAATGCATCTTGTAGTTTGTCCCGTATCTCGCTTTACATTCTTTTATTTATTTTGGCGAGGAATTTTCAAATGCTTACTCTTATTTTGGTGCTTACCAAGGGATAAATTCTCATCATCCATCTACTTTGATCTAATGGTGGGGATAAACCTATGATTTAATAAGGAAACCTAAGTCCATGTTTTTTTTTTTTTATCTTTTTTCTTTGTCTTTTTGTTACTCTTATTAATTAATTAATTAATTAATTTATTTTTTATTTTTTTGGAATTCACGTTACTAGTTTAAATTCATTTTTTTTTTTTTTTGTGACGTTTTTTTTTTGGAATTCACATTACTATTTTAAATTCATGTCCTTTTTTTTTTTGGAATTGACGTTTTTTTTAGTTCACGTTTTTTCATTATTTTTTTTAATTTTAAATTCACGTTTTTTTATTCAAGTTTTTATTTTTTTCCACTTTTATACGCTTTCATCTCAGATTCATACTTTTCGCTCGCTTTTATACGTTCGTATTCATATGTTTTCCTCATTTCTTTTACATTTTCGTCCGATTTCATCCGCTTTTACATCCGTTTCCGTCCGTTTTCGACGTTTCATACGTTTATATACATTTTCGTATGTTTTAGACGTTTTTTTCCGTTTCATACGTTCGTCCGTTTTAGACATTTTCGTTTCGCACGCTTTCATCCGTTTATATACGCCGTTTCATATGTTTTCTTACGCTCCACGTTTCCATACGTGTTTGTTTTCTAAAGTTTTCGTCCATTTTCTTACGTTTTCGTTCCCGTTTCGTCCATTTTCATAATGCGTTTTAGACGTGCTTTACGCTTTCATACGTTTTAGCCATCCGTTTCTTACGTTTTCGCCATTTTCATACGTTTGTGTCTGTTTTTTTAGGTTTTCATGTATTTTCGTCCGTTTTTAGACGTTTTTGTCTTTATTTTCACGTTTCATGTATTTTCGTCGTTTTATACGCGTCCATTTCGACGTTTTCATACGTTGTCATCCATTTTTACGTTTTCATCCATTTTAGACGCCGTCGCTGACGTTTCATCCGTTTTAGTCCGTTTTCATACATTTTCTTCCGTTTTTATTTGTTTTTGTCTATTTTCATACGTTTTGTTCGTTTTCAGACGTTTTTGTCCGTTTTCATACATTTTTCATTCGATTTTATACGTTTTTGTCTGTTTTCAGATGGTGTCATTTTGATATTTGTAAGTGACACTTATTTATCTTTTGTGCTATAACACTGTAAGGAAGATGAAAAGTATTACATTCTTCATCATGTATGTGTTATCAGTTGTGATACTCAACTAAGAATGTGATGGTTGTGTTTTTGAAAATATTTAGGAAGATTTTTGTGTTTTATGATATTATGAAATATTATAAAAGTTGTTCAACTGAAAGCAAGAGATGTTATGATACTTTTGTTAGACTTGTGGTGGATTTTTATATTTAATGGATACATTGTGCATGTTTTAATAGGTTTTATAGCGGGATTTAAAAATATCTATGGTTGAATCAGCAAACTAAATAAGCTATGGTTGAAGATAGCACACATCTTTATAAACAAATTGAGGAAACTCAAACACTTGTGATATCACAGGTGATATCATCTCACTTGTGATATCACACGTGATATCATGTGTGATAACATCGTTGATATCACCTGTGATATCATGTGTGATATTACCGGTGATAGCATGTGTGATATCATAGTTTATATCACTTGTGATATCTCCAATGATATCACCTGTGATATCATGTGATATCGCCTGTGATATCTTGTGTGATATCACAGGTGTTTGAGCTTACTCAATTTTTTTATAAAGACGTGTGCTTTCTTCAACCATAACTTCTTTAGTTTGCTGATTCAACCATAGATTTTTAAATTCCGCTATAAAACCTATCAAAACATGCACAATGTATCCATTAAATATAAAAATCCACCACAAGTCTAACAAAAGTTTCATAGCATCTTTTGTTTTCAGTTAAACACATTTTCTAATAATTCATATTATCATAAAACACAAAAATCTTCCTAAATATTTTCAAAAACACAAAGAAAAAAATGAACAGAATCATCACAGTAATATAATAAGTGATGTTTATTATGATTTCTTTCATATATACTTGGTAAAATACTAAATTCTTATCACATTTGGTATGAATTTAATATTTCACATTATTAGTTGAGTATCACAACTGATAACACATATATGATGAATAGTGTAATACTCTTCATCTTTCTTACATTGTTATATCACAAGAGATAAATAAGTGTCACTTAAAAATATCAAAATGAATAAAAATGAAGCAAACTATGAAAATAGAGACTTGACATATTCTCAAAATCAAACAAGTGTTGCATTAAATTAGCATTTTTTGAACAAAATAATAATTCACCTAAAGAAACTTTAACCATTTTCTTTCTACTAAGAGTATAATACATTGATTGCATTAACAAAATATGCGCTTGTCAATTGCGATGAAAGGTACAAAAACTATCTTGTAACTGAAAATTATAAAAATATTAGAAAACACATAGGTGATAATATATAAAAATATACAGAGCAATAAAATATCTCAGGTGATATTAAAGGTTAAAAACATACTTGTTTGTTTATGAAATATCACAAGTGATATTAGACATTAACTTTTTATAATAAAATATCACAATTGATATTAGACATGTAACATAATAAAGTTTAATAATAAGTTTGAACATATATGAAAATAGACTAAAACGATAAAAACTGCAAAAACGAACTAAAACGTATGAAACGAACAAAACATATAAAACGAATGAAAAGCATATAAAACGTATGAAAACAAAAAAAGCTGCCTCGAAAACGGACGAAAACGTTATAAAACCGGAGGAAAATGGACTAAACGGAGGAAAATGTCTAAAACGGACAAAGCGTGATATAAACCTATGAAAAACGGTGAAAATGTAAGAAAACGAACAAAAACGTAAGAAAACAGACGAATACGTATTAAAACGGACGAAAACATACGAAAAGGTATGAAAACGGAAAAAAACGTAAGAAACAGACAAAAACGAACGAAAACATAGGAAAACGGACGAAAACATATGAAAACGGACGGAAACGTATGAAAACGGACGAAAACGTAAGAAAACGGACGAAAACATAAGAAAACGGACAAAACGTAAGAAAACAGAATAAAAGGTAAGAAAACATAAGAAAACGTAAGAAAACGAACGAAAACGTAAGAAAACAGAAAAAAACGTATGAAAACGGATGAAAATGTAAGAAAACAGACGAAAACGTAAGAAAAAGGATAAAAACGGACTAAAACGTACGAAAACGTATGTAAACGGACAAAAACATATGAAAACAGACAAAAACGTAAGAAAACGGACGAAAACGTAAGAAAACGGACGAAAACGTAAGAAAACGGACGAAAACGTAAGAAAATAGACGAAAATTAATGAAAACGGACGAAAACGTAAGAAAACAGACGAAAACGTAAGAAAACGGATGAAAACGAACGAAAACGTAAGAAAACAGACGAAAACGTAAGAAAATGGACGAAAACGTATGAAAAATTTAAAACGTAAGAAAACGGACGAAAACAGACGAAAACATATAAAAAGCGGAAAAACCGGACAAAAACGTATGAAAACTGACGAAAACGAAAACGAAAAAAAAACAAAAAATAAAACAAAAAAACAAAAAAAACGTGAAATTAAAAAAAGTGATTAAAAAAATTAAAAATAATGAGAAAAAAAAATAAGAAAGATAAAAAGACAAGAAAAAAACATGGACTTAGGTTTAGATATATTAAATCTTAGGTTAATCCCTACCATTAGATCAAACTAGATGGAAGGTGGGGATTTATCCCTTAGTATGCAAAAATTTTTGAGTATGCAAAATAAAGTGACACAAAACTATCTCTCTGTTTGTAAAGTTGGCCATCATATATCTCTCCATTAATAAAGTTAGCCACCACACACCAATAAGGACTAACGATGCAAACTATCTCTCCTAACGTATGTTAAAATATTTACATCGCTAGTCTCGAGGACTAACGGTGCTATGTTTTTTTTGAAGGGACTAACGATGCAATGCTTTTTAAATAAACAAAAAAGGCCAAAGCAAGAATCGAACCAGATTATGTGGACTCACCAAACAGGGACCCACCCACTGACTACGCGTCCAATGGTGTTATTATTCCATTTCAAGTCTTTTTTAACCCTTTTTTTTCTTCGAACTTTTAGTATATTAAACCGTTTAAGTTTCGGTCGGCCTTTTATGGTGGAATAATACCACCACCTACCACCAGCACCACCGCCACCACTCCCGCCACCACCCACCACTGCCACCGCCACCACCACCCACTACCACCATCCACTACCACCACCACTTGCCACCACCACTACCACTACCGCCATCGCTGCCACCCACCACAACCACCAACACTACCCACCACCACCACCCACGAACACTACAACCACCACAACCACCACCACTGCCATCGGCGGGTGGTAGTGGTGGTGGTGGTGGTGTCAAAGGGTTGGTGGTGGGTAGAGGTGGCGGTGGCGGTGAGTGGTGGTGTGGGTGGCGTAGTGGTGTTCGTAGGTGGAGGTAGTTGTGGTGGGTGGTGGGTGGCGGAGGTGGAGGTGGGCGATGGTGGTGGTGGGTGGTGGTGGCGGCGGTGGTGGTGGTGGTTGTGGTGAGTATTCCAACGGATCTGGCCCCGCTCTAAGGGGAACCGGCCCGGTCCACCATGAAAAGGCCGGTCGAAACTTAAACGGGTTAATATACTAAAAGTCTGACGAAAAAAAGAGTTGAAAGAAATATGAAATGGAATAATAACACCACTGGACGCGTAGTCCATTGGGAGGGTCGTTTATTTAAAAAAACATTGCACCGTTAGTCCTTTCAAAATAAGAGAATGTAAAGCGAGACACGAAACAAACCACACGGATGTAGTTTGAATTTTTCTCTTTGTATAATTATAAGCATGGCATGGCTACAAAGATAAACAAAAAAAGTTGTCATGTCAAAGTACAGACCATCTCAGATTATCAAATAAACTTAATGTTATCATATCCTTTAACAACATTACATGAAACTTCTCAGGAAAAAAAGAATCCGACAGTTATGGTTGCAAACCTAATAGGCTGCCACGCCAAGTTGCTCCAAGTTATCACAACTTTTAACAACGTTACAGACAATTTCTCTGGAAAAAGAGAGTTTTGTCGCTATGGCTACAAACCTAACAGGCAGCCACGCCAAACTACGAACCACCTTTGATTTAACAAAACCCATTCAGACTCACCGATTAAGGCCTCTCATACATTTTTAGCCCATAAGGTGCACCCACATATACAAAAAATATCCCAGACCAACACATTGACGACTCAAAGTGTACACCAAAATCGAAAAAGCATTTGGCATTTCTAAACTAATAAAGTACAGTTGCCTCAAGTATTTTTTGATTTTGGCGTACACTTTGAACCGTGAACGTACGTTAACCTTTTATTTAGCACATTCATCGAGCCTTTGTACGCTATTAGTAGGTTTGGTTAATAAAAAAATGAAAAATATTTATGGTTAATGGCTCGGTCGGTTTAATTTTTTTGGTTTGGTTATTTGGTGAAAACCGTAACTCAACCAAAACTTACCAAAACTATCGTATTTTTATTTTGGAAATCCCGAACGAAGATTTTTGCTTCGGATCGATAATTCCACTTCAATTAAATCGTTCTTTTCGGTTATTTTGGTTTTTGATTAGGCTTCTGCTGACCCCTACAAGAATGTATTGCAGACTTTGGTTTAATAAATAGGAGAGTTTACATACATCCTCATGTACACATTAATATTTACATATTTTTAAAACACAAATTTTTAATGCATTATATACAAGGCTATTAAGTAAGGTTTAGGATAATATCTAAATAATGATATGTATATTATCATGTATGTAAATGATGCCCCTAATAAATATTAAAATCTGATTGTGAGAAGCTGACCCTACACAAATGTGTTGTAGTCTTTGGTTTATTTCATGTATATGGCTTTAGAAGAAGTTTAAATGTAGCGTTTTGCAATTTTATTTGCATTTTACGCCTAATGAAATATATTAGTATATTAGGTTTTATTCTAAACGCATAGTTGTGAAAAAGTCTAAACAAATAAATTAATGAGATATTTACTAAACTAGACCAGTCGTTTTACTGCTTATCATTTTTTATACTAGAAATAATTTTAATTTAAAAATAAATCGGGCGATTGGGGAACTTGTATAACCTCCACCCATAAAGCCGACAAGTGTCTCAAGTACATGCTAAGTGTCGGCTTATGGTTAGGGGTTGTACAAGTTTCCCGGCGCCCTATCTATTTTTAAATTAAAATTATTTTTGATCTAAAAAATGATAAGCTGTAGAGCAACTTGTCTATTTTGGTAAATTTACCTACATTAAACTAGCACATTGTTGTTTAACTTTTCATTCATAATGTGTATATGCATATGTGTTTATTTTCGTTTTTCTAAACGGTTGAAGGATATTTGGAAGGAGTTTGCTATGTGAAGTGGTCATTAATTTGGCGTTTCAGGAATCAATTACTTTTTGCTGATAATAAGCCGCGTAGGGAGTTTTTTTAGTGACTTGTTTCAATTTTCTTTTAATTGTTGTTCTTCTCGTTGTAACTCCAAACTCAATAGAGATACTTGGAGGAAAAACTCTACTTACAGTATTTTGTAATTTCTTCTATCTTTTCCCTGGGGCTTGTCGGGTCTGCATAAAAAACACTCTTGAGTAAAAATCGGTGGCTCCGCCTCCGTGACTGGGGATTTTTCTTTTGTCCCAGTTCTCTGTAATTGGCAAGGGTTTTTCCATCCTTTTTGCAGTCTGCAGTTAAAGCCTTGAGAGGAATCTAAATAGTCTAGGGTTTTTATTTATTTATTTATTTTTTCTAGATTCGATATGTACTCTTTAGCTTCTAATGCCTTGCAAGTAGCTTTTTTCTTAACATATTTCTGCCACTGAATCTGAAGTGTTTGACATGATATGATAGTGCACGGGATTTTACAAGTCTATGATTTAAACCGATAAATAGAATTTTTCGCGGGATTTTATAAAATCAATACGAAACCGTGAGACAATGATTAACTGAATGTGTTATGATACCAGTTGGATCGGTACAATGATTAGTGATTGTGTGTTAAACTTGATGATCGTTTGATAGACTAGGTGATATGTTATTTAGTTGTGATTTGGTTTGGTTGATGCACGTTGTTATAGTGAAATTTTGGTCTTAAAACTTAAAACCTCAATAACTTCTGTTCGGAGCGGTTTTAGGCCTCAAAGTTTGACTAGAATGGACTATATTCTAATCGGCGTGTCATTCCCCTCATTCTCACGGTCGTTTTGGTAGGTAGAACGCTGAAAAAGAAGTTACGATTCAAAAGTTATGGCCGTTTGAGGTTTTGACATAAAAGTCAACTTTCAGATGCAAAAAAATCAATAAAAGCAGTGAAGACGCTTGAGCAAAACGCAGTCAATGCTTGATACAAAACTTAGGACCAAAACGCAATAGCAAAACGCAACACCACTTAGGCAAAACGTAGTTACCACAAAATGCAGAGCTCAAAACGCAGTGTCCCAAAACGCAGGTCTCAAATCGCAGTGACCTCAAATCGCAGTATCTTAAGTCAAATCGCAGATTCCTCAAAACGCAGGACTTGGGTCAAATCGCAGAATCTTCAAAACGCATACCTCAAATCATAGCCTTGAGCAAAACGCAGAGATCACAAAACACAGCTTGATTAAAATGCAGGTTCAAAACGCAAGACCAAAATGCAGTCTTTCAAAATGCAGGAACTACCAAACCGCAAACCTCAAACCTCAGGATCACTAAAACCTCAAACCTCAAACCGCAAACCTCAAACCTCAAACCTCAAACCTCAAACCAAAGAGCTAAAGGACAAAACGCAAGGTCACTTTCGTGAAAGTACAAACGTCACTTTCACCCAATTTTGTCTTTTATCTTTATTTGGATTCCAATCAAAACGCAACTGAGTATTTTAATCAAACCTCAACACACTTTAATACATCAAACCTCAAACCTCAGTCAAGAACTCCTCAAACCTCAACCAAGAACATGTCAAACCGCAATGTAGAACAAAACTATAAACTCACGAATTTCACCCAAACTAACCAATACACTAATGAAATAACCTAACCATGCTCCAATCTAGGCTCCTACAACAACTCTAAACATGAAAGTACAACCATATATCAAATCCAACCACAAAAAAGATCAAACCATGAAGTTTTTAACAAATAGCATTCGAACCAAAGAAAAACCACAAAACCACTCTAAAAATCCGAGCACCCACAAACTAAATCAAACCATGTGGTTTGGTAGATTTTCTAGAGAGAGAGAGAGAGAAGTGGGAGTTCTAGAGAGAGAATGTGAAAGAGAAATAAGTTGTATGATTAGAAGCTCTAACCCTCTTCCTTGGTGGAAGAAGGTATATATAGTCTTTACATAAAACATCCCTACTTGGGCTATGGAGCGAGCTGACAGATGGGAAATCCCCGACTCGACTCCACAGGTGTTACTCTAACTAGTCTAATACTAATAAGCCTACGAACTAACCTATGCTAGACATAACTTGGGGTGACCGAGTCTTTCATATGGATTTTGGTAATCCTAACACATTAGAGTAGGGACTTTTATTTATCTTTTGTTATAGAACAAGGTATGTTGTGTAATAATGTGTAACCTTGTGACAACGTTATACGTCGCAACACTTGTATAGTTGTGAGGGTATGTGAGACGTATGTATGGGTATAAATACCCCTACCTCATGGGTAATGAGGTGTGTGTTAGGCTGGGCACAGTCGAGTATTTGAAATCGGTCGATCGTCGAAATTTTCACTCGAGTCGAGTCGAGTGTGGTGTGTGGTCAAGACATCGGTCGAAGGGCCAAAAATTTGAACATCGGTTCATTTTTCAACCGATATTAATATCATATCCCCAACCACTTTTGCCCGTTTGGGCATTGAAACTAAAAATAAATAAATAAAAAAATAAATAAAAAAAATTGACCGTTAGTGTTTTAAAGTAAAAAAAAAACCTTTTTTAAATTTTTTTTTACCACTCTAGAAATACCAACTTCAAACATAATCTCTGTCACACCCCCAAATTATCTGTTTTGCAGCGGAATGGAATACCTGGGGGATGACTGTCATAGCATCAAAGTTACAGTTATATCAAACGACCTAAAGTGTCGTTTTGAAAATATCGTTTGATTAAGTAAAATAATCAGAGTTTACAAAAAATAGGTCCCAATAGATTTCCAAAGTACCAAAATGAGTTTGTTACAATCAAACGACAGTTAAGTGCATAAAAATATATGTGAGACGCGTCGTCACCGCGACTCTATGATAAGTCCACATGCATACCATGAAGTGAATGCCTTAGATACCTGAGATAAAACATGCTCAAAGTGTCAACACAATGGTTGAGTGAGTTCATAGAGTTTGTTTAACATATAAGGCTTTTAAAGAACGTTCATGCAGCAAAGGCAAAGTTTTTGGTCATTGAGAATAGTCCTCAAAGCAAAGGCATTGTAAATCCACTCAGTTCCAAGTTCCGCCCATACAAAACTTGCAACCTGTGTGTTCACAACCCACTGCCAAAAGTAGTATGTCTAGTAGTCAAGTATACGTTGCCATAATAGTTCACAATATAGCACCCCGTATATAATAATGTATGCCAAGCAGAGCCCCTAGAATAAATAATATGCGTTCCGTAACATAGTGAACGAGAGGTTGGCCGACCTCTAATAGCGCTATCCATACTACCTACCGATAGGAGACTAACAATGCGAATGTACGAACGGTACATCATACAACTATTATATACAATTACGAACACTCCGAACATGGGAGAATTTGCACTGCTCCGTACAAGGTAGACTTTAAGTCGATAACGCTCCGTAACATGGGGAGACGTAATATAAAGTGACTACGGTTCATTAAGTTCAAAACAGGTCATAAGTTAATAATTAAGTTCAAGTGTTCTATTCAAAAGTTCGTAATTAAGTTCAAGTGTTCCATTCAAAAGTTCGTAATTAAGTTCAAGAGTTTATGTCGAGTTCAAAAGATCAAAACAGTCAAAGAGCTCAAAATATATCAAAAGGTTCAAAATAGTCAAAGGGTTCAAAATCAAGTCAAACAAGTTCAAAATATATCAAAAGGGTCCTTTACAAGTTAAAAGAGTTCAACTATATGTCAAAAGGTTCAAATCAAGTTCAAAGTGTTCAAATATATGTTAAAAGGTCCAAATCAATTTAAAAGAGTTCAAATATATATGTCGAAGAGTTCAGAATCAAGGAAAGTGGTTCAAATAATAGTGTTCATAACATAGTAATCAATTTAGTTCGGGCATAATCTACTTACTAGCATAAGTAGTGAAACAACAGTTATTTAAGTTCATATAAGTGTAAAGTAAAAGCAATTAGTTGAGCATGTATCTCCCCCGAAGAGTTTATAAAACAATTATACGAGTAAAAGTGGGGCGACGAACTCACCTGATGCAATGATTATGATGACAAAAGTGGATACACTGAAATGAGGTGCGATCTCTATCTGCAACCTAATATGAATGATATGTTCTAATGTAAGCCATGAAACAATGTCGTGCATGCAAACTCATATGATATCCATACCACTTGTGCATTTTTGAAAATCAAGTTTATCGTCGAAATACACGTTTATGACATCTCGTCATGTTATAAAATACTTTACAAGTACTTACATTGAAACAACATCCTACAATAGTCGTTAAGTGATAAATCAAGAAATATAGTTTTTTCGTCGCAAAATAATGTACTTTGATAATTCGTGAAAGTGGCTAAGTGGCCTCGAAAAGCTAGTCGTAAAATAGTGAATATCCAGTGTTAGGAAACAAACTCAATGATTTTAGAAAGCTTGTAACATTATCTAAAAGTCATAACACTGAACTTTTAACCATACGAGTTCCGATCATAAAGAAAAATAATGGTGAAGTGAGGTAGTTGAGCTAAAAATGTAGTTTATGGGTAGTTTTCGGGAAAGTTTAAGTGGTTGTATTTTACTCGTTAGAACTCCGTTTGAGGAACGGCTGATGATTTTGGAAAATAGGCCGGGTGAACTAACTTTTACTCAGAGATACTATTTTACCAAAACCAACTCGATCATTGAGAAAAACGGCTCCAAACATGGGTACCCGAAAAGACAGTTTCAACACTTAGAAATATTTTAGTAAAAGCTGATGGAAATAAGTAGTGAACATCGGTTTTCAAATGCTTGTATCTCGGTCATTATAAACTCGTTTTCTACGTTTTATATATCATTGGTTTCGTGTTAATATATACGAATATATTTTTGATAAATCGACTCCTCTAGTTTATGTTAAAAACTCATTTTTGTCCTTAGAAAAACCCTTAACAGCAAGTACATTTTCAGAAAATAGTTTTCGTCGTTAAACTTGAAACTAGCGTAACTTCTTCGTTATAAACCCGTTTTAACCTGTTCAAGCGGCCACGGTTTCTTTTTTAAATCTATTTTCTGAATATCTATACCAAAATAATCCCCAGCCTACTGAAATTTCCAGATTTTACAAAACGTTACAGCCCTTAATTATAAGTTGTCGAAAATGATTTTTCTAGTGTAATACTTGTTCTAAACCCTTCCAATCAACACCAAAACTATTCTAAACCTACCATACACCTTCTTAGGGTTTCATGCAAGGCTGTCAAGATCGCGATCCCGCGCAGGATCGTTTTTGTCTTTGCAAGATCGAGATCGTAGGATCGGATCGCGATCCTACGATCCTACCAATTAGTCATATTTTGTAAACAAATGATATCCAAGTCAGACTGTTTTACATTTCTACTCAACATCAAAGGTAAATTTATATAATATCCTCTTGAAAATGACAAAGTTCAAATTTCAAACACCAAAGTAATAGTAAAACACAAAAAAGTAAAGTTTCCATCATTACATTAACGCTTTAGTGGAAATAATATTACATAACATAAGTCCTAAATTTCTCAAAACATACTAGCCATCTACATGATTTCAAGAAAACAAACGTTTCATAAGTGGAATTTCAAAACATACCATTTGATTAGTTTAATCACAGTGAAGTAAATAAATTAAACTATTGAACACTTTTAGACTATAATCTATTTAGAAAAGTAAAAAACTATGTATAAACTATAATCTATTTAGAAAATGAGACAATAATGGTTTACTTATTAGACATTAGTAAAACACATGTATTTTTTTTGCTTAAGCAAGTGAGATGGACTTAAAAGATTAAAAAAAAAAAAAAAAAAAAAAAAAAGTGAACTCGGATCGCGTGTCGATCTTACGATCCTACGTGCGATCCTACGATCTTACTTACGATCCTACCTCAGATGCGATCCTACCACGATCCTACACGATTTTGACTGGTGGGCACGTAAGATCGTACGATCTTACGTGTAAACTCGCGATCTTGACAGCTATGGTTTCATGGGTTCCTAAAATTAATCAAAAATGATAGGTTTCATGGGAATAATTATAGGATAGTTTAAACTAATAATAGGTAATAAAAACAAATAAAACTTCATCAATCTGTTTTGAATGAGATTGAATAGATGTTGTGAAGTTATGATGTAGATGTGGAAATGGTCTTAGTTGTGGTCGTGGTCAGTTGTTCTTCTCCTTCATCATTTCTGTCAAGTTTTTTCAGACAAGTCACTAGATAGATGGCAAGTCGCTAGATAGACAGCAAGTCGCTAACATTAACAAAGCACAACTCGTTACTTGTTAAATAACAAGTCGCTAGGTCAACTCGCTAGGTCATTTTCATCACAAGTCGCTAAGAAAAAAATGAATCCGGACACTTGTTCAGTCAACTCGCTAGCATGAATATCAAACTTTTTATTTGCGTTCATACTCAAAGTTACCCAGAAAAATAGACAAATAAAGCTCAATATTTACCCGGTTTTGACAACAAATAAAGACCAAAATGACCACTTTGACTTCACTGAAATATTATTGTTTGACCACATATATATCACAGCTTGTGGAACGAAGAAACTAGTCACAAGGATACTGTTTTGGACAAAGATATTGACACAAGACATGTAAAAACCAGTTTGGACTATGAAGTTTTGACCAAAAGAAGAATCCAAAATACATGTTTACAAACAGGTTACCAATGGATAAAACATTTCCGACCATTAACTAGTACCAGAAACAGTGTAAAACATGAATCGAACCCACAATAAATCATCAAAAACACAATAACCATGGTAAAAAAACCACACAAATCAACACAACACAATAATCTTGGCTCTGATACCAATTGTTAGGATCTTAATATTATTGTGTTGATGATTCGGGTGGTCTTGGATGATGGAAATACATGTTAGCCATTTAGAGAGAGAAAGAGATGAGAGGGTGTTTTCTTGGTAGAGACTTGCTTCACAAATGTAAGGTTAGATTATGAGAAAAGAACCACCCCTTCCAAGGATGGAAGGGGTATTTATAGTTACAGACATAACGACCTCCTGATGGCCTGTGAATCAGGTATACAGTGGGTAAAGACCCGTCCTTCCTCTACGGTGTTGCACTAAACTAAACTACGCTAAAAACTAACTAATAAACTAACAAATAATGTAACTAACGATTTGTCTACGAGCTAACTTATGCTAGATAATATTTGGGGTGACCGACTCTTCACTATGGAATTTTCTAATTCCTAACAATCTCCTCCTAAGGGAGGTCACCCCATGTTTTACATTTCGGATCCTAGCATTCTATTCTTGACTTTGTTCTTGAGCTCGTAGACTTCAATTCTTCAATTCCGCAATCTTAGTGCTTAAGCAGTGATTCTTCAAAGTCCGACTGCTTTGTACTTTAAGTGGAGGTCTTTGATCTGATCCATATCTTGATGATCTTCGAGCTTTCTTTGAGATCATCAGCCACAGTAAATCTCTGGATCACCCTTTATTGTGTTGCCATCATGTGAAGTTGTGACTTTCGGACCGACATGCTCACACTTTCAGGATCATGACATCTTTCCATCAGAGTAGCGCAAGCTTTACTGGTTCATGATATTTGCAGCCAGTAGCAGAAGCATAGTATAAAAATATCGAACCGTGTTATGTAGATATGCACCAGTCATGATTTCTTCAATTAAGTGTGAATTCTGTGAGCATGCGGCTTTGGATTGACTCCTCAATTCTGATCAGCTGCAACCGTCCAAATGTACCTGCAAACAACAGTTAGCAATAAAACACAGGAAAGTATCTTTGATCACTTTCGTTGAATTGAGGAACATGGCCCACGGTTCCCCGTTGATCAGTACAAGTACTGCCTGTGATCAGGTAGGATTCCTAAGAATCTCCTTGACAGGGTTGCGCAGCTGTTCTAGCCGTTCTCAAATCGGAACGTCTCAAAGAAGACAACACGGAGTGAGTGAACCAGTGAATTAAGATTCACTGATTGATGAAAAATTGATTTGAAATAAATCGTGTATTGCTTGAAGAAAGAGTTTTGCAATATGACGAAGGTTTTATGAGAAAGATCAATTTTCAATCAAAAATACCTTTTGTATTTGAAAAGAGTACACATTCGATGTGCTAGAGAAAAGAAGAAATTTGCACATCGAACGGTTTTTCCAAAATTATTTTTTTCAATCAGAGATACTGTTTGAATTTGAAATATGAATGCACATTCGATGTGCTAGAGAAAAGAAGATTTGCACATCGAACGGTTTTTCCAAAAGTATTCGTCAATTCATTTCCTCGACCAAGGTTGATTCAAGAATGAATCGCCCCATTGTTTCTATCCAGTTGTCACAAGCTTGATCTATTGGATAGATCTCACATGTCACCCACCAAGAGCTTGTTTGATGTTGGCTCTAGAAGGATTTCCATCTTCATCGTGAATATTTTACATATCACTCGGATGTTATGGCAATACCACAAGGATAATGCGTAGGACTCTTAATATATTCTTACTTTCCACATTGTGTGAAACAGCAAGTCTTCATTAATTTTTGTGTCCTAATGAGATATTGTGGATGATCTCTTGGCTCTAGACTCAATTGTGCACATTTGGTTCCTATGTCGGAGACTAGGGAGAGGGTCTCCTTCTTCAATATCAACAATCTCTAAGAGAAAGTCGATAAATTATGTAGGTTCCCCGTGAGAATGAAACAAGCCTTTTTAAGAGGAACTTTAGTGGCTTGGGAAGTTTAGTGCAGTGCATCACTGGGTCCATGATGTCTTGTCTTCAATACCAGTGTTACCTTAGTAACCACCAGTAGCATATGAATTGAACCCGGTTTCTGCCCTAAGGTTGAATTATTGGAGGGCTATTTCTTTTCACCCTTTTCACTTTTAATTCTTTTTAATTCTTCAACCCCTTCAGTGCTTACCGAGACTTCATAACTAGAACCTTGTTGGGTTTATTCCAGTACTAGCTCTCTCTCAGTCTGCACTCTTCCCATACCCTCATTTTTCTCCTTTTTTTTCATCATACCTAAGGACTTCTACACTATCTAATGGATTGTCCCTGGGTAGATCCCTCCTGCTCTGGCGGGATCGTGAGAATGAATACCTAACCTAACCATCCTTATAACACCATGCATAAAGTAAATTGGTCGGTCTTTTGGTACAGTTCATTCTTCCTTGAAACCAATTGAAAAATCATTTGGAAAATCAATCAAGGTACTTGTGATATAAAATCAAAGCATTTTGTACCTTAATTGTTTTGATCATTTAGAAATGCTCCCCCTCAACATGTGCATATGATTTTATAAATTGTTTAGCACATGGAGGCAAGAGTTCTTTTGAAATAAATTTTTGATCACAATTTCCATGGAAAAAGCCATTTGATTTTCTTTGGTAAATTCTCCCCCTCAATATGTGCATAGGATATTTGAAATCATTTTATCACATAGAGGAAAGAGTTCTTTTGAAGCACATCCACGATTACAAAAACCATTAAGAAACCATTTAGAAAATCAATCAAGGTACTTTATGTTGAAACATAGAATCTTTTGTACCTTGAAGGTTTGTTTTCTTTTGAAATGCTCCCCCTCAATATGTGCTTCGAGATTCGAAAGCGTTTAGCACATATGGGAGAGCAGTATGCACATTTGAATCAAAATGATCATCTTTAATCAAGTTTCATTCTTAAATCACAAATTCTCCCCCGATCAAAAATATCAAACCCTTTGAGATTTTGGATCCTAAGTGATTTAATAAGGTTTAGAAAACATGGGAGAAAATGTGGCCTTGTTTAAATACTCTTCTGGTTTTTGGTAAAATGCTCCTCCACAATCATCTGCATTATGTATTTCAAAATCTTTTGGCACATGAAGGAAGGAGTGCTTTGAAACAATCACCCTTTAAAACCTGATTTGAGATTTAAATCACGATCTCTCCCCCGATCAAAAATTTCAAACCAATTGAGATTTTGGATCCCGATTGATTTAAATCATTTATAAAATTTCGGGGAAAGACGTGGCAAGATTTAATTTTGAAAAAATGATAGATAGGGAACAGTTTTTCGACATTAAAGATTGTTAGTGTCAGGTATGATAGTTTTAAGAGATCTTTAAGTAAAAATAAAACAATTTCACAATCAAACAAGAACAGAAAAAATTTCATTTTGAAAGATCTTTGGGTTTTAAAGAAAATCATACCATGACATAACATTAAATCTTTAGATCACCACTTTATTTTTGTACAAACCGGACCTTTTATGAAGAAATATCGATTAAAAATATTTTATTTTAAATCACTCTCCCCCTCAATCGATGACCGTAGTCGATGATTGAGTGACTTAAGTTTTGATAAAATGAAGTCCGGTGATTTTTACAAATTAAGTCCAGTTTATTTTCAAAACCAATATTTTTTTTTTTTTTTTCAAAACAATATTATTTGAAAAGTTGTTTAAAAAATGGTATCAAAATTCCCGCACAAAGATACGTTAGGTGGTTGAGAAGCTTATGTTGTTGCTGTGGGGCTTGGAAGAAAAACCGACTGCTGATGCAGTGAGACTTCATACGTTGTATTTTAATGCAAACTGAGGTCAAATTAAGCTCCGTTTCTTCATTTGCTGATGAAGAAAACCATCTGCTGATGTAGTGAGACCTCTTACGTTGCATTTTTCCATGCCAACTCTCCATAGAAGTCCAATTAAGCTCCGTTTCTTCATTTGTCAACCCAAGATATAGTTACCCTTTCCTTTCGGCATCCAATCATCTTCAATTGTAGGATCCGGATCGGGAACATTCTTATATACCAATATACTTGCATACGTTAGTGAACACACATACAGATATATGGTGGTCGACATCACCCAAACAGTAATCGACTAATAAAAGTCAATCCAACATAACAATCAGTTCATATAAGGTATGGGATTTATGTGTTTACCAAACTCTAATCATCTAATCCTAACAATCATATCCTAAATTCCTAGTCCTTCGACATACGCAATTATATTTTTTTAGATAAGCACGTAGGATGATTAAGAAAGCCCGTTAGATTATGTAAATTTGAGAAACATTCTCCCCCTCAATCAATGACTCATTTTCCTGAAAAGTTTAAAAGCGTTGAAGTCATTGATTGAGATTTCAATTTTTACGAAAACTCTGAATCTGATTGATTTTTCAAGCAACTCATTTTCCACCATTTTGAAATACAACAAATATTTTCTGAAGAATTTTAGACGGAAAAATATTTGAGTAGGAACAGCAGTCCTTCGACATACTTTCCTTAAATTGTTTTAGGATAAGTGCACGAAATATTTGAAAATTTTGATTAGCGTAGCACTTTCCTTCCTTGAAGAACGGGTTGCTATATGAAATAATAGCAAACCATGGTTTAAGGACGGGTTACAGTTTGAAAAATAACTGCAAGCCATTTGATATGTGACATGTTTAGAAAAGAATATTTAAACCTCTTGCTCGAACTTCATCTATGGTCCCGTGCCATTATTGAATGACATTTCTAAGACCGCAGATGTTATCGATACCAGAAGACATGTCTAGAGAAAACATACTTTTGGTATTTTTGAAATTTTCTGATTTTTATGGATTTTTTGATGATTTTATATTTTTCTATTTTCTTTTTGTTGGTTTTATATTTTTGTATTTTTTTTTGATAAATATTTACAATGATAGAGAAGATGATATAGTTTAAGAAGATGATGATACGAGTACCGAGATAAGGATATCGAGCAGCACGTCGTAGAAGATAGAATTCGTCATCTCTTAAACTTCCACCACCAAAGCTTCCAAGGCTCTTGTACTGAAGAAAGGAATTAAACCATTTGAAAGTGAGACTTTGGCAGCTTCCCCCTAAACCAAAAATCCATTAGATGAGCAGATTCGAAGCTCTATTTCAAGCTTGCCTTAGCCAGGTACATAGAGAAGCACACCTTTATCATAAATCCCGCTGCTCCTTTTAAGAACGATAATCGAGATTCTTCATTCGGGGTTATATCATCAACAAGAACAGCAACGTATCATCCCACTCATAAAAAATCTTCTCAAATTTCATAACCACTGAAGTCTGAAGCGATCTATTCCAAAAAGTTATCAAGAGACCACTTCCCCCAAGTAGATGAATTGATGCAGTCAGTCTCTTAGACTAGAGCTCACGAACCCGAATACACATACCCGTTGACAAAGAAACTTATACCATCGAAGTAGCAGATTAAGTCCAATAGCCAAAGAATAACCCCGATGTATACTTTTCTCTCCCCCTGAAGAGAGTGTATGAAGCTCAAGAACCCGAAGTACCCGAATGCCCAAAGAGAGAATAACCGATAACATTGAAGAAGCAGGTGAATCATCGATTATCTCTGCAGATGACAATCTCTGCGGATGTCACTCCGAATAAGTGATTATATCTCTGAATCACCGATTAAGCACTCAAGTGAAACAGAGCGCCCCAATGTACACAATTCTCTCTCCCCTGATGATTGCGATAACATCAAAATCATCACACACTTGTGTACCTATTTTATCTTCAAAAACTTTCTCTTACATCACTTCCCCACGTAGTTGGAATAATAACACTAAAAGCCTTGATGAGTAAAACCTTGAGTTTCTCTGCGGTCATGACATTTGTCTTCCCGGGATATCTTCAATCACTTAGAAGAATTAAGTTCATCAAGTTTACTCGCTTTGTGTTTAGATGTGAGTCTCCTTCCCCCTTGCTGGTTTTGACACTTCAGAATCAGCAACATATTATAAGCCCAAATACTAGAAATTTGTTGAGAAGAACATTAGAAATCTTGTGAGAATCAACTTGCTGAAGAACAGAATGAGCAAGTCTAATTGGGGATTAAATCTAACATATCACTCTCCCCCAAGTAGTGCTCTCCCCTAAACCGACAATCTGTTTGATAAATGCCCGAATTAAGAAGAAGTCTTTAGATCAATAAATGCAACTCGTCTTTAGTCTTCTAACATGTAGCAGAAAATGTAGAGCAGACTGTAGACTCGACCTTCTTCAAGATTGTACAATTGGGGAATAGAAAGTCTACATATTCAACTCACCAAATGCATTCCCGTTAACTTTGAAATAGCAAATCCCCTTAACTAAAATCCCTCCCAATCAAACAAGAACAGAAAGAAGTTCATCAAAGAAATTAGCCCAGCAACTGGAAGCACTTTGTCATTAGTCAAATCAGCCCATGTGAAGATGTCAACCAACGACTTTTAGAAGAAACTCCATGTAACGATGACCCGATTAGAAAAAAGATCGGTTCTTACATGAGTTAGGAGCCGTTTGACCATTTTTTCTCAGAAATCAATCAACCATGCAGTAAATCCACACTTCTTCTCCCCCTCAAGAATTGCATACGGAGTTGCAATTCTTTATTGAATAAGTGAATATCTTCAACAAATGTAGTCTATTCACACTTCTCCCCCGCAAAATTCGCACATGATGTCTCCATCGTCATTATAGTTGAGCAAGTGGAATAAGAAAACAATCAACAGTAGCCCAGTTCACTTGATGACTGAAGCGCATGGAAAAAGTATGAAGCATGCTGATGAGAATGGTCATTAATTAGAAGATTTCTCTTCTTTAGAGTACGAGGCTTGAACTGTTGTGTTCAAACGTCATTAGAAGATTTCTCTTCTTTTGAAGATAAAGCGCACTGAAACGTACACTTTTCTTTTCTTTAGAGTATGAGGCATGAACTGTTGTGTTCATACGTCATCATCTCTCTCTTTTCAGCTCTCTTGGCAAAACTTGTAATCAACCCCATTATCATTCAGTAGGCTCTTTGTCGTGACAGCTGATGGAGAAAACCCAATATGATGAATTTGACCCTGAAGCAAAACAACCCGAACTCGTGACTTAAACTTGCACATATGTAACAAAGAGCGGTGCCGAGAATTCATCGTCCATTGAATCTCTAAGTACTCTATACTCTTCATCCAACCAACCATCAAGTATAAGACGTACATCACCTCTTGAAAATCCACAATTGAATGTGACACTGAGCACTACAACGTAACTCCTTAAAGTGATAGTTATTTCGTGGTGGTACGAGCCCAATTCCCCCAAGTAGTAAAAGAAAAGGAAAAAGTCACCCAACAATAACTAGATTTCCAAGTCTTCATTTTTGATAATAAGCTTGAACAAGGATCTTGAATAATCTTCATCCAACCATCCCCGATATCTTCAGATACTAAGTACACTTGCCTATGATATTTCACTTCAACCTCAAATAAATAATAGTGAATTAATCCCGTTGTCACATCTTCTAGTTTAAAGCTCAAATCTAGCCTCCTTTGACTTTTTAAGTGAACTCTGATAATGGTTTTCATCCCGACCATGGTTAAAAGCACATAACCTCGTAAAACCTTGTAATAACCAAACTGCCATGAACAATATCCAAACAATCACCGAATTCATGAAGTACACCCTTTTATCCCTTCTTCGAAACAGAAACCGTAGCACCAGCATCAGATAAGACCTCGAAATACACTTTCCTTTCTCCAAGATGGTTCCATCATTACAGGATTTTACAACTCTATGGTTTAAACCGATAAATAGTTTCTTTCGCGGGATTTTACAAAACCAAGAATAAACCATAAGATAGATCCGGAAATGCACTTTACAATTACCAGGATGTTTCCATTGTCACTGGATTTTACAAGTCTATGATTTAAACCGAGAAATAGATTCTTTCGTGGGATTTTACAAAATCAAGACAAAACCGTAGACAATGTCAGCTTGAATGTGTAATGACAACTTTGGATTCAGTGAATATCTGTTTTAGGGGAACATGCAGTGGTTCATCAGCGGTTCTTTATCCAACATCAACATTATTATCAACCATCCAATAAACACTTTGGTAAACACATCATCCACGCATTCTGTCGGCTATTGCAGTGACAACATGGTGAAGTAAACCCGATATGCCAAACTTGAGCATGAAGTAAAATTCCCCAGATTTGTTACTTAAACTTGTACTAATCCTCGTGAAAAAGAAACGGTGTACCCAATGTACCAAACCTCTTGACATATCCTCAACTGCGTGAGACACCGAAGTGATAGCTACTTTGTGGGTAAAGCGAGAAAGAATCACAACCGTAACTAAATAGCCAATCTTTATCACACTCAATAAACGCCCAAATAAGTCATCTTCACGGAAGGGTAGAAAGAAAGAAGACGAAAATAAGTAAACGCGCCCGGAAAACATCACTTCAAATCCAAATAAGAAATACCGAACAAACAACCCCGTAGTCAACCTTGATCAAATATCAATTCAAGCCATGAAATATCTTCCGTGAAAATGTATATTCAAAGTATCAACCCACATCACAACATATCCGGTCCAATTAGACTCCTTTCGGCCCATTCCACTCGTTTAAACCCATGAGACCCTATCCAAATCCACGAGGCCCAATGATGTCAAGATCAATAAACTTTGGCCCGTGTATATCATATCTCAATCCAAACCAAGGATGTAATCTGAAACAATCCCTCACACAAGCGCTCACATAACATAAACCTTATTAACCCCACATGATCATAGCATTATACGGTTAGTAAAACACGCTACAATTCAGTTAACATATTCTTACTAACACATTAAATATCCTTCAATAAAACACACGGTCCATTCAAATAACACTCACTTGATCCATTCATAGTACCACTCAAGTCCACGAGTAGATCCAACATATATCATAATAACCTCGGTCATGTATTTGGCCCATTTAATAATTCAAGAGATGCAGCCCATAAACACACTAAGCGATCCAAAGCACCTCAACCCTAATTTTCTGGGGTTATAAAAACACACTTAACTCATTCTTACCCAAAACTTTCGAAACCCTAATCATCTCTGAAAACTAGTTCGCCCCCATCATCACAGATATCATCCTACTCCAAAACTTCATTCAACCTAAACCTAATCTCAATAACAAACGCCTCCATCAGTTTATGAGTAAAAAACGTATGCTTATGTTCGGGCACACAAACAATACGCTTCGAACATCTTCATGACCTCACCACAGGGTTGGCTCGAATTCAATC
Organism: Chrysanthemum makinoi; assembly: GCA_910596185.1. Lineage (NCBI taxonomy): Eukaryota > Viridiplantae > Streptophyta > Magnoliopsida > Asterales > Asteraceae > Chrysanthemum > Chrysanthemum makinoi. Next base: position 233,519,787 of record OU343224.1, on the reverse strand, counting down.
ATAAATGCCACAGGGATGGCTAAGAGGCGTGAACAAGGTTTCATTACAATCCTCTAACACGGTAAGGTTTTGATAATCCTTTTGGTTTGAGAGTCTTAAACGAACCATGGAACCGATTTAACATATTTGTTAAAATCGTTTCTTTAATTCGTATATTGTCAAGTCATTGGATCAATGATGATTACTAACTTCGTGTACTAGACCTTTGGTTATGATGAGCTTTTGAGTACCACGAGTTTAGTGAGGCTAAGATATGTTAACCTTTTGTTTGAGTCGAGTCTTGGATTTGTGTTCATGGATTAGATAAAACCGAACCATAAAGAAAAAGAAATTAACCATTATGTTATTTTCTTATCTTAGTGTTCGTAAAGTATGTAGATCGAGATCAATGATGTCGTGACCATGTGAGAGGATCATGTTATATATGATTTGATAGTTCACAATGGTTTGAGCACTGAGATCCTAATGTTTCATATCATTTCAGTTTAGATGTGGATATGAATCTATTTTGAATGAGATTGAATAGATGTTGTGAAGTTATGATGTAGATGTGGAAACGGTCTTAGTTGTGGTCGTGGTCAGATGTTCTTCTCCTTCATCATTTCTGTCAAGTTTTTTCAGACAAGTCACTAGATAGATGGCAAGTCGCTAGATAGACGGCAAGTCGCTAGATAGACAGCAAGTCGCTAACATTAACAAAGCACAACTCGTTACTTGTTAAATAACAAGTCGCTAGGTCAAGTCGCTAGGTCATTTTCATCACAAGTCGCTAAGAAAACAATGAATCCGGACACTTGTTCAATCAACTCGCTAGCATGAATATCAAACTTTTTATTTGCGTTCATACTCAAAGTTACCCAGAAAAATAGACAAATAAAGCTCAATATTTACCCGGTTTTGACAACAAATAAAGACCAAAATGACCACTTTGACTTCACTGAAATATTATTGTTTGACCACATATATATCACAGCTTGTGGAACGAAGAAACTAGTCACAAGGATACTGTTTTGGACAAAGATATTGACACAACACATGTAAAAACCAGTTTGGACTATGAAGTTTTGACCAAAAGAAGAATCCAAAATACATGTTTACAAACAGGTTACCAATGGATAAAACATTTTCGACCATTAACTAGTACCAAAAACAGTGTAAAACATGAATCGAACCCACAATAAATCATCAAAAACACAATAACCATGGTGCAAAACCACACAAATCAACACAACACAATAACCTTGGCTCTGATACCAATAGTTAGGATCTTAATATTATTGTGTTGATGATTCGGGTGGTCTTGGATGATGGAAATACATGTTAGCCATTTAGAGAGAGAAAGAGATAAGAGGGTGTTTTCTTGGTAGAGACTTGCTTCACAAATGTAAGGTTAGATTATGAGAAAAGCACCACCTCTTCCAAGGATGGAAGGGGTATTTATAGTTACAGACATAACGACCTCCTGACGGCCTGTGGATCAGGTATACAGTGGGTAAAGACCCGTCATTCCTCCACGGTGTTGCACTAAACTAAACTACGCTAAAAACTAACTAATAAACTAACAAATAACGTAACTAACTATATGTCTACGAGCTAACTTATGCTAGATAATATTTGAGGTGACCGACTCTTCACTATGTAATTTTCTAATTCCTAACATCATCAAACAAGAACTGTCATGAGATTAGGCTAAATCGGTTTGAGTAACAACTTGATTCTAGCTTGATCTTTGCAACTCATCAAACAAGAACTGTCACTCATATGAAACTGAAAACAAGTGGTTTGAAGAAAATCTTTTGAAAATTTGGCTCGATTACGGAATTGCTTACACATATGAGACTACTACTCCCTTCATTGCATGATTCTTCCTAAATTAGACATAGGTGATCAGGATATGTATAATTTAGGAGTAACTATGCAATGCTTGGACTAATCGACTCATATGATGTTTGGTGTTGAGTCAACTGATGTTAAAATTGTGATAGGGAATGACAAGGCATTCTCCACATTGGGGTATGAAGAAAGGATAATGGAATGGGTATCTGAAGACATCTATGTGAAAATCGATGTGAAATAGAAACAAATAATCCACATAACGTGTGTATAAAACCGCATGTATAATGAGTATGCACTTATAATGATATGATGAGATGCTATGATGATGTAGTTATAGTCTAGGGTCAATGATGCAACCTAGTTCTCTATAACCGTTGCCTTGATACCAACCTGTCACACCCCCAAATTATCTGTTTTGCAGCGGAATGGAATACCTGGGGGATGAATGTCATAGCATCAAAGTTACAGTTATATCGAACGACCTAAAGTGTCATTTTGAAAATATCATTTGATTAAGTAAAATAATCAGAGTTTACAAAACATAGGTCTCAATAGATTTCCAAAGTACCAAAATGAGTTTGTTACAATCAAACGACAGTTAAGTGCATAAACATATATGTGAGACGCGTCGTCACCGCGACTCTATGATAAGTCCACATGAATGCCATGAAGTGAATGCCTTAGATACCTAAGATAAAACATGCTAAAAGTGTCAACACAATGGTTGAGTGAGTTCATAGAGTTTGTTTAACATGTAAGGCTTTTAAAGAATGTTCACGCAGGAAAGGCAAAGTTTTTGGTCATTTAGAATAGTCCACAAAGCAAAGGCATTGTAAATCTACTCAGTTCCAAGTTCCATCCATACAAAACTTGCAACCTGTGTGTTCACAACCCACTGCCAAAAGTACTATGTCTAGTAGTCAAGTATACGTTGCCATAATAGTTCACAATATAGCACCCCGTATATAATAATGTATGCCAAGCAGAGCCCCTAGAATAAATAATATGCGTTCCGTAACATAGTGAACGAGAGGTTGGCCGACCTCTAATAGCGCTATCCATACTACCTACCGATAGGAGACTAACAATGCGAATGTACGAACGATACATCATACAACTATTATATACAATTAAGAACACTCCGAACATGGGAGAATTTGCACTGCTCCGTACAAGGGAGACTTTAAGTCGATAATGCTCCGTAACATGGGGAGACATAATATAAAGTGAATACGGTTCATTAAGTTCAAAACAGGTCATAAGTTCATAATTAAGTTCAAGTATTACATTCAAGAGTTCGTAATTAACTTCAAGTGTTCCATTCAAAATTTCGTAATTAAGTTTAAGAGTTTATGTCGAGTTCAAAAGTTCAAAACAGTCAAAGAGCTCAAAATACATCAAAAGGTTCAAAATAGTCAAAGGGTTCAAAATCAAGTCAAACAAGTTCAAAATATATCAAAAGGGTCCTTTACAAGTTAAAAGAGTTCAACTATATGTCAAAAGGTTCAAATCAAGTTCAAAGTGTTCAAATATATGTTAAAAGGTCCAAATCAATTTAAAAGAGTTCAAATATATATGTCAAGAGTTCGAATCAAGGAAAGTGATTCAAATAATAGTGTTCATAACATAGTAATCAATTTAGTTCGGGCATAATCTACTTACTAGCATAAGTAGTGAAACAACAGTTATTTAAGTTCATATAAGTGTAAAGTAAAAGCAATTAGTTGAGCATGTATCTCCCCCGAAGAGTTTATAAAACAATTATACGAGTAAAAGTGGGGCTACGAACTCACCTGATGCAATGATTATGATGACAAAAGTGGATACACTGAAATGAGGTGCGATATCTATCTGCAACCTAATATGAATGATATGTTCTAATGTAAGCCATGAAACAATGTCGTGCATGCAAACTCATATGATATCCATACCACTTGTGCATTTTTGAAAATGAAGTTTATCGTCGAAACACACGTTTATGACATCTCGTTATGTTATAAAATACTTTACAAGTACTTACGTTGAAACAACATCCTACAATAGTCGTTAAGTGATAAATCAAGAAATATAGTTTTTTCGTCGCAAAATAATGTACTTTGATAATTCGTGAAAGTGGCTAAGTGGCCTCGAAGAGCTAGTCGTAAAATAGTGAATATCGAGTGTTAGGAAACAAACTCAATGATTTTAGAAAGCTTGTAACATTATCTAAAAGTCATAACACTGAACTTTTATCCATACGAGTTCCGATCATAAAGAAAAATAATGGTGAAGTGAGGTAGTTGAGCTAAAAATGTAGTTTATGGTTAGTTTTCGGGAAAGTTTGAGTGGCCGTATTTTACTCGTTAGAACTCCGTTTGAGGAACGGCTGGTCATTTTGGAAAATAGGCCGGGTGAACTAACTATTACTCAGAGATACTATTTTACCAAAACCAACTCGATCATTGAGAAAAAAGGCTCCAAACATGGGTACCCGAAAAGACAGTTTCAACACTTAGAAATATTTTAGTAAAAGCTTATGGAAATAAGTAGTGAACGTCGGTTTTCAAATGCTTGTATCTCGGTCATTATAAACTCGTTTTCTACGTTTTATATATCCTTGGTTTCGTGTTAATGTATACTAATATATTTTTGAAAAATCGACTCCTCTAGTTTACGTTAAAAACTCGTTTTTGTCCTTAGAAAAACCCTTAACAGCAAGTACATTTTCAGAAAATAGTTTTCGTCGTTAAACTTGAAACTAGCGTAACTTCTTCGTTATAAACCCGTTTTCACCCGTTCAAGCGGCCACGGTTTCGTTTTTAAATCTATTTTCTGAATATCTATACCAAAATAATCCCCAGCCTACTGTAATTTCCAGATTTTACAAAACGTTACAGCCCTTAATTATAAGTTGTCGAAAATGATTTTTCTAGTGTAATACTTGTTCTAAACCCTTCCAATCAACACCAAAACTATTCTAAACCTACCATACACCTTCTTAGGGTGTCATGGGTTCCTAAACTTCATCAACAATGATAGGTTTCATGGGAATAATTATAGGATAGTTTAAACTAATAATAGGTAATAAAAACAAATAAAAGTGGTATGAATCATAGAATACATGCATGTTTTTGTACTAAAATGATAAAATAGATCAAGAATATGAGTATGAAAGTTATGAAAAGTAATATCTAAGCTTACTTGGATGATTTAGTGAAAAAGATGAAAGAAACCTTAGTGAAACCTTGAGATTATTAACTAAAACCCTTTAGTAACACACAAGTGTACTTAAATGATCTTGATCTTGAAAAAAATAATGATATTGATCTTGGTTTTGATGTTGGCCAAACCCCCATGGATGAGCAAGAGAGTGTTCTTGCTTTTTCACCTTAGAAATATTTAGTTGTATGTATTTATTTTCTTGAAATCAAATGCAAGTATAGGAAATATCTAGCCACAAGGGCATTTTGGTCATTTAGGTAGACAAATCAAAGTTGGTAACTCTTATGACAAAGGGGGGGGGCATCAATAAAAGGGTGCAAGGATTTATGTGATTTTAATGAATAAATGCATTTAAAGTTATGTATAATGTATAGTTTGTACATAAAATTAATTATTAAGTGTAGCGTTAGCTAGAAATCGATTTTAACGGAACAAAATAAATTATATCGAAGTCATAAAAATTATAAAAATACATTTTTCGCAAGAATTGAGTGAATAAATAATTATCGAGTTGAATTTACGAAAACCGTCGTAAATATATATATATAACAATTTATATACCAAAATAAATTTAAAACATCGGGTAAACTAATAATATAATTTTTATAGTCTTAAAATGAGTATAAAAATAAATTAGGACAATTGTGGGAAGTGTCGGATCAATTGATCAAAATAAATGATCGTGCGATAGCGTTTATTTAATAAAAAAATATACGTTAATGAAATATGCAAACCAATGCGTGAACTAATATGAAATGATGTTACTGATGATGTACAGACTAACTCTAGTCTATATGAAATGTTCTCAATGATGTTCCATGAATACGTGGCTAAATCCTTATGGTTACGCGAATTTTAAAACTCGTAAACCTAGTTTACAAAAATGATGAATAATAATCGTGAATATAAATTTTTCTCCGGGAATGAATAGTGTTTTGTGAATAGTAAAATTTTGAAATAACCTCTCAAAATATCAAATCGACTTAAAAAACGATGAATAGTAAAATGATGAATAGTAACCGATGAATAATAAATTCCCGAGATGAATAGTAATTTTTTTTAAAGTTTGCAAAATGACCAGAAATTAAGAATTGTGACAATCTCAAACACAATTCACCTCAAACTACTTCTCATCTATATTCACTTCCAACCTCAATCTAATTCTCATCCAATTTCAAAATGTCAAAGAAAAATATCCCACAATCAAAAAACCGACGATCCCGACTACCCCAAAATCATCCGAATTTGAATTTCTCGCTGGAAAACAACTTCGAATTAACCGGAAACAAAACCGGCCTATTCGCATTCGTCCACAAAGTTTTGAATATCAATCACAACTAGCACAACCAAATCAAAACCCCAAAACCCGTTTTATGTTAACCGTCCTTTTGTCCCACCGCAACGTCCTTACACCGATTACCGGCAAGAACCTAGTGGGTCGTCGTATCATCCAAACATGGACTTCATTTATCCTCCTCAACCTTATTCCCCGCTTCGAAGTACTAATCTTGACATGAATTTGGAAGATTTTTTGCCGGAGTATCCGACACAAAACTACCAAACTCAAGATGCTTCGGTGGGGCAAGGTTCGGGTCACGGTTCGTACCACGGTTCGAACCATGATTCCATTCCCGTTGAATATTCTGATGATGAAAAAACCGACGATGCTGAAGAAATGTCCCCCATCAAACCAAAGCAGCCATCAAGACGTGCTTCAAAGGCCAAGGACAAAGGCAAGAAGCCCGAAGCAAGCAAGGCGAAAGGCAAGAAGACTGTTGAAGCATGGACAAAGGCGGAAGAGAACGCGCTTTGTATAGCTTGGGTTCATGTGTCGGAAAACTCGGAGAGACGAAATGCCTTGAACCGCTTCCGCTTTTGAGAGTTAGTGATAGAGTACTTTAAAAATTAAATTGGCTCAGACCGAACCTACGACTCCATCACTACCAAATGGAAGAATAGGATTCGTAATAGGGTTGGTAATTATTGCGCTATCATTGATAATATCAAGAATAACCATGGAAGTGGTGAGAATGATATATACGACACTTCAAAAGCTCTTACAGAATACCGTATGATGTACGGTCATGATTTTACTTTGGAGGAGTGTTGGAAAGTTTTAAAGGGTCATGATGCTTGGAAGAACACTGAGATGCCGGCTTTCCAAACGAATAGTCGGAAGAAAACAAAGGGTTCTACCACTACACCGGGTTCAACCCAAGCTCATGATCCTTTGGATGTCCAAGATGTTGATGATTCTGATGATGAGGAGGAGACTAGAGAATCACGACCGATAGGTCATGACAAAGCAAGGAAGAAATCATCCTCCTCCTCTCGTGCTGATGATGAACCATCAAAATCATTTGTAAAATCCATCGCTAAAACTTTCTTCAAATTCAAGAAGCCGTCAAAAGGGGAGAAAGGTAAGAATAAGGAGGGTTTAGAAGATGCGTACATACGGTTGGGGGAAAAAGTGCTGGAGATGAAAAAAGAGAAACTTGAGCTCTTGAGGCTATCAAAACGGGAGACCGACATAATCTTTTACAATACCCCAATCGACCCAACTTTGACCGGACGACAACCAGAAGAATTGACGAAAGTCAAGGCAACAATCAAGGAACGCTATGGTTTAGATTATTAGTTTAAGTATTGTAATGTTTATATTAATTTAGTATTCTAATTTTTATTTTAATTTTAATGAATTTAAATTTGATGTTTAAAATGTTTGAATTAAAAAAAAAAAAAAAAAAGTCAGTTATCGACTGTGGCATCCTGGTCATGTCTGGTCGCCGGAGAGAGAAAGCTGATGTGGCACCTGGTGACATGGATCATGTTTGGTCAAGAGTGTGCCCAGCCTTATCCAAATGTCTTGAGAGACTTTCTTATTTTCTCTCTCTTGAATCAAGTGTCCCCACCCACTTTAGATCTTTTAGATTAATAGTAGACGTGATATTTAGGAACAACAACAGTGTAAAAGGTACTTGTGTCCAGAGTAAAAGCAAGCATGTTCTCGCCCCAAAAGTTGTAAAGCAAGTAGTAAAGCGAGTAAAAATGTGGGGATATAAACTCATGTAAAATTTTTAAGTACTTGTTTCCGAAAGGAAGTAATTGAAAGTAGTTGAAATGTTTAAACATGTGATGAGTAACGAGCAATATGTCCAAGTGAACGAACATGTATTTAAGTAAAACAAGCATTTATTCTCACCCCAAACTATTTCAAAACAAATAAAATATGGACCATGAACTCAGCTTAAGTAAAGGTAGTGATACGAAAATGAATCAATCAAATAATAGAGTACAACGGTTCCGGAACGCGACCTAAGTAGATAATGGCCCGACTTAGTATTATGCTAAATGAAATGAAATGATGCAAATGTGTTTTCAAAAATTTGTAACCACTATGACCTATAATGAAGGAACGTTATGATGTAATTAATGGGTCGATTAATTATCATGATTTCATTATTTGGTTCTAAGTTTTCCTATAAAAAGGAACACACATCTGCATGGAATAGACACAAAAAAACCTAGACACTTAGAAGCGAAAATGGTTATTGGTTTGTGCCTAATCCAAAAACATTATACTTAGTCTTATCCCAAAGAGATATTTGTGATACTCTGGCATTAGGGTCAAATAATTTCTTTTAGGAAGTGATAACACGATTCTAAGAGATATCCAATTACATTGATTATGTTAACCTTACTAACAAACATTAACCAACAGTCTTGTCATATATGAGGTGGGTTGCGTCCTACTGAATAATTTGCATATGCTTCGCAAAATGGTGTAGTTTAGAAACTGTTGGATGTAAACAGACCCTGTTTGAAATCACGTGACCCTCACTTCACAATTGGATCGCAGCATCTTCATCGTCGTTTCATTCGAAATCGAGTGTGCTGGAAAATGAAAGAGAATGGTGTCATCGTAATCGGAATGAGACGGTGGTGAAAATTGTTCAATTTGGGTTAAAGAATATAGGTGTGTATGACAAGATATGGTCGAATATGTGAAGTTGGTAATACAATAGGCTATCAAATAAAATGTTAAATAAGTGTGCAGTTGGTCTAGAAGGGTATAACGTGATTTAGTGTACTTAAAAAAAATATGTTACAAAATTAAATTAAGCTGAAAAGTCGCATCTTGGTTCACATACATGCAATTTTTCCTTAAGTAGAGCATATAGTTGCGGTGACAAATGGTCATCGGTTATCACCGATTAACAATATGCTCGTGCGTAGTTGCGTACAACACTTACGTTATTGTCAACTATCTCGTCTTCAAAATGAAATAAAAAGTCGAACACAAACCATTATCCTTTCTATGTACAAAATGATGAACGTTATTCCACTTATTTCAGAATCTTATTCATAAACAAAAGGGTTTAAAATTTCCACTTATTTCAGAATCTTGTTCATAAACAAAAGGTTTAGAATTTCCACTTATTTCAGAATCTTCCAAAATACAAAATCTGAAAATGTCTCTCTTTAGTTGAACCATGTGCTTTAGCATCCCATCATTCTGTCTATCTTTTGAGTTAAAAAGCAAAAGAAGATATTACATCTTTTTTAGAAAACCAAAAGTCTCGAAAACTTGTTTAAGTTAAAAGTTATATTCAAGTGAAGGTGGACCAATACAACTGGCCACTTTATACAAATACAATCGGGGGAGAATCAAACCTTGCTTTTGCTTGCTGACATACCATTTTTATTCTTAAGATTTTATTCCCTGTTGACTTCAGGTTTACAAGATTGATGTTGCATATATGATTTTATAAAGGAGAGAAACCCTAGCTATTGACTTTGGAAAAGATATGAGAGTATGCTTGCTTGATTTTGGTTCTCGCTTTGTGCATGGAATCTCTGTGAATTAGTAGCAAAACCCTAGTATGGAATATTTTCTTTATTATCTAGATCTTTCCTTTCCTCTTTGTGCTTTTAATATATACTGAGTATATGATTATATCCATCTGCAATTCTGCATAATCTTCATCAATTCCTGTGCATCGTATCTCTTCTCTCTTAAAAATTATATAATGTGTGATAAGTATTCATTAGGACCCACAGTCATCGACCGTCTCTATAATTAGTTAGTCTCGTGAAATAATCTCGTTAGTTTTGGTGGCATCGTGTCAAGGTGAGTTAAACAAATATCAAAAAATAAATAATAAATAAAACTCAAAGATCAAATTAAGCAATTTTAGCTGATTATTTTTCAATTAAGATTAAAACTAATTTTCCAAATTTTTTTTAAAAACAAAACAAAATATCTTACAAAGCCTTAATCGTTAAGTGACAAAAAAAAAAAAAAATTCTCGCAAAAAGTTTTTTTTTTTTTTTTATCTTTTCATAGATGAGCACTTCGATATATTTTCGACATTTTTAACCGATTTTTTTATGAGTATTAAATATTACACGATACGAAATCACATGTGATTTGTGATGTGAGTTTTTAATGTTTATATCACATGTGATTTTCAAAATTACAAATCAAATGTGATTTTTTTTACACAAATTTCAACACTAACATAAAAAAAACTAAAAGAAAAAACTTCGTCAAAAATATATATAAGTGTCCCCTATAATGAAATATAATTTTCCATAAAATGTGTGATATTGGCGGGAACACCCTGATTGCGGATTTGCGGGTGACTTTTAGCATCAGTCATTGTCCACTCCAAAAGGAATAGCTCCAACAACTCTTCTTGCCCAGTGGGGAACCAACTGGAGTGAGCAAGAGCCGATACTCAAACCATTGACCTTTTATCCACAAAATCTCTCTAATGAGCCCATGCGTTTTTCAGAAGTGAGTACCAACTGTCAGGGCCGTCTTTGAGGGTGTGCAAGATGGGCGACCGCTCAGGGCCACAAAATTTGTCCCGCTAATAATTATGTACATGTTTACACATATTTTTCGTGAAGAAAAAAGTATTTAGATGAAAAAATATTTTAAAGAGGAATATGTTAGAACGTTTAGATAACTAATTGCATTATATCTTTTAAACAGTGACACTTTATATATAACATTCCTTCTCGAAATAATTCAATATGTGATTTTGTCCGAAGCCCTCAAAAAATTTATAAATTCATTGGATGGCCCTGCCAACTGTGTACTAATACATAAAAGGTAACACTTAAGTTTTCATAACTGTAATTAGAAGGTGGAAGTTAATTTTGGGACGTAAGGAGTATAGATCTCTGTTGAATCACTCCTAAACCTTTATTCAAGTGTTAGTTACTCATATGTAATAGGTAGCTTATTATGGCCTTTATGTTTGTTTAAGGTCTAGCTTATGTAGAAGGGCCATGAGCTTAGGCCCATGTCCATTAAGGAAAGGATGGGAACTAGGAGTGTTGCCCTAGCTTCCCTCCTATAAATACTCTTGTAAACCTTCATTTGAAGGTTGGTTGTTCAATTTATTTCCTTTCACATACTCCTACGCATAACCGTTTACTTTCATACGTGTGTGTGTGTTTGGATAATTGTTCAATCGCCTCTCTATCTTTCTATTAAGCTTGTGTTGTAAAACTAGTGACCTAACAGTGGTATCAATCGCCTAACTAGTTGGGTGAATCGTTATTTCTTGAAGTGGGTTTTTGGTCCTACGCGTAGAATAACGTGATACTTTAGTTCGCTTAAAAACTCGTTTTTTACACTTTTTAATCCAAGATTCTTGTACTTTCAACGTTTTAAGGTGTTAAAATACTTGTTTTTCGCAAAAAGTTTCAACCTTTACGCGTGGATCTACGTTTTTAAGCTTGTTTTTGAACGAGGGTATAAACCTACGCGTAACCGTTTTGAGAGCTTTGGATCATCAAGTTTCACACTTTTGTGTCATTTTGGTGTTATTGAAGCTATTTCATCACACAAAAACTGGTTTAGAAACATTTTTGGACAGAATCATTTTTACGAGTAAGATTACGCGTATCAAAACCCTAATCTTACGCGTAACATTATCCGTGGTTTGATCGTCAGTTTCGTGGTTTACTCCGTGTTTTCTTTCTTGGATAAGCCTGAAAATACGTCGACTTTGGATATCTTTTGCACTGTGATAGTGTAAAAGATCATTTGGGCAAAACCCTAAACTTACGCATAAGCATAAAGCTTACGCCAGAAATCCCACGCATAAGATTCATCTTACGCCTAAGCCTAGTCTTACGCATAAGGTAATCCTACGCCTAACTTTCTACGCCTAACTTTGTGTCTACGCATAACTTTAGTGCCTTTACCCTACTTACGCGTAAGCTAAATCTACGCGTAACTCTTGATTGTTACGCGTAACTTTGGTGTTTTTACGCATAAGTCCTACTTGGTTTATTGTGATTACTACGCCTAAGGACACTTCATCAACAAAGGTTCATTCGACTACAAAGATCCATTTTTACCAACACAAGTTTTCAACATGTCACAACCACCATACTCTAACTATTTCCCTTACACTTATTCTCAACGTCAACAACAACTAACTCCACAACATCAACAATGGAATCAACAACAAGCAATTTATCAACAACAATTTAATCAACAACATACTCCACAACTTGGTGCAATTCCACCACCTCAAATGGTTCAAACACCACCAAGTCTTCAAGTTCAACCCTACACAAATGAATTCAATCAACATCCATCAAGGAACACTATGAAGGAACCCACTTGGTTTGCAAAGATGTGTGAAGCTTTAAGCAGCCAACAATCAATTCATGAGGCTGGATCACTTGATAGACCTCCAATGCTCACCGCAGTAGAAACTACGATCAATTGGTGATAAGGTTCTTTAGGTTTTGTGATCTGAAGAAGCCACATGGAAAGTTCTTAAAGAAGGTTATCTTGGAAGGTCCATTTCAGATGCCTACTGTTATCGTACCCGCCGATCCAAATGCTAATCCACCAAGAGATGAACAATCCAACATTGCTATCAAGTTACGACGAATGCAGAGGAACTTATACACTATGAAGCTGATGAACTTGCAATGCAATATATCCTCTTAGGATTACCTAACCCAATTCTTCGAAGTGTTGATGCTAAAAAGACTGCAAAGGAAATGTGGGATCATATTCATCTTTTTATGGAAGGATCTGTACTTGATGAGTGTGTAAATACTCATCATTTTTGGTCAAATCTGAACTGCAAAACAATTAAAAACACTCAGAAATGCATCAAAATACTGAAAATATTCCAAAATTGCATTTTATATGTTTCAGATGCAAAATGTTTAAAATCAGATGAAAAACGAACAAAGTTTGCATAATTGGCAGTTTCAGTCCCCCGACTTTCAAAAATTGGCGTAAATAGTCCCCGAGCACGTAATTTAAAAAGAAAAGTCACCAAAGGTCCTTTTGAAATCATAAGTTGTAATAATTAGTCCTTTGGTGAAAATTTGCAAAAGTTTTGAGAAATTACAAGTTTAGTCCCCGGAGTTTCAGGATTGGCAGTTTTGGTCCTTATATTTTTGAAGATTGGCAAAACCAACCCTTGGATTACATTTTCAGAAGTTACACGTGTGGTCCCTAGAGTTTCAGTTTATGCACATTTGGTCCCTAAGTTGTTAAATGTATGCAAAGTTAATCCTAAACCCAATAACTACCCAAGCCCAATCCACCCTAAACCCGGTCCAATCCACAAATCCAACCCGTTTACCCAAACCTTTTACCCGGTCAACCCCCAAACCCGGTTTAATAAACCAAACCCACCCACGTTTAAAATAATAAAACCGCTCACGGGTTTCCCTCCCCCTTCATCATCACCTATGCCTGTAACACTTCCCACACTCCATCATCATCACACCCACCTTATTCCCACCCTCCAAACACCCCAAGCCAAATGCATTAAATGCTCCTTTCCCTGTCCAAGCTATCAGAACCACTGGCAAATATCTTTTGGCCCCAAAATTTCATCAAACGGCCAATATCATCCCAACTCATCCAATGGCTCAAAAATACAAGTGGGATATGCTCAGAGGAGAGAGGGAAGTACTTTTGCTATAAAAAGGAGGAAGAAGGGAGAGTGGAGAGAGTAGTTTTTAGTTTTCAGTTTTCATGAATGTCGTTTTTAATGTTTAAGTCTTAATTAAGTTCTAAAATTGTACTTTTAATCTTCCTTGTATTAAACTCAAGCTATTATATCAGTTGTAACTAATTTTCAGTATTAATTCAAAGTTTGGTTAAGTTTCCTGTTTTTACATTTTCTATAATCAAATCTGTTTTAACATTACTAAGCATCAAGCTTCAAATAGCTTTATGTCAACTTATATAAGCTTATTCAAGCTGTTGATAGCTTTGAATAAGCTTATCAAACAGATTCAATAAACTTGGTACTTGGTCAACAAAAGTCAAACTGGAGCTCATTTGGAAATGGTTATAATATTGGGTTGATGCAGTGCTGGAATGGGGTGAATTTTAGTAGTTTAGTGTAGTTATGGTTCTGGATTAAGCTTCACATAAGCTGGATAACTTGTGAGTACTTATTCTATTTCAATATCTAGTATAGTTTGCAAAATCTATTGAGTCTGAATCTGTGGTTAGGATTAGCTTTTATCTGTTCATTAAGCTGTTGTTAGATTAGATTGATTCAGTTGATGTGTTAGCATAGGCTAGATAATCTTTTATGTAGTTACATTGCAAAACAGATTCTTGAAAAAGGGTGTTTGGATCAGATCAGTCAACTGTGATAGAGGTTAGTACATTGGACAAGATTTGTTGTTTTAGGCTTGTTAAGGTCTAGTTCACTCATATCTGTCTTAGTATTGCCTTTGCATAGCTCTTAAGTCAAAATCACAAATAATCTGCCCTAATTGCATATCTGTTGGAATTTTTAAAGAACAAAAGCTTGATTTATGTTTAGAATTCAGTAAAGCAGCTTATTTTAGTTTCATTTTAGCTTAACACATCATTATCAGTTCATAAATTGGACTCAAATTTCAGTTTAGTCAACTTTTCATTTCTGTTTCAAAAGTCAAAAATGAGTTGAGTCAGTTTTTGCCAAAGTTTGTTGATTTTTCATAGCTTCAATTCTGGTTCAAATCAAGTGAAATTGTGGACTTAACAACTTCAATTGGTCAATATTTGAAATGTGATTTTTGTAGATTTTTAGCAATTTTGTAAAAGCTCTAAATCAGCTTGTCAATTGGGTCAAAAGTGCCCTGTGCACTGACTCAGTGATAACTGAGTCTGCACAGGTTTGTGCAGAGTTCTCCACAAGCTCATTAGAGCTTGTCTTGGTTTTATTTTTGGTTTATAAGTCCTTTGCCAGGTCTAGTATAGGATCCCACATCTGGTTTTGAGTTTCAGCTTATTTGAGTGGCTTATTTTCAAGCTACAAAGTAGTAGCTAAAACCTGTTTTAGCCTTTAAGTGCAATTCACACTAGATTCTTGCATCCTTCTTTCCAAAGGTTTAGATTGGTTGATATGGGTTAGTATTAAGTAGTTATAGCATACTCTAGCTTCTGTGATAATTTGGTGCTCATTTGGTACATTTAGCTTATTTTGAGTGCTTATTTATAAGCACTTTTCACTGCAGCTTCATAATCTTGCACACTAGTATATGTTTTCATATTCTTTATAGACTTAGAATAATATTTTAGACTTTTCCTGAATTTTTCATAATATTTCATCACTGTTTGCTATTTTTCCTTATTTAAAACAGTTTTTAGGACTTTTTAATTAGCCTTTATTGCAATTAAATCAGAAAAACTTCAAAAAAATAAGTTTTCAATTTTCATAGATTAAGATAAATATAAAAAGCAAAAAAATAATTTTTCCAGATTTTTCTTAGTTAAATTTGTAATTTTTAGCAATTTAATTAGTTTTAAATAGTTTTTAATTCATAGAAAATAGAAAAATAATCAGAAAAATACAAAATTAGTTTTGAAAATTCTCTTTAGTTATTCTAGATTTTTGAAAAATAGTTTCACAATTTTCCTCTTTATTTTCATAATTTTTAGTATTTTAATTTAGTTTTAAAATTTTAAAATTAGTTTTTAATTTAAATTTATAAAAGAAAAATCAAGAAAATCTAATTTTAAAAATAGTGATAGAGTTTATTTAATATAATTTATCTTTTTAATTTTCTTTCATTTTTCCTTTGTCATCTAGTATCAATCACAAACCTTTTCCCGTTCATTATCACCTGATCACTATACGTTTGATTATTCAGTCGCACAACTCGTTGGGACTTAACGACCTGGGGAAACACTAAACTCCTCTAGATCTTCATTGCATTGTTTCTGAGCTGTTTGAAGTTTATTACGGTTGACCATTCACAAGTGGTTAGCTTGTGTGATAAACTTGACGGTTCGGAACCGATCAAATTTTGGCGCCGCTGCCGGGGAGCTGTGCTAATAGTCTTACGTTCAGCAGATTAGTGATTTGAATATTCACTCCTTGTTCATACCATCTATATATATTTATATTTTCTTATAAAAATCCAAAAATCCAAAAACATTTTAAAATCAGTTTTCAACAAACACAAAAACCCAAAAAGATTTTCTTTCTTATATTTACAAAATGTTTATCCAAAAACCCAAAAATATTCATCGTTACCCTCTTACCCTTTTTGATTCTTTATCCCTTTACCCTCTATCCATTTGATTCTAACTTCTTCTATTCTCATGGAATCTCTCAACTACGACGAATTCTGGAACGAAGTTGAAAAACTTCATACTTTATCACAAATGTCAAGAATTCGTGTTGTTCGTGATGATCCATTAATTTAGGGAAATGGAACGAGAAACCGTGACAAAGGACCGGTACTTCTCTCGATAATGGAGGTGCTAAATACGTCCAACCTACGGTTATCCAAAGATCTAACCCTCAATTGCTCCTAAGCCGTCTAAAATTGATCCTAAACTTTCACAATTTACGGTTAAAAGCAATCATGCAGAATTTAGACCGGTGACTAGCAAGAATGACTTGCCTAATCTTCACGTTTCTCAAGACCCAGAACCGGAGACCATAACGGAAGTGGTGGAAATTGCTAGCTCTCAGAGCACACCACTTGTCCCACCTCCGGATTTTTCAAAATGTTCTTCAAGACTTGATAGTCATTCGAATCACCATGTTGGTTTTGTTGATTCTTTGAATGAACCGATTCCTTCTCATAACTCTCAAATGGAGTCGTTTATTCCTTGTGTCGGTTGTGGTGATCCTCTTTTTGGTTCACCATGTCGCTGGTGTACGTGTGTACAGTGTGGTAATGATATTCGGAACGGGAGTTGTTTTGTTTTGTGGTTCGAGGAATTCATTTGATTATGATCCTAATCCGAACTCATTTAACGACCCCTCAAACTTTTCCAATTACCCACCACAGCCCGACTTATCTTCATATAATCCACATAACTACTGTGAAAATTGTGGAGGTCCTCACCAAGGATTTGAGTGTCAATCCAGAAACACGTTTGTCTATGAACAGTTTTCCGGTGATGCTCAGAACTTTGGTTATGACCAATATCCATATAATTCACCTGTCCAGACTCAACAGTTTTATTGTTGTGAGAATTGTGGAGGTCCTCACGATAATCTTCAATGTCAACCGTGGAATCAAAATTACTATACTTCCGGTTTTGACAATTTCCAACCTCCACTGCACCATACGGTTCAAACTCCACCTGAGCCGTTGTCTCAAGAAATTTCCCAAGATTTTGAAACCGCAATGAAAACGCTTGATGATATGATTCGTAACTTTAAGAATCAAGTGAGTGGTGAAAAGACCATGGGAGAATTGCTAGCCGAAGAACGAGAGGCTCGCAATTCTAGGGAAGAATTATTGGTCTTAGAGCATGCAGCCCTAAGGCGTTCCCAATTTCTTAAAGCAGCTATGTATGATGATGACGAGGAGAGTTTTTATCCTTTTAAAGATAATATTTCTCAACTCCCTCAGTCTGTTATCACACCCGAGATTCACACTCACTCTCTTATTATGTGGGACGAGCATCTTGACACTGTTCCTGAAAAGGAATCGGACGAATTCATAAAGTCTAGTGTCGAGAACCTTGTCCCAATCCCAAGAGAGTCACTGGGAATTCTCGAGCATTTGTGTGATATCCCTACCCCTCTTGTCTTCCCAAAAGATCATGTTGAGATGTTCTCCGATTCTGATGATGATGATTCGTTATCTTGTGGAGACATCGTTTATGTGGAAGATTTACCTTCTGAGCTTGTTAGCTTAGAAGAAGAGAATGCTGAAGTTACTGACACCGAAATCAAAGATGAAGCACTTCGTGCAACATTATTGAATGTTAATCTTCTCATTTCTAGAATCGAGGCTTTTAATGAAAAGCCTATTTCATCTCCTATCCCCATTAAGGGTAGTTACATTCTTTCCGATGATTCTAATCCGGAAATGAAAGCCTTCTGTTTTGATAACATGGGAGAGAAGATTAGTGGCTGTACCACTTTTCATTCTCATAATTCTCTCCCCGATTATGAATCATTTACATTGGAGGAGTTCACCAAAGTGACCCACTCATATCAATTTCAATATGATTCATTCACCTTCAAGGAGTTCTCGATGAACTCACTCATATCATATCTCCCGCGAGTATGATATTTCTACTTTGATCTCGACACACCCATAATATGTCTTGATCAAGCGAGCTTAACTGATGAGATTCATGAAACTATGAATTCTCCTATTGAGGATGAAGAGTTAGTCATGATTTTTATCATGATTTTCTTTCTTTTCTTCATATATTCTGTCACTTCTCCTGTTCTTCACTCCTTCGAATGAAGATATTATCTTTGATCCCGGCATTTCCATGTACCATTATCTTGAGCCGGGAATATATCTCATCGGTGTGGAACTTTCACGTGCTTCAAATGTTTGTCCAAACATCTTGAATGAAAGTCCGATGGAGATTGTTTCTTCCACTTTGCTTCCCCATGAACCAATGAATGCGGGGTCGAGTCAAGCTAGCGACTCGGGAATCAAAAACAGTAGCACACTATATGGGTTTTCACCCGTATTTCTGACTTCTTTCTACTTTCTACCATCCTGGTGTGGGGGAGTTGCCCCCCGCTGTTGTATATAAGTTTTCATTTCAAAAAAATATAAAAAAATATAAAAAATAAAAATAAAAATAAAAATAAATAAATAAAAATTTTCAAATAATGGCCGTAGTATTTCCCTTTTACGTTCTATGTTTCGGCATAACCGCCGGTACTTTGAATATTGAGGGCAATATTCATTTCTAGTGTGGGGGGGAATTCTCACGAATTTTATCATGTAATTATACCACCCAATTCCCCCATTTTTGGCCAAAATTATTTTTTGGAGTAAGTGTTTTGCACTCACTCAGCTTACGGTTATCAGTCCGCCATGTCTAATAGACAAAAGGATTGGCTAATCCAGGAGCAAATGGCTCTTGGTAAAGATATCTCAAATCCGTTGACGGCTTGCAATTGGCCCAAAATTGTATGGTGTTCAGCTCACCATATCTGTAATTAGTGAAGAGTTGGCTAGCCCGCAAGTTTATGGCTTGTGGTAAAGGCAGTTGGAAAACCATAACTGGTAATCGACTCACCAAAGATATTTTATCTAAGAGTTGGCTAGTCCAGAAGCAAACGGCTTCGGGTAAAGACAAACCAAATCCGTTGGAAGCTGGTGATTTGCTCAAAATCATATGGTTATCAGTGTACCATAGTTCTTACTTGAACTGAAACATTTAGCTACTCCAGAAGTGATGGCTTTTGGTAAAGAGATTCAAATCCATTAAGTTTTCTCAAAAGATTGCTAGGGACTAGCAATAGTTTAGTGGGGGGGATTGATGAGTGTGTAAATACTCATCATTTTGGTCAAATCTGAACTGCAAAACAATTAAAAACACTCAGAAATGCATCAAAATACTGAAAATATTCCAAAATTGCATTTTATATGTTTCAGATGCAAAATGTTTAAAATCGATGAAAACGAACAAAGTTTGCATAATTGGCGCGTTTCAGTCCCCCGACTTTCAAAATTGGCAGAAATAGTCCCTGAGCACTTATTTTAAAAGAAAAGTCATCAAAGGTCCTTTTGAAATCATAAGTTGTAATAATTAGTCCTTTGGTGAAAATTTGCAAAAGTTTTGAGAAATTACAAGTTTAGTCCTCGGAGTTTCAGGATTGGAAGTTTTGATCCTTATATTTTTGAAGATTGGCAAAACCAACCCTTGGATTACATTTTCAGAAGTTACACGTGTGGTCCCTGTAGTTTCAGTTTATGCACATTTGGTCCCTAAGTTGTTAAATGTATGCAAAGTTAATCCTAAACCCAATAACTACCCAAGCCCAATCCACCCTAAACCCGGTCCAATCCACAAATCCAACCCGTTTACCCAAACCTTTTACCCGGTCAACCCCCAAACCCGGTTTAATAAACCAAACCCACCCACGTTTAAAATAATAAAACCGCTCACGGGTTTCCCTCCCCCCTCATCATCACCTATGCCTGCAACACTTCCCACACTCCATCATCATCACACCCACCTTATTCCTACCCTCCAAACACCCCAAGCCAAATGCATTAAATGCTCCTTTCCCCTGCCCAAGCTATCGAACCACTGGCAAATATCAATTTGGCGCCAAAATTTCATCAAACGGCCAATATCATCCCAACTCATCCAATGGCTCAAAATACCAAAGGGATATGCTCAGAGGAGAGAGGGAAGTACTTTTGCTATAAAAAGGAGGAAGAAGGGAGAGTGGAGAGAGTAGTTTTTAGTTTTCAGTTTTCATGAATGTCGTTTTTAATGTTTAAGTCTTAATTAAGTTCTAAAATTGTACTTTTAATCTTCCTTGTATTAAACTCAAGCTATTATATCAGTTGTAACTAATTTTCAGTATTAATTCAAAGTTTGGTTAAGTTTCCTGTTTTTACATTTTCTATAATCAAATGCTTTTAACATTACTAAGCATCAAGCTTCAAATAGCTTTATATCAACTTATATAAGCTTATTCAAGCTGTTGATAGCTTTGAATAAGCTTATCAAACAGATTCAATAAACTTGGTACTTGGTCAACGAAAGTCAAACTGGAGCTCATTTGGAAATGGTTATAATATTGGGTTGATGCAGTGCTGGAATGGGGTGAATTTTAGTAGTTTAGTGTAGTTATGGTTCTAGATTAAGCTTCACATGTGGATAACTTGTGAGTACTTATTCTATTTCAATATCTAGTATAGTTTGCAAAATCTGTTGAGTTTGAATCTGTGGTTAGGATTAGCTTTTATCTGTTCATTAAGCTGTTGTTAGATTAGATTGATTAAGTTGAAGTGTTAGCATAGGCTAGATAATCTTTTATGTAGTTACATTGCAAAACAGATTCTTGAAAAAGGGTGTTTGGATCGATCATAACTGTGATAGAGGTTAGTACATTGGACAAGATTTGTTGTTTTAGGCTTATTAAGGTCTAGTTCACTCATATCTGTCTTAGTATTGCCTTTGCATAGCTCTTAAGTCAAAATCACAAATAATCTGCCCTAATTGCATATCTGTTGGAATTTTTAAAGAACAAAAGCTTGATTTGTGTTTAGAATTCAGTAAAGCAGCTTATTTTAGTTTCATTTTAGCTTAACACATCATTATCAGTTCATAAATTGGACTCAAATTTCAGTTTAGTCAACTTTTCATTTCTGTTTCAAAAGTCAAAAATGAGTTGAGTCAGTTTTTGCCAAAGTTTGTTGATTTTTCATAGCTTCTATTCTGGTTCAAATCAAGTGAAATTGTGGACTTAACAACTTCAATTGGTCAAGAGTTGAAATGTGATTTTTGTAGATTTTTAGTAATTTTATAAAAGCTCTAAATCAGCTTGTCAATTGGGTCAAAAGTGCCCTGTGCACTGACTCAGTGATAACTGAGTCTGCACAGGTTTGTGCAGAGTTCTCCACAAGCTCATTAGAGCTTGTCTTGGTTTTATTTTTGGTTTATAAGTCCTTTGACAGGTCTAGTATAGGATCCCACATCTGGTTTTGAGTTTCAGCTTATTTGAGTGGCTTATTTTCAAGCTACAAAGTAGTAGCTAAAACCTGTTTTAGCCTTTAAGTGCAATTCACACTAGATTCTTGCATCCTGCTTTCCAAAGGTTTATATTGGTTGATATGGGTTAGTATTAAGTAGTTATAGCATACTCTAACTTCTGTGATAATTTGGTGCTCATTTGGTACATTTAGCTTATTTTGAGTGCTTATTTATAAGCACTTTTCACTGCAGCTTCATAATCTTGCACACTAGTATATGTTTTCATATTCTTTATAGACTTAGAATAATATTTTAGACTTTTCCTGAATTTTTCATAATATTTCATCACTGTTTGCTATTTTTCCTTATTTAAAACAGTTTTTAGGACTTTTTAATTAGCCTTTATTGCAATTAAATCAGAAAAACTTCAAAAAAATAAGTTTTCAATTTTCATAGATTAAGATAAATATAAAAAGCAAAAAAATAATTTTTCCAGATTTTTCTTAGTTAAATTTGTAATTTTTAGCAATTTAATTAGTTTTAAATAGTTTTTAATTCATAGAAAATAGAAAAATAATCAGAAAAATACAAAATTAGTTTTGAAAATTCTCTTTAGTTATTCTAGATTTTTGAAAAATAGTTTCACAATTTTCCTCTTTATTTTCATAATTTTTAGTATTTTAATTTAGTTTTAAAAATTTAAAATTAGTTTTTAATTTAAATTTATAAAAGAAAAATCAAGAAAATCCAATTTTAAAAATAGTGATAGCGTTTATTTAATATAATTTATCTTTTTAATTTTCTTTCATTTTTCCTTTGTCATCTAGTATCAATCACAAACCTTTTCCCGTTCATTATCACCCGATCACTATACGTTTGATTATTCAAATGCGCACACCTCGTTGGGACTTAACGACCTGGGGAAACACTAAACTCCTCTAGATCTTCATTGAATTGTTTCTGAGCTGTTTGAAGTTTATTACGGTTGACCATTCACAAGTGGTTAGCTTGTGTCATAAACTTGACGGTTTGGATCCGATCAGTACTCAATCAGGAGGATTTGGAATCCAAAATTGCAGTGAATACTAAGTTCCTGAGTAGTCTTGGTCCTGAATGGGAGAAGTATGTCATTTTTCTCCGTCAAGCGAAGAATATGCATCATTCTACATATGGATTGTTGTACGATTACTTGAAGCCTCATGAAAAGGAAGTTGATAGGGAAAGGATTCTCCGTACTCAAATTGCTCCATCGACACATCCGGAAAATCAACAACTTGCCTTATATGCTCAAAACAGTTATTCTCCTCAACCAAAAACTCAACCAACTGCTACAATCACACCATATGATCCTTCACAGCCTCAATCTCAACAAACTCAATTGGTTCCATACAACAACAACAATGCTCAAGCACTTGTCGTGAAGCTAATGAGGAATCGATCCGTTCAAGCACTGCAACAAGGATTTTCTATGATTGCTAATGCTTTTAGCCGTTATACCAACAAATCCAACAATCGTATTCGTTCCTCATCTAACACAAGGAATCAAGCTGTTTTGAACAATGGACGAGTTGAAGTTCATAATCGTGGTGATGGTCGTCAGATGGGCGGTGGTCAAGGGTTTAATGTTGTGGGTAGGAATAACAACAGAGCTCAAGTGGTGGAATAGGGAAATGCTCAAAATGGGTTGAATGGTCTTCGATGCTACAACTGCAATGAGCAGGGACACCTGGCTAATGCATGCCCAAAGCCGAGGACAAGGGGCAGTGCTTATCACAAAGAAGCTCTTCTTTTGGCTCTTAAGGATGAAGCTGGTGGAACTCTCACGAAAAAGAACAGAGCTTTATGGAAAATGCATTCGATGATGATATGGAGGATTTGTAGGCCAATGCAGTTGTTATGTTAATGGCTAATATGCATGAGTTACACATGAGTGACACAGGCCCAGTATATGACACTGATGGCTTGTCTCAAGTACCCGAACAAACCATATTCATCTTGATCATTATCTCTCGCCAACATCTGAATCCGGCAAGGCTCAGAATGTTCAAAATGAGTCGTCCACATCTCATTCTGACGATTTTCAAATAGACCCCGTAGTTATATTTGACGATCAAGATGACCTTATGGTTTCCCTTGATACTCAAACTGACTCCGTGGTTATACTTGAGGATCTTAGTAATGATCATGTTGTGACTCACGTTGAACACGCCGAACTTTTGCCTCATCCATATTTTGCCCGTTTAATACAAGACCAACAAACCATCGTGGAAGAATGTCGTGCAATTAATCAGGACTTGAAAAGTAAAAACGCACTGTTAACCAAGGATTTTAAATGTTTACAAAAGCAACTCAACTTTTTCAAAACTCAAAAAAAAGTGAAAAGGTTTTGAAGCGTTTTGCTAAATCTCATCAAAATGAAAAATATTTAGAGAGACAGATGCGTATCTAGCCATTCAAGAATGCTTTGTTGTCTGAAATAGAACAACTGAAACATGAACATAAAAAGCAAATTAACGCTCACACCTTGGAAAATCAAAAAGCTAAGGCTGAGTTGTTAACTTGTCAAAAAGAGTTCTCTGCATACAAAAAGCATTCAACGAAACGAATAGATGATCATCTTGAAGAAATCATCGGCTTGCAAAACAAACTTAAAGAGTTTAAAACTGTTGTTTACAAACATGGTGAGTCGGTCACAGCTATTGAAAAGTTTACTTTAAAACCAAATCCAAATGACTATGGACCAAATCTTGCTGATTACAAACCTAAGCTTTCAACCAAATCATTCAAACCAAATCCTGAAGTTTCCAGTGCAGCATATAAAATTGATAATTCTGTTATGAGTGTTGTTGAATATCATCGTCAAGAGGAATTAGATGCAGAAGACGAGAGTCGATCAAAATTAGAAAATGTTGTTTACAACAAACCTTTTAACTATTCAAAAGCGGACTTTCGTCACACCAACGGATTCTTCTAACACACCAAGGATTATCATAAAAACGTCTGAGTCTTCTAATGTTAATCCCAAACCATATTATGCACAAACTTATGGTCCTTTACCTTCCATCAGTGAAGTAAACTCAAAACCCGAAAATCGCAAAATTCTTAGATATTTTGACCTTTTCATGGCTGACCTCAAAACTTTACAACATGAGATAGAATATCATTCTGAAATCAAAGTTCAACATTTTCAATCGCCTCGGGCGCGAGAACAAAGAGACATTTTTCAGAAAAATCTTTTACCAAATGTTAAAATTTGAAAAGTTGTGCATTGTCTTGGGAAAGGGACTTTCATAAGGAACTTGGATTGATGAAGGTCGTTTTCGAGAAACAGAAACATCTATTTCTAATACTAAACGTAAAAGAAAATGTTGAGAAAAGATGTTGATCGACTCTTGGAAGATGTCATCTGTGATGATGTCCATAATGTTGTGCTATTGAATTCTTTGTCATATGCATTTGATTATATCTCTGCTGATACTGTTGATTCTGTGGTAAATGTTGAGAAAACTGATAATGTGCTTCAGATCGAGTATTTAAAAGTTGAAAATAAACAATTGTCAAACGAACTTTCAAATGCAATACGTCGTCTTAATTGGTGTCAAAAAGATATTCAAGATCAACAACTTGCCTTTCACCACAAAATCGCCAAGTTGCGTGCAAAATCTTCTGATCCTAAAATTGAGCAACTGGATGATCAAAACGTGTCTTTTAAGTGTCAAATCTCAAAATATGAACAAGAACTTGTAAAAGTTAAAAAGGAATATGGTGTCATATTTGATTTACTCAAAAAGACTCGTGATGAAGCATCAAATGAACTTGATCATTATCTTGCACACACTAAAGAAGTTATGCATTTTGTCTTTGAAATATCCGGTCTAAAATCAAGATCTGATACACACTATCTTCAAGTTAAGAGAAATGTTAGGAAAGTATGAACAACTTCCGCCACCGTGATTAAGAGAATAGCCCGAACACTTAGTAATCGTGAACCTAGAATTCCTACTTTGCCAAATCACAAGTTGCTAACGCTTCCTTCTACTGAAACAGGGGAATAGTTGTGTCTTTTCCAAACGTCCCCGACTTCACGACCTAGGAGCACTACATCGATGAATAGGAAGTTGCTACCTAAGAAAAGATCAATAAGGAATGCTAAAGTAGAAGAACACCCTAGGACTATGAATAAGACTCACGTTGCTTCCACTATAGATATTGCGTCCGGCAAATGTAATAGAAATAGTGATGTAACGAATGCTAAACCGTTAAGTACTTTTGATATTCAGTCCGATGCACCTTGTGTTATTTGTCGTAAAAGTATGAATTCTGATTGTCATGACAAATGTGTTGCTAAAGCTATCATCTCTCGCTTAAGGAATCCTAAGATTTCGAATACCTCTAGGCCCACTAATCGTCTAAGTCATGCGGTTGGTAGACCGCTTCTTTAGATTCTAAAACGCATTGTTGTCCCCGGTAGCTCCGGTTTCACCTCCTAGGAATGTAGTACCACCTAGTGCATTCATTAAGACTAAAGCAAATACTAGTTGGAGATGGCAGAAATGGATTTATAACACACTTGGATTTAAATGGATACCTAAAGCTATTGATGTGTGTATGTCTACTATAAGCGCTTTCAGGAACCCTCTAACATTTCGGGTTCCACATCTACTTCTATTCCATCACGTATTAAATTAAGTCGCCTGTAATGCGGTGATACGATCATTCTCGGATTGTTGATAGCGGATGTTCCCAGAGCACACACATGACTGCAACCTTAAAATGTTATCAAACTTTATTGCAAAGTTCATTGGCACTGTCAAGTTCGGGAATGATCACTTCGCATCTATCATGGGCTACGGAGACTATATCAATGGGAACATCGAAATTAGCAGAGTTTATTATGTGGAAGGCTCTGGTCACAACTGCTTTCGTGAGGTCGGTTTTGTGATGGAGATTTGGAGGTTGCTTTTAGGGAGAAATATTGTTTCATTCGTGATCTACAAGGAAACGACCTTATGTCTGGCTCGCATAATTCCAGTCTTTATACTATTTCTATGCAAGACATGGTTGCTTCATCTCCCATTTGCTTACTTTCAAAGGCAACATCAACAAAATCATGGCTATGACACAAATCGCTCTCTACATCTAAACTTTCAATCCATCACCAACCTTGCTCGACACAAACTAGTTGAAGGACTCCCACGATTTCGGTATTCTAAAGATCACCTTTGCTCAGATTGTGAACAAGGGAAAAGCACTCGTGCTCATTTTCCTTCAAAGGTGGAACACGATCTCAAAGATGTGCTTCATCTTCTTCACATGGATTTGTGTGGCCCGATGCGCCTGCAAACGATCAATGACAAACGCTACATCTTAGTAATTGTTGATGACTATTCACACTGGACTTGGGTCTACTTTCTTCTAAGCAAAGATCAAGCTCCACAGATGATCATCACCTTTCTCACGAAAATACAAGTTCAACTACGAAACACCGCTCAACAAATCAATAGACAGGAGGCAGAATTTGTTAACCAAACTCTTCATGAATTTTATGAGAAAGTGGGATTCAAAGATCGGACATCTATTGCACGCATAACGAACAAAACGGAGTTGTCGAAAGACGAAACCGAACGTTAGTGGAAGCCGCAAGAACAATGTTAATCAATGCTAAACTCCCAGTTACTTATGGAAGGCGTATCTCCATTGCTATACTCAAAACCGTTCTATGATCACAAAACGTCACAACAAAACACCTTTCGAGCTTGTCCACAGCGACAGTAAAACCGAATCTCAAACACTTTCATGTATTTGGATCTCTTTGCTATCCGAATAATGATCGGGATGACTTTGGAAAGCTCAAAGCCAAAGTCGACATTGAGTCTTTATTGGGTATTGTGATAATTCTAAAGGTTTCCGAATCTGGAATCGTCGAACAAAGGAGGTTATGGAAATCATTCATGCTCATTTTGATGAACTTACGGAGATGGCTTCTGAGCATAACAGCTTAGAACCCGGTCACAACCGCTTAAACTTCCCCAAACCCCATCATCACCTGAACAAAGCCCTTGACTCACTTCGCAACAAATGGAAAGGCTATTTGCTCCAGTTTGACGATATTGATGAACGCGTGTTCGTGTATCCGCCAAGTCGCTTTCAACCCGATAATACTCTTATACCGATACACACGCTACAACAACTACGGTTGAAGAAGCACCACCAGCTTGACTCCACACAACAGTTGAACAAACCGCTTCCAACAATGATGAACCGCTGATGATGTTTAGAATGAAGTACCCCCACCGCAGATTTTGATCCAAATGCGTTTTTAACCCGCTTTGCTAATGAGACTCGCGCACCTGATGTCGTAAAATCTTCAACAAGCCATTTGAATCCTCAAAATCTGCACAATGTATACCAACATCAACCCTCCACACATAGATGGACAAAATACCATCCTTTGGAAAATATTATTGGCAACCCGAATCAACCAGTCGTTACGAGACAACATCTTCACACAGACGGTGAACATTGCATTTATGCACTCACCGTCCGCCAATCGAACCTAAAACATCAAAGACGCCTTGATGACAAAGGACAACCGGATTGAATCCATGCAGAAGAACTCAACCAATTTAAACGCCTTGAAGTATGGGCGGTTGAAAGACCAATGCGTGGGTCTTCGATCATTGGTCTTAAATGGATTTGGAAAACAAATTAGATGCTGAAGGAAACGTTATCGAAACAAGTCACGCCCGTCGGGCTAAGGGTTATAGACGGGGAAGAGGGTATTGACTTTGAAGAATCATTTGCTCGGTTGCTTTCGCCTTGAGGGTTTGTTAGGATTTTTCTCGCATTTGCGCTCACATGAACATCACGGTCTTTCGATGGATTGCTTCTCAATGGACAACTTAAAGAAATGGTTTATGTTAGTCACCACCGGAAGGATTCATTGATCCGAGTTCTCAACCATGTCTACAAACCGAACTCTCTAGATGGTCTCAAACAAGCTACTCGGGCATGGTATGATAAGCTATCATCTTTCCTCATTGCCAATAACTTTCACCAAAGGTTCGGTTGACCCAACTCATTTCATACAATATCACGGGGAACATATTTTAATTGTTCAAATTTATGTGGATGACATCATTTTGGGTCAACTCATAAAAAGTACTCAATCGCTTTTGCAAAACTAATGAAGAAACATTTTGAAATGTCAATGATGGGTGAACTTACATTCTTTCTAGGACTGCAAGTTCATCGATCACCCCGTGGTATTTTCTTGAGTCAGTCCAAATATGCCCTTGAATTGTTACACAAATTTGGAATGCAAATTTGTGACACCTATGCCACACCAATGGCTCATACCAAGAAGCTAGACGCTGATTTACATGGGAAATTGGTGGACCCTACAAAATACCGTAGTATTATGGGTCTCCATGTATCTAACAATTTAGAGACTGATATTGTCTTTGCCGTATATCTTTGCTCCCGTTATCGATTAGCCGACCAAGTGAAACCCACCTCTCAGAGGCTAAAAGAATCCTCCGATACATCAAGGGAACCATTAATTTGGGAATCCGTATCCGGCGATTACGTTTTTGAACTAATCGCTTTTTCAGACGGCCGACCACGCAGATGCTTAGATTCACGGGAAAAGCACTTCCTGAGCTTTACAATTTCTGGTGATAAACCGGGTGTCATGGCAATCAAAGAAGCGGATTGTACATCATGCCCTCACCAAAGTAAAGCGAGAATATGTAGCCATGTCGGCGTGTTGTGCTCAAGTCATTGGGATGAGAACACAACTCAAAGACTATGGTTACGTGTTTGACCAGTCGATAACGCGACAATCGGTGCCATTGCGATCTCGCGGCAACTCGCCAAGATTCGGCATCAAATCAAAGCGCGCCGATCTTCGCTATCATTTCATCAAGGACCACGTGGAGCGACAGTGGTAGTTGAATTATACTTTGTGGGTACGTAATACCAATTGGCGAGATCTTCTCACCAAAGCCTTCCGCTAGGTTTAATGAGTTGGTCCACCGGATTGGTATGAGGTGTTTGACTCAAGAGGAATTGATGACCTCCTAAAACAATCTTTAAAACACCCAAACACCAATATCTCTTTTGTAAATATTATTTTCAAAAACAAAATACAAAAATATAAAACCTGATAAAACAACAAAAACACTCTTCTATCTATTTTCTTTCAACATTGCAAGTACATTTCTTCCGTCAACACTATAATCTTTCAAAATTCAGTATTTTTCCGATCAAGTGTTGAAGGGGAGAAAATAAATACTTAATGCTTCAAAATCATCCGTGTACTTGCATGTTACTCTACCGGTTGTATCTTTTATCAATGGTGGTAAACTTTAGGTCTGCGGACACTCCTCGGACTAAAAATTATAACCTTTCATCATTTATTAAGTCGAGGGGGAGTGTCGTCAAGTTTCTTTCTAAAATCTTTTGTTTGGTATCCAAAATAGAAGTTAAAAGGCTTTAAATGAAAATGGAAAAGGTGGAGAGACCAAAATGCCAAAAGTTAAAGTCATTTTAATAAAGACACCTTCCACCTAACTTTTTCATCACATTTATTACTCCTAACCAACATAATCTACGCGATATAATTAATCGTTCAACAAATCCGAAGTTTTGATCATCAATCTGTAAGTGTTTTTGCGTTGATAACACGTTTTTAAACATTGGTTTTGAATTTTATGCAAATCCAACGGCTAAAACGTTAGATATGCGTGATTATGTGTTCTACGCATAAGCGTATGAACACACAATCACTTAATGTGTGTTTGTGGTTAAAAGGAGTTTGTCAAAACGCATTCTATAACATCAATGATACTAATTTTATCCTCAAAATCCACCCAGAAACACGAATTGATGGTTTTTCAAAATTAGGGTTTATGCGTGGTTTTGGGTATTTTCAAATGTGATTGTATTTGGTCAAAAAGATTGTTGTGTGATGTTAATATCATGTTGAATTAATGATTTCCGGGCCTTATAACAACCCAGAAACACTAATTGATTAAAAATTGGAATTTAGGGTTTAATTTTCTTAGGTTTGGGTATTTTTGATTCAGCGACTTTTGGATGTTAAAACTTGTTATTAGACTCTACAACACCTAAGACCTACCTGAAAATGTTTGGTGCAATTTCCATGGCTAGAATTGTTAAGCGTAATTTAGAATTTAGGGTTTAAGTGTTACGCTGCGTAAAGCCTTTCTACGCAGTAAAAGCATGTTTGAGAGTATTTTATGCCATGATCTGCTATATAATGAATGATAATGTTGAAATTGATGCTATAAAGATGTTATTTCAGGTTTGCTACTCATAACATTCAGAATCAAGGTTGTTAGTACTGCATAAGGATCACCTACGCCAGAAAGTTATCTTGCAGAGTAATCTTACGTAACTATTACGCGCAATAAGGATCTACAATGGGACTACGTGTATCCTGTGAAGGATATCGTCGCGGTGACTCTACGCTATAGGTTTACTCTTATGAGTAGTATACGGCGTAAGATTTTTGCTAAGCCTAAATGTGGCTCTACGCGCATAAGGTAGCCTTTTCCTCAGCGTAATATTTCTTACTGGCGTGGTAAGGATCTGCCAAGAAAACTTAGCCTCGCATATACCATCATTTGCAGGTAACTTTACCATAACTACATGAATGTAAATGGCCATCCTTTGATCTTTGAAAACTTTTAAAATAAGAAGGTCTAGTTACTATTCATGAATTTACTTATTATAAGTTGAGATTCCATTTATCATATTGGTTTTTACCAAACTAGGCAGTGTCACATGTACAGTAACAAAATTTTTCTAGCGTGAGGTAATACGGCAATTAACTTCTCTTATTTATAGCGATGCATTTACAATTAATTATGCATTTGTTTTTTTTATAGATGCAGAATGAACACCTAAGTTTCCATAATCTAATAAGTTGACTAGGCATGTATTATAGAGTTACCATATATAGATAAAGTGTTCATGAAATTTGAAATTGCAAAATGGTGTATTAGTTTAGTATTACAAAGTTGCCAAAAATAGATTAATAAAGGATCGTTAGGGGAAAACAGTGTTTAAGTTTTTCGCTTTAAATAAGAGTTTTTTACATTATAAATAGTATAGATTAACTATTTCATTTCGTTCAATTTTTTTTTAACTATTTTGCATAACCACAACCTTTTATTTCTTTCAGTAAATAGAATTGAAAATCTAAAACAAAAAACAATATACGAGTTGACCGTTGTGAAACAATAAAGTAAATAACTGATGAGTGCTTATTCACTCATCATTTTTACCCACCTAAGACCACAAAAACGACTAAAACACCGAAATCGCTCAAAATGTTTAAAAATATATAAGTGTTGTTATGTCTTGCGGTACAAAAGGATGGAAAACGAGGCGAAGCAGCGAAATCGAGCTAAAACTAGAAAAAGTGCTTTCTTGTTTCAAAACTTATTTTCTTAAAATCCTACACCATATTTGCAAATACTTTTCTTATAAAACCACCTTTTACCATATCCTTACCAGCAGCCAGTCGACCCATCAACAGGTCAGTATAGTTAACCCTCCCCTACCTTTTCTCCTTTTACCCAATTCCGGTGAAACAAATCTTTTCCCACTCTCTCTGTCTCTTCAATCCATACCGGGCAAACTACGCATGACTACCTATGGTTTCTCCCTACTCTTATGGATTCTTAGCGGCTGGCAATCACAACTCATATAATGCCAGTCAATGGCTAGGAGTGAATAATATAGGCACAAAGAAAGAGATCCATGGCATGTGATGTGTTTTGGAAAAGCTTCTGGGCTCATCTCTCAAAAACTAACACAGAAAGGAACAACCACGAAGCAGGCTGAAGAAGAACAAGAATTATTCTTACTTTTTGTATAAATAGAAGCTTAGATAATAAAAAAAAAAAACTAGTCTAGAATAAGGTTCTAGCTCATGTTTTTTTTTATTATTGTAATTTCATTTACTTGTAATGTCAAATTTTTAGTTAATGCCATCTTAAATTTCTTTCAGTTCCAATTTTTTTTATGCTACCTTATTTAATCTGTCAAATTTTCTTTACTTGTAGTGCTAGTGAAAAGTAATTTGGAAATTGTTTTTGTTTGTTTATGGTTAGCTAATGGTTTCAAGAGTTCTGAGTTTCTGATCTTCTTTTAAAAATTCTGTTCAATGTCATAAAGGGTGTTTGGATCAAGATGTTAGAAGTAGTTAAATGTACTTAAGCAGCTCTTGGTAATTGAGGATAGTATGATTTAGTTGAATTAAGGTTGAGTCAATGTTCAAATCAGTTTTTTTATGGAGCTTTTATGTTTGAGTAGTTCAAATAGGTCAAGTTTACAACTTCTTTTAAAACAATGTTTGAGCTATTAACTCAGTTTTAGAGTCTTGTTTTGTGTGCAAACAAGCCTTAGGAAAGAATCAAAAAATCATTTTTTTTGTTCTTTTTACTTTAATACGAAAGCAGTATTATGGCCGGTCGGTGGGCTGACCCAACGTGCTTGGATTTAAGGTAGCCTTTTTTTTAATCTTTACTTCTCATCCGGTACCTAATTAAGTTCCATAGTAGCATTTGCTTGTAGAGATTCAGCTTTTATCAATTGCTAGCTTATAGTAGCCTTCTTGAGTTTCAAATCCATACATGCACCAGCGTAGAACTTTCTGTATTGATCCCCCCCCCCCCCTTAGTTAGCTTTTTTTTTTTTGGCTTTTTAGTGCTTAAGATTTGCTTATTAGGTTCCCTTTAGACCTTTTGGATAGTGTAGATTAGTAGTTAGCTTTTGATTAGTTTAACTTGTAGCTTTAGATAGCTTATTTCTCATTGTAATAGCTTAAGAATTCCCTAGTATAGATTGTATAGCCAACTGTTTTCTTTTTTTTATATGAGTTGTGTGCTTGTTTTTAGTTTATTTCAGATGAAGGTGCACTTGAATTAGCTTATTTGTTCTTTTACATTGCCTATCATCTATTTCTTCGTCGCCTATTTGTGCTACAAGAGTGTATAAGGGGTGTTTGTTTGAAACTGATAAAGGGGTGTTTGGTTGGGACTGTCAAACAGACTTAAAATTTGTTCAAACTTGACTTTTAAGAAGCTTTCAAGGAAAAAGTTTATACAAAAAGTTGCACTGATAAGCACTTTTAGTTCCCAAAAAGAAAAAAAAATAATAAGTGGAAAAACGCACAAACCGAGGGAACACGGATTGCGTAAGCAAAACGACAAACACACATAACCATGCAACTCAATTACTGTCTGCGGTTGTTATTGCTCCTAATTACTTGAATACTTTAAGTTTTAAGCTTCATGGTGAAAATCAAAAGGGTGGAAGTGGGACTTGAACCAGCGACCTCCACCCCGATTCTGGGACCCATGGCTTGACCCAACGCCTTACCATCAGGCTAGTAGTTGTTGTATGTAGGTTTTCTACATTTTAATTATTTAACATCCTTAACGGTTTTAGCTTATTAGAATAACTTGCTTTTTTAGGTCTTATTTCCAAAAAAGACCTGCACTTTTTTATTTTTCTGCATTTGGTATAACTTAATTTAGTTTTGTAATTTCATAATTTTAGTTTCATTTACTATTTTTAATAATTAAATTAGATTAAAACCGTTTTAATTAAGTAATAAATTAAATAAAACTTCGAAAAATATTCAAACTTTTATAAAATCATTTTTAGTCAACTAGAGCGTTAGGAAAATTGATTTCACTCAGAAGTAATATAAATTTCAAAACTTTTAAGTTTATGGCTCGGGTTGTTTTCCCGTTTTTCACGTTTTTACGTTTTTGCACCTAAGGACTTAGTGTAACCGTTTTATCATTTCTTAGGCTTAGTAGTAATTGGTTGTAGTTTATTAGGTTCCCTTGCATTAGTACTTTCCGTTCATTAAATTGTAGAATTCGTAATCAAACATATCATTAAAATCAATTGAAGTTCAAATCCACGAGCTTCAACGAATCCTTCCATTCACGCCTCGTTGGTACACGACGGAAATCACTTTCCGGTATCACTTTATCACCACCGTGAGAATTGGCGCGTTAACCCTTTTCCTAAAGGTTGATTTCCGGATTTTGATTGGCCTGATATCACGTTGATATTGTTTTTTCACCACTCACCTTCAAGATCAAATTTTTGGCCCATTGCTTGGGGGGAAGGTGTATTGCGACAATATCGTGAGATTTTCGCGATTTGTGACTTGAAGATCCTTCCTCGTGATTCATGATTTTCATAAAATCCAAAATACAAAAATACTCTTCTCATTCCCTCTTATCCATTATGATTCTATTTCTCTTACCCTCCATACTTAGTTTAATTCTATCTCTTTAACCCTCTATATGTTTTAATTCTAATGACGGATCATCTTGATTGTATGGAAAAAAGATCAACATCATGGTCCTGAAAAGTGTGTGTACTTGTGATGTGGAAGGCTAGTTCAGCGAATTTTGTAATTTGTGCGAATTTATCCATCAAAAGTCTTTTCAAAAGTTATTTGACCACATTGCACAAAACCCGTTCAAAGCGTGGGTTACCTCAAGCACCTCTAGGGGGTTGCGAGGAGATACTTTCTTTGAAGTTAGAGCCAGTAATCAATGAGCAAATTCAAGCGATGAAAAAGGTCTAGAATTAAAATTGATTCTGATGACTTGCGTTCAAACAGGAACCGTTACTTGAGAAGTGGTGGAACTTGCTAGCTCTAAGAGCACCCCACTTGTCCCAACTCAGGAATCTTGAGAACATTTTTCTGAAAGATTTCTTTGGGGCGAGAAATGACATGATTCAAAACTTCTTAATTGAACTTCGTCATGATTCAACCGGGGAAATACAGCTTATGTGATGTTGTTGAACCCTCGATTCCTATTCAGAGCGAAATATCTTACGTTTGATCAAATGTGTCTACGGTGTGGGGACTTGTTGCCACAAGGTTTTAGTTGTTACAAATGTATGTGCGAGGTGGTGTGGAAACTATCTCTTTCAATGGATGTTGTTCGATTTCTTGGTGAGGAATTCATTTGCTTGATTCTAACCCGGGATCTTTGGTTATCCTCAAACAATTTCAATTACCACTCCCAAAATTCATACGAACCCGAGGCAGTATTTTCATCATTTCAATGATCAGCATTCATTTCAAAATTTCTCTCCCAATACTCATTGTGCTAGGGTGGGGGGTCCTCATGATGATTATCAATGTGATGCGTGGACTTCGAATTTGACAACATCCAACCCCAGAGGTTTCCCATCATTGATCAATTTCCTCATACTATAATTCTTGAAGAACTTTCCAGGGAACAATTTTGCTATAGCGAAGATTACTAGCCGTGAAAGCGGCTCAGCTTCTCTATTTACTTGAACTACTTGCGTCACGATGGCGAGGATGAGGAAGATTGGGAGATGAAAAGGACAAGGTGCATACCTCGAAACCCATAAAAAGTCGCCTTTTATGTCGAACTCTCATACATCTTATCTGCCTATCTACCATAGAACCGGATAATCTTTTAATGGGGGACGAAAATCTTGAGCACTATTACGGAAGCGGGAACGTCTTGTGTTGAGAACGTCCCAACCCCAGTGGGTCAGGGTTATCTCCGGTAATACGTTTGATGAGCCTCTTGATGATGATTCTTCTCCTCCTCTTGACATCCCAACGATCATGTAGAGATGTTCTCAGATTCGACAGCGATTGTACTTGGTTCAATGCTCCTTATGGAACATCGATTATATGAGAGTTGCAACAGGCTAGTTAGCTTAGAGGTGAGATTGATGTGCCGGAAATTGAGGACGAGATACTCATTGAAAAATTGTTCAATGTAAATCTCCCGTTTAAGATCGAATCCTTATGTGCCTAAGCCTGACTTCATCTCCCTATCCCAGTTGTGGATAGTGACTCTATCTTGGAAAATGAAAACATTTCGAACGGGGAGGCTTTCTCCAATGATTCTACTCTCCAGAATTTGATGTATTAAAGCCGGTGGCGTTCATCTTGAAAAGAAGTAGTGGCATTCCAGCTTTTCATCTTTCTCTTCACGAGTATAGAAGCGTCATTACAGATACCTCCTCCCTTAGAAAGAAGGAGCTTTTCCATGAGGAATTGTAGGTGAACTTCGCTTCATGTCCACGATCTCTTCCTCAGGAATTGAGGGATGAGCTTTTTGGCAAATGCTCACCACATCCCTTTCATCCGTGAGTAACTCGTCACCGTTGAGAGTTTTACCATGTGGTTGATGACTGTGTTTCATTCCTCTCCAGGGACAAAGTTTTCAAACCCGGCATATTACCATTCACGGGAGTTCACTCCTCGGATATTTCATAAGTCAACAGGATATTTGTGACTTCTCTTCTAGCGATGGAAGATCTTTGAACATTGGTTAATGTTCCTTGATCTAATCACATTTGCCCACTATCACGTTCTGTCAAATGGTGACACTTTGCCTTACTCAATCCCATTTTAACTTCTCCATGTCTTGCTCCCTACGAGGTGAAGATACCATCTTTGATCCAGAGCATTTCTCATTCTTTTGGTAGGTTTTATCTCATCAGTGGAACTTTCATCACATTCAATGTGTTGGAATCACTCTAAACTTATTTCAAGTATTTATATTTCATATGTAATAGGTAGCTTTATTATGGCCTTTATGTTTGTTTAGGTCAAGCTTATGTAGAGGCCCATAAGCGACCCAGCCCATAAGGATAGGAAGGGAACTAGGAGTGTTGCCCTAGCTTCCCTCCTATAAATACTCTTGTAAACCTTCATTTGAAGGTTGGTTGTTCAAGTTTTCTCTCTTTCACATCTCTTACGCTTAGGTCATATTATACGTGTGTGTGTGTGTGATTTACTTGTTCAATCGCCTTCATCTCTTTCTCTATAAGCTTGTGTTGTAAAACTAGTGACCTAACAGTGGTATCAATCGCCAAATAGTTGGGTGTACACTTTGTTTTTGAAGTTTTGGTTTTGGGTCTTACGCGTAAAGATAACGCAATCTTTGGTTAAGCTTAAAAACTGTTTTTACACTTTTGAATCAAGATTCTTGTACTTTCAAGCGTTTTAGGTGTTAAAATACTTGTTTTTGGCAAAAGTTTCAAACTTTACGTGGATTTCGTGGTTTTTTAAGCTAGTTTTTGTACAAGGGGTGCTTTCCTGCAATAACTGTTTTAGACATTTTTGGATCATCAAGTTTCACACTTTTGTGTTATTTTGGTGATATTGAAGCTATTTCATCACAAAAATCGGGTTTAGAAACATCTTTGGGCAAAATCAAATTACGGTAATCCTGGCGTAGTAAAACCCTAAAACTACAGCGTAAGATTTTCCTTGGTTTGATCTTCATTTTTGGTTTTATTCCGTGTTTTCTTACTTGGATAAGCTGAAAATCGTCGACTTTGGATATCTTTTGCCTTTGTGAAGTGTAAAGATCATTTGAGCAAAACCCTAAAATTACAGCATAAGCATCAACTACGGCGTAGAAATCCTACGCATAAGATTTTCTTACGCTAAGCCTTGTCTTACATAAGGTAATCCTAAGCCTAACTTTCTCGCCTAACTTTGTTGTCGCATAACTTTAGTTTTTTTCCTACTTAGCGTAGCTAAAACCTCTGCGCGTAACTCCTCATTGTTCTGCGTAACTTTGGGTGTTTTTACGCATAAGTGCTACTTGGTTCTTGTCTTTTCTACGCCTAAGGACACTTCATCAACAAAGGTTCATTCGACTACAAAGATCCATTTTACCACACAAGTTTATCAACATGTCACAACCACCATACTCTAACTATTTCCCCACTTATCCTCCGCAACAACAACAACTAAATCCACAACATCAACAATGGAATCAACAACAAGCAATTTATCAACAACAATTTAATCAACAACATACTCCACAACTTCTGCAAATCCACAACCTCAAATGGTTCAACCACCACCAAGTCTTCAAGTTCAACCATACACAAATGAATTCAATCAACATCCATCAAGGAACACTATGAAGGAACCCACTTGGTTTGCAAAGATGTGTGAAGCTTTAAGCAACAAACAATCAATTCATGAGGCTGGATCACTTGATAGACCTCCAATGCTCACTCCAGGAAACTATGATCAATGGGTGATAAGGTTCTTTAGGTTTTGTGATCTGAAGAAGCCACATGGAAAGTTCTTAAAGAAGGTTATCTTAGAAGGTCCATTTGAGATGCCTACTATCATTGTACGCGGAGATCCAAATGCCATTCCACCAAGAGATGAACAAACCAACATTGCTACTTGCGATTTAAATCCTGAGAACTTCTACACTATGAAGCAGATGAACTTGCAATGGAATACATCCTCTTAGGATTACCAAACCCAATTCTTAGTAGTGTTGATGCTCAAAGGCGCACAAAATGTGGGATCATATTAGATCTTCTTATGGAAGGATCGTACTCAATCGGGGAGGATTTGGAATCCAAAATTTACTTGGCGTATGAACACTTCATGATTGAACACGGAGAGACACTAGAGTCTTATCATCATCGATTTTCAGACATCATCAATGATTTGGATAAACACAACATCATCATGCCAAAATTGCGATGAATACTAAGTTCCTGAGTAGTCTTGGTCCTGAATGGGAGAAGTATGTCATTTTCTCCGTCAAGCGAAGAACATGCATCATTCTACCTATGGATTGTTGTACGATTACTTGAAACCTCATGAAAAGGAAGTTGATAGGGAAAGGATTCTCCGTGCTCAAATTGCTCCACCAACACATCAGGAAAATCAACAACTTGCCTTATATGCTCAAAGCGGAATTATCCTCAACTCAACGGCAACTCAACCAAGCTGCTTCAAACACATCTTCACAACAACAACCTCACCAAAATCAATTGGTTCCATACAGCAACAATGCTCAAGCATATGTCGGTGAAGCTAATGAGGAATCCGATCCGTTAGAAGCATTGCAACAAGGATTTGCTATGATTGCTAATGCCTTTAGCCGTTATACCAACAAATCCAACAATGCATATTAGTTCCTCATCTAACACAAGGACTCAAATTTATTTGTGAACAATGGGCGAGTTGAAGTTGAGAATCGTGGATTATGGTGCGTCGGATGGGGTGGTCAAGGGT
Source organism: Chrysanthemum makinoi (assembly GCA_910596185.1). NCBI lineage: Eukaryota > Viridiplantae > Streptophyta > Magnoliopsida > Asterales > Asteraceae > Chrysanthemum > Chrysanthemum makinoi. The sequence goes on along the minus strand of OU343224.1, from coordinate 233,479,711 downwards.
TTAATCTTTGTGGGTAGGAATAACAATGAGCTCAAGTGGTGGAGCAGGGAAATGCTTCGGCATGGGTTGAATGGTCTTGATGCTACAAGCGCAATGAGAGGGACACGGCTAATGCATGCCCTAAGCCAAGGACTAAGGGCAGTGCTTATTTCAAAGAGGCTCTTCTTTTGGCTCTTAAGGATGAAGGCTGGTGGAACTCTCACGGACAAAACGAGCTTTATGGCAAATCTGCGACTCGGATGATGATATGGAGGACTTGGGCCAATCACATTTATTATGTTGATGGCTAATATGCAGGCGTTACACATAGTGACCACGAGGCCCGGTGTATGACAGCGATGGCTTGTCTCGGTACGAACAAACCATATTTATCTGATCTCATATCTCGCCAACATACGGATCCGAAGCCGGAATGTTCAAAATGAGTCATCCATCTCATTCGAGATTTTCAACTAGACCCGTAGTTATATTTGGCGATCAAGATGACCAAGCGGTTTCCCTTGATAATCAAATTGACTCAGGTGGTTATGAGGATCTAAATAATGATCATGTTGTGACTCACGTTGAAAGATGAACTTTGCCTCATCAGTTTTGCTCGTTTACTACAAGACCAAAAATCATAGTGGAAGAATGTCATGCATTAAACGGGACTTGAAAAGTAAAAATGCCTTTGTTAACAAAGGATTTTGAATGTTTACAAAAGCAACTCAACTTTTCAAAACTCAAGAAAAAGCGTGAAAGCGGTTTTGAAGCGACCTTTGCCAAATCTTATCAAAGCGAAAAATATTTAGAGCGGCAGTCGTGATCTAGCGGCCGAAGAATGCTTTGTTATGCGAAATAGAACAAGCGAAACATGAACATAAAAAGCAAATTAGCAGCTCTCACCTTGGAAAATCAAAAAGCTAAAATTTGAGTTGTTAACTTGTCAAAAGCAGATTCTGCATACAAAAGCATTCAACGAAACGAATAGATGATCATCTTGAAGAAATCATCGGCTTGCAAAACAAACTTAAAGAGTTTAAAGCTGTTGTTTACAAACATGGCGAGTCGGTCACGACCATTGAAAAGTTTACTTTAAAACCAAATCCAAATGGATATGGACCGAATCTTGCGGATTACAAACCTAAGCTTTCAACAAAAGCATTCAAACCAAATCACGAAGTTTCGGTGCAGAATATAAAATTGATAATTACATTTATGAATGTTGTTGAATATCATCGTCAAGAGGAATTAGATCACGAGAGAGGCGAGTCGATCAAAATTAAAAAGCTTTGTTTACAACAAACCTTTTAATTATTCAAAACCGGTCACTTTCGTCACAGCAACGGATTCTTCTAACACACCAAGAGTTATCATCGAACACACGAGTCTTCTATTGTTAATCCCAACTTTGCACAAACTTATGGTCCTTTACCTTCCATTAGTGAAGTAAACTCACAACATGAAAATCGAAAAATTCTTCGATATTTTGACATTTTCATGGCTGACCTCAAAATTTTACAACATGAGATAGAATATCGTCTGAAATCAAAGTTGAACATTTTCAATCGCCTCTGAGAACAAAGAGACATTTTTGGAAAAATCTTTTACCTAATGTTAAAACTTGAAAAGTTGTGCAATTGCACTGGGAAAGGATTTTCATAAGGAACTTGGGTCATGAAGGCGTTTTGAAAGCGAAACATCTATTTCAAACACTAAGCGTAAAAAGAAAATGTTGAGAAAAGATGTTGATCGACTCTTGGAAGATGTTATCTGTGCGGATGTTCAAAATGTTGTGTTATTGAATTCTTTGTCATATGCATTTGATAATATCTCTGCGATCTTGTTGATTACGTGGTAAATGTTGAGAACATAGATAATGCTTGGTCGAGTCCTTAAAGTTGAAAACAAACGATTGTCAAACGAACTTTCAAATGCAATACGTCGTCTTAATTGGTGTCAAAAGATATTCACGATCAACAACTTGCTTTTCAACACAAAATCAACGATTCGTGCAAAACCTTGATTCTAAAATTGAGCAAGCGGATGATCAAAGCGTGTCTTTTAAGTGTCAAATCTCAAAATATGAACAAGAACTTGTAAAAGTTAAAAGGAATATGGTGTCATATTTGATTTACTCAAAAGACTCGTGATGAAGCATCAAATGAACTTGATCATTATCTTGCACACACTAAAGAAGTTATGCATTTTCTTTGGAAATGTTGATGCGAAAATCAAGATCGATTCACACTATCATTAAGTTAAGAGGAATGTTAGGAAAGTATGAACAACTTCCGCCAACAATCATTAAGAGATTAGCCCGCGTAACACTTAGTACTCATGCACCTAGAATCTCTCTTGCCAAATCACAAGTAGCTAGCGTGCTTCCTTCTCTTAAAGCGAGAATAGTTGAGCCTTTTCCAAGCGTCCGCACTTCCACCTAAGAGCACTCAATTGAAGAATAGGAAGTTGCGACCTAAGAAAAGATCAATCAAGAATGCTAAAGTAGAAGAACACCCTAGGACTATGAATAAGACACCGCGTTGCCTCCACTATAGATATTGCGTCGGCAAATGTAATAGAAATAGTGATGTAGCGATGCTAAACCGTTAAGTACTTTTGATATTGGTCGATGCACCTTGTGTTATTTGTGGTAAAAGTATGAATTCCGATTGCCATGATAAATGTGTTGCTAAAGCTATCATCTCTCGTTTAAGGAATCTAAGAGGAATACCTCTAGGCCCACTAATCTTTCTAAGTGCATTGCGGTAGACCGCCATCTTTAGATTCTAAGAAGCGCATTCTTGTCCTGTAGCTCGGTTTCACCTCCTAGGAATGTAGTACCACCTAGTGAATTCACTAAGACTAAAGCAAGGAGTAGTTATAGATGGCAGAAATGGATATATAACACACTAGGATTTAAGTGGATACCTAAAGCTATTGATGTGTATATCTACTAAAGCGCTATGGAACCCTCTAACATTTGGGTTCCACATCTACTTCTATTCCATCGTATAGATGCATTGTGTGTCACGGTGTCTGAGATCATTCTAGGATTGTTGATAGCGGATGTTCCCGGCACATGACGGCAATCTTAAGCTGTTATCAAACTTTATTGCAAAGTTCATTGCCTGTCGAGGTTAGGGAATGATCACTCGCGGCTATCATGGGCTCACGGAGATATGTCAATGGGAACATCGAAATTAGCAGGGTTTACTATGTGGAAGGCCTCGGTCAATCTGTTTTCGATGGAGTCAATTTTGTGATGGAGATTTGGAGGTTGCTTTGGGGAGAAAACTTGTTTCATTAAGTGATCTACAAAAATGACCTTATATGCGGCTCAGCGTAATTCTAGTCTTAACACTATCTCTATGCAAGACATGGTTGCTTCATCTCCCATTTGCTTACTTTAAAAGGCAACATCAACAAAATCTGGCTATAGCTGGACGTCGTCTCTCACATCTATACTTTCAAACCATCACCAACCTTGCTCGACACAAACTAGTTGAAGGACTCCCGATTCGGTATTCAAAAGATCACCTTTGCTCAGCGCTTGAACAAGGGAAAAGCACTGCGTGCTCATTTTCCTTCAAAGGTGGAACCGCGACTCGGCATGTGCTTCATCTTCTTCACATGGATTTGTGTGGCCCGATGCGTGTGCAAGCGATCAATGGCAAACGCTACATCTTAGTAATTGTTGATGACTACTCTCGATGGACTTGGGTCTACTTTCTTAGTAGCAAAGACCAAGCTCCACAAATGATCATCACCTTTCTCACAAAATACGAGTTCACTCCATAGCTGCAATCGAGAATCATCGAGCAGAACAAAGGCTGAATTTGTTAACAAAACCCTTCGTGAGTTCTATGAGAAAGTGGGAATTGAGCATCAAACATCTATTGCCGTACACGAACAAAGCGGAGTTGTTGAAGAGGCGAAACCGAGCGTTAGTGGAGGCTGCAAGAACAATGTTAATCAATGCTAAACTTCAGTTACTTATGGAAGGTATCTCTTGCATGCTATACTCAAAACCGTTCTATGATCACAAAGCGCCACAACAAAACACCTTCGAGCTTGTCCATAGCGAAAGCGAATCTAAACACTTTCATGTATTTGGATCTCTTTGCTATCAGAATAATGATCGTGATGACTTTGGAAAGCTCAAAGCCAAAGCTGACATTGGAGTCTTTATGGGATCTTGTGATAATTCCAAAGGTTTCGAATCACGGAATCGTCGTACAAAGCGGTGATGGAAGCGATTCATGCTCATTTTGATGAACTTACGGAAATGGCCACGAGTATAACGACTTAGAACCGGTCACAACCGCTTAAACTTCCCTCAACCCCATCATCAATTTGAAGAAAGCCCTCGACTTTTCGTCAACAAATGGAAAGGTTATTTGCTCCGTTGTTAGGTGGCGATATTGATGAGCGTGCTCGGTGTATCCGTTGTTTCCATGCACAGCGATAATATTCCTATACGATACACTGCTACAACAACTCTTGTTGAAGATGCACCTACACGATTGACTCCAACAGAGTTGAACAAACGCTTCCAACAATGATGAACCGGTGATGATATTGCGAATGAAGTACCCCCACGCGATTTTGATCCAAATCGTTCTTCACCCGTTTGCTAATGAGGCTGCGCACGGATGTCGCGGAATCTTCAACAAACCATTTGAATCCTCAGAATCGCACAATGTATACCAACATCAACCCTCCACACATAGATGGACGAAAGACCATCCTCAGGAAAACATTATTGGCAACCGAATCAACCCGATCGTTCTGAGACAGCGTCTTCACTCGGACGGTGAACATTGCATTTATGCACTCAGCGCATGCCTTGTCGAACCTAAAAACATCAAAGACGCAATGACAAAAGACAACTGGATTGAATCCATGCAAGAAGAACTCAACCAATTCAAGCGTCTTGAAGTATGGGAGGCGGTTGAAAGACCAACGAGTCGTCATTGGTCTAAAATGGATTTGGAAAAACAAATTGGATCTTTGAAGGAAGCGTCATCGAAACAAGTCCGCGTCACGGTGGCTAAGGGTTATCGTCGGAAGAGGATTAGACTTTGAAGAATATTTTGCTCCGGTTGCTCGTCTTGAGGCTGTTCGGATATTTCTAGCGTTCGCGACTCATATGAATATAGCGGTCTATCGGATGGATGTCAAAGCTGCGTTTCTCAATGGACAACTTAAAGAAGCGGTTTATGTCAGTAACCGGATGGATTCGTTGATCACGAGTTTCGAATCATGTCTACAGAACAAAAAGCTCGTATGGTCTCAAACAAGCTCCTCGGGCATGGTGCGATAAGCTATCATCTTTCCTCATTGCTAATAATTTCACCAAAGGTTCGGTTGACCCAACTCTTTTTATACAATATCAGGGGGAACATATCTTAATTGTTCAAATTTACGTGGATGACATCATTTTGGGTCTACACATAAAAAGTTTTCAATCGCTTTTGCAAAACTAATGAAGAAAAATTTTGAAATGTCCATGATGGGTGAACTTACGTTCTTTCAAGGACTACAAGTTCATCAATCACCCCGTGGTATTTTCTTGAGTCGGTCTAAATATGCCCTTGAATTGTTAAACAAATTTGGAATGAAACACATGACACCTATGCCACACCAATGGCTCATACCAAGAAAGTTAGGCAGTCGATTTACATGGGAAATTGGTGGACCCTACAAAATACCGTAATATCATTGGGTCTCTCATGTATCTAACGACTAGAGACGATATTGTCTTTTGGTTTATCTATGCTCCGTTATCGATGCGACCAAGCTGAAACCCACCTCTAGGAGGCTAAAAGAATCCTCCGATACATAAAGGGAACCATTAACTTGGGGATCGGGTATCCAGAAGGATTACGGTTTTGAACTAATCGCTTTTTAGAATGCGACCCGCGGGATGCTTAGACTCGCGGAAAAGCACTTGGGGAGCTTTACAATTTCTTGGTGATAAGCGGTGTCTTGGCAATCGAAGAAGCGAGGATTGTACATGTTGTCATCAGCGAATATGTAGCCATGTCCACGTGTTGTGCTCAAGTCATATGGATGAGAACACAACTCAAAGACTATGGTTACGTATTTGTGAGAATCGATGTATTGCGACAATCGAGTGCCATTGCAATCTCGTGCAACTTCGGTTATTTTCGAAATCAAAGCACATCGATCTTGATATCATTTCATCAAGGATCACGTGGAGCAGTGCTGTTGAATTATATTTTGTGGAGTCGAATACCAATTGAGATCTTCTCACCAAAGCCTTGCCTCCCGCTAGGTTTAATGAGTTGGTCCACGGGATTGGTATGAGGTGTTTGACTCAAGAGGAATTGGATGACCTCTAAAAGCGATCTTAAAACACATCCAAACACCAAAACATCTTTTTTGTAAATATTTTTCAAAAACAAAATACAAAATTATAAAATTCGATAAAACAACAAAAATATTCTTCTAATCTACTTTTCTTTCAACATTGCAAGTACATTTCTTCCGTCAACACTTTAATCTTTCAAAATTCATATTTTTCGATCAAGTGTTGAGGGAGAAAATAAACTTATAACTTTCAAAACATCTGTGTACTTGCATGTTATCACAACTCGGTTGATTCCTTTTACAAATGGTGGTACATTTTACGGTTCAAAGACACTCCTCGGACTTTAATTAATAACCTTTCATTATTTTCTCAAGTCGGGGGTGTGCGTCAAGTTTTTCAAAATCTTCATTTGGTAACCAAAATGGAAGTTAAAAGGCTTTGGATGAAAATGGAAAGGTGGAGGGACCATGTCAAAAGGCTTAAAGTATTTTAAATAAAACCTCCACCTAACTTAACTCTTCTCATTTATTACTACAACCTAAACATATCCTGCATAGAATCAATCTTCAAATCGTGTTTTGATCATCATTTGTAAGTTGTTTCATGATCTTAACATGTTTTCAAACATTGGTTTTGATTTTCAATGAATCCAGCGGTCAAAGATGTATAATCTTGATTTGTGTTCTACGCATAAGTATGAACACAATCAAGATTGTGTGTTTGTGGTTAAAAGATTGTGTCAAAACGTGTTTTAACATCATGATAATATCTTTATCCTCAAAACCACCCGAAACATGAATTGATGATTTGAAATTAGGGTTTATGGTGGATTTGGGTTTTTCGAAATGTGAAGTGTTTTGGTACAAAAAGATTGTTGGGTTATGTTCTTATGATGTTGAATTGATGATATCCATGCTCATAACCACCCGAAACACTATTGATTGATTTTTGAAATTAGGGTTTAAGGTTCATAAGTTTGGGTATTTTGATTCACTTTGAATTAATGTTAAACTTGGTATATATGCTTCACAACACTCTTGAACTACGAGAAAAAGTTTGGTGCAAATCCATGGCTAGAAACTTCTGGCGTAATTCATAATTAGGGTTTTGACTTCTGGATATGACTTTCTACTTTTATGAATGATTCATACCATGTTTTGTTGATAAAATGAATGTTATGTGTTTAACATGATGATATGATGCTTTATTTCAGGTTGCTTTACACTTAAATTCAGAATCAAGGTCATTTGATTCTACGCATAAGGATACCCTACGTAGTTATGTTGCGCGTAAGATAAATCCTACATAGCGTGACTACGCATAAGGTTCTACAATGGGACTACGCGTATCACATGAGAAGGATATGCGCTTGATGACCTCTACGCATAAGGTCACTCTTACGGTAGCCTTCGCGTAAGGTTAATATATGCCTACGCATAAGCTCTACATAAGGTCTCCCTTTTCCTACGCGCAACATTTCTTGCGGCGTAAGTTGGAATTCTGGCGTAAGTTTACGCCCTAAGCATATATCATTCTGTCTACGCATAACTTTGCCAATCCTACGCATAACCACTGGATTGACCTTCATAATGAATTGTTACGTGTACAAACTTGTAAATAAACTAATCATATCATCACGAATCCTAAAATGTCACTAATAAACTTAAATCGTTTGATATGTTGTGAACAATAAGTGATAAAATAAACTTTAAAACTTAAAGTTAACTAACTCTTTGAAACATTTCACGACATCATTAGACTATTGAACAAACATGTGACTTAGGACTCGTAACAATCATTGACCTTTGTACATTCAATAACTAGACAATAAGACCTTACGTTGACTAACATTATGTCTTCGATATGTTGGTTCTTTTGGCTAATGTTATTTGAGATCCGCGACATGGTGAACAAATGAATATGGATGCACTGAAGTTCTCTCCATTCTTGATATCTATCCTCATGGCTATCCCATGAAGATAGGAAAGAATAATCTCCGTGTTGACTTTGACACCCTCACTTGCTCAGAATCTTCATGTTTAATTGCTATTGACATTAGAGGACTCATCCAGTATCGAAACATGCTTTCACACTCTCACAATTGTTCACGAGATCTCAACAGTTACGGAACACTATGGAAGGGTCGAAGGACAAAATGCTTTGTGGCGGTGACTCTGAATCACAAACAAGTCACCATTACACTGCGAACTTAAGAACATTCTCCTAATTCTGATGTCGATCCAACCAAACTATATGCCACACTGTGAAGAGCTCACTCTCGATTCTTAATCAATATCGGTTATGCGAGGCTACGAGGGGTAATCACCAAGCATTCTCACGTAGAGCTTAAGAGTATTCCTCAACCACGGAGACACTCTACATGATCATCACCAAGTCTGTTTTTCGTGCGTGGCGGTATAGCACCCTAAGCTCATGGAGCGCAAATATCAGGCATTGGTCAACAAGAAACACATGCATCTCGAAGCTCGATTTGGGATGACATGATGTCATTTCTCAACAAAAACTTGGCTCAAAGATTCCCTACATGGATATACTAAATTGTTGATCGAGCACTTGGACTTCATCGACATTCCCAAGAGGCTCAATGACGACAATCCGACATGTTGGCGGAACCCATTCTATCTGTAGAATCAAGGAAGCGTCTACAAAGAAACAGGTCTTTGTGCTACGGATTTCCTTGGCGAAGATGTCGAGAAAGCTTCGAAGCATTACAAAGGTATGCAGGCGATCGATTAGGCAAAGTTGGTCATCTCGGCGAAAAATCTTGGAACACCTATAAGGAGAACCAAAGAGGAAGCGAGGAAGTGCGGCAAATCTGTGAGTCAAGGAAGTTCCCCGAGGAACCCTCCTTCAAATTTGTTCCATCTAAGGAGCTGCTCCCATCCCAATTCCCAAACGAACCGCAAAGAAAGCTTGTGGGCCGAAAGCTCACGAGAGAGCGACCGGATGAAGAGATTACCTTCTCACGAATGCGCAAGTATCCCTCCTCTCAGTGACTAAACCTACAAGTCCAATAGTGAACATGGAAAGGAAAGACTCACTGTACTTGAGTCTCATGATGAAAGCTCACGAGAAGAAGAAGAAGAAGCGGTGGATCAATCATACAGGAAGAAGTTTAAATTAGTTAGACAAATTCAAAAGTTGAAGAATTTGCAAAGATCAAATGGGTGGCCGGGAGGAGGATCAAGTGGTCGTCCACTCTTCACAGGTCTGATCGGTTAATCAACCCGATAAGGGATGCGGTGCCACCACTCTTTGCAACAACAACGCTTGTAAGGACAGGTATGATTTGAAACGAGGAACTGAGAAGAAAGTCCCCGGGATAGCCGAGGATGAGGATTATACTAAGTTTCTTCTAGGCAGGTCCAACATCTAAGGAGAATATCGAACCTCCAAAGGACCCGAATCTCCTCATGTCTCCTCCTCATCGATTCTTCATCTCACTCATCACCACCATCAAAAAGATCAACAAAATCATCATCCCAATCTGTGAAGAAACCACCTCGATCTTGGATTTCTCAAGCTCATAAAAGGATTCACAAAGGTATCAAACAAGTCGGAAAGAAAGCGTGCTCTCAAAAGCTAAATTTCTTTCTTGTCACATACGACATATGTATGCGAGCATGACAAGATGGAGAAAGAAAGGGAATTTGTTCAGAAATTCATGAAGAGTCATCGTAAAGATGACGAAATGATCGAAGGTTACACTAACAAGTACCTTGAGGATATCGTTCCTAAAGTCAAAAGGCTGGAAAGGCGACAAGAGATCATACTCACAAGTTTCTTGACCTTGTCCCGGTGTGACTAGAGTAATATTTTCCAGACAACTCACCCCTAACATCGTAGCATTGGTTAAAAATACAATGGCCAAAGAGGCGATCTCTCGAATCGAGTTAATGGCTAAACTTGTGATACAAATGTCAAAGCGATGCAGGAGCGTTTACTTGGATGAAGCTAAATTTTAAAATCTACTTGATTTTCAACTCGGATCATCATGCAGTCGGTAGATCAACCCAAGCGACCAAGAGATGGCGATGATAAGGATAAGGATTGCACCTAAGCGTCGAAGCGATGCGGTAAATCTACCTCTATGCCACCTCCTCCCCACGAACTTCTTCTCAACAAAAAGTCTCCTCCACCTCGGTCTTCTCTTGATAAACCTCGGGGCGATTCCGAGTTACCACCCACGACTCATAAAGCGGTGATTACTTTGAGTATCACGGGTGGTGGCGATGAAGGTCCTTGAGCCCGACAACAACCCACTCACCCAAACAAGTCAGAAACCGGTATCATCATCAAGGCCTTCCAAAGAAGAAGAAGGCGACTTCGGCTGGGTTGTCTCATGGCTAGATGACGATAAAACCGAAGAGTTTGAATGGTTCTCCACACTTGACAATCAAACTCCCTACCACGATGAAGGTCAAGAATTGGTAGCGGTTCTACATTGGAGACGCATAAAACTTTTGCAAGAAAAGTTCCATGTGAAGAATGTGAAATCTGAATTGAAGCGAATCAAGAATGAAGCATTCCAACTTCTTAAAACGACTCGAAAGCCTTGTGGGGTGAATATCATCTTGAGAACATCGCTCGAGCTATGTCTAAAAACATGGATTGGCTCAATCCGGAAGCAAACATTGACTTCACACAAAGGGACAACCCTCCATACTACGCCGATTGGACCAAACCTCTACCGACCATTGGCCAAACAGGCGAACCACGGATTCCCTTCCGATACTTCTTTACTGAGACACGGATTTTCTCTTACGGTAGCGATGGTTCAGAAAATCACGCTACATCATTGACTCTTCCATTCGTGACTATTTACTCCAGCGCATAGCTATCGAGGAGCGTGCAAATCACTTGTTTTCGACAGCGTGCAAGCATCGACCAAGATGCATTGTATGGGATTCATCATTGGCACGAGCGCAGAAGAATCTACTCTGATTTGCACGGTTGAAGTCTCAACATGCGATTGTATAGTTCTAAGGACATCGTGGCCATCTAACACATTGATCTCAAGTCTAAGTGGGACTACACATTCTTAAAGAATATCGTAGTCAAGCGACAAGATGAAACGAGGACTATGGATTCTCAGAGTGACTTTGAGAACTTGTCTCCAGCGACATCGAAGACATGTACCTTGCCAAAGTGCGAGTGCGTATGAGACAATTCTCATTGAAGTTCAGCGTGAATTTATCAAGTCGGTTCTCATCTTCATTAGGCGGTGTGATCAAGAGCGTGTTGAAGATATCCGGATGGTACATTGAATCTTATGGGAGCGTGTCAACCTCACACCTCCAACGCTTACTCTTCCCGATCTCAATCAGCTACCTCAATATACGCTCATCGGCAAACCTTTGGAGTTGTTTACGCAGTGAACTTCAAAGCTGCGCTAATGGCGTGTAGTGATCTTCAGAGTCGGGGATCATACTTTGAAGTGGTTAGGGGCGGATTAGCGTACAGGTTGAAGGATATACGCTGAAAGTTGGGATCTAAGGCGCGGAATTCTCGGGAAAGGAGGGATGTGAGAGGATCATCACCATGATTGATGAGCGGTTGTTGAAGGGGGATCAGTTCAGACGATTGGAGAGCTATGTTGGTGTGCGACCGGGAGAAACATCAGGCTTTCAGCGCCACATGGCACTCCACAGGAACATCAGCACTTCGGTACCCCTTGAATTGTTTCCTTCATAATTTTGGATGTATGATTAAATATGTCTATGGCTTGTGCACACATAGCGATTGTACAACCCGTAATTGTCAATAAAGGACCACGTAGTGCGCTTGATTGCCACAATCCTTATCAAATGAGCGAAAGCTTCTTACTTTTGAGTAAAACCTATCAAACCTTTCATTTTCAAGGTTTTGCTCAAAAGAACAAGTACTTTCCCTTAAGATTTTCAAAACCTCAACCGTTTATATCACTTGTTGAGGGGAGTATTTGAAACTTTGTTCACAAATTGTTCCGGATGGTCATTCTTCCCATAACTTTTCGAAATGGTCATATTTATTCTCAAGCGTTTCAAAAATAACACTTTAATATGCCATTTTGAGGGAAAAAATTGTGTGATAAGAAATATGTTGTACAAAATGCAAATGAATCTGTGTACCTCGGACTTAACCAGCAATTGGCGATACTTAGCTGTTAGTAACTTCGAAAAGACTTGTCTGGGCGGGTAATAATTTCAAGCTAGTTAAGCTAGTGATGTAAGCGTGTCTCAAAGGACTTATGCGAGTAGAATGTACCATTCGAGAAACTTTTGATAGACATGAACTCTGGCGGGTTTGACAACCTTCCAAGGTTTGTCTACACCTTCAAGGTAGTTATTAGAGCTAGTTGTCACCTAAAAGCGGACAATGTAACTCTTTAACTATACAGCGTGCTAAGTGTCTGAGGGGGATTGTCTATCTTGATGGATCAATTCAAAAAAAAAGTGCGCGCTCTTTCCTCACTGTGCATTTAACCATTAAAACTATTAAGCACATGTGGAGGTATTTATGCAAAACATCATCTCTCACAATGGTTCAAAATGTTTTCATTAACAAACCCTTTGAGAGATTTTTTCATCTGATGGTTTTAATGGCAATATAGGTTAGTCATGGAGTTATAAGGTGACTAAGGTTAGGAATAACCGTCCTATGATCCTTGAGCGGAGGGATCTACCCATGGACACCACAAATAGTTAGTATTTAGAAGTCCTTAGGTATGATTGTAAAAGGAGAAAATGAGAATCGGAGAAAGAAGGAGTTGAAGAATTAAAAGAAATGCAAAGAAAAGGGTGAAAAGAAATAGCCCTCAGTTATTCAACTTAGAGGCGGAACGGGTTCAATTCATATGCTCTTGGTTGTCACTTAGTGTGCCGGTATTGAAGATTAAAATTCTTCATGGACCCAGTGGCGCATGCACTAAACCTTCTTAGCCACTCAAGTTTCTCTCAACAGAAGCTTGTTTCATTCTCACGGGGAACCCTACGTAAACTATCGGCTTTCTCTAGAGATTCTTTGGTATTGAAGAAGGAGACCCTCTCCCTAGTCTCAGCTCGGGGAAAACCAAAAGCAGCACTATTGAGTCTAGAATCACGAGATTCATCAAAAGATCTCTTAGGAACACTTGACATTTAATCACTTGATGATCAACAATAAGATCATGATGGTTCATATCGAGTCCTTCAGGATCTTAGCAATCACATGCGAGAACATTTATGAGAGGTTACATTCTGTGATCCTCGGTGATTGAATGGAAACTCTGCGGTCAGGCATCAAGCGACCACATTCGGAGTCGCCCGGTAACTCCCGTGGATTACGGGTGTGTCTCAAGCGGTCTGATGCGTGAGGTGATGCTTGATTGTACCTCGGTGACTCATCAACTCGTAGATGTACCCGATTTTATCGCGTTATCTCACTTGTGGGACTCCGGTTAGGGAGCGGCCTTTGTAAGAATTAGAGTTGTGTTTTCACACTATGTTGTTAACACTCTCGAAGTTCAAACTTGTAAGTCTTAGGAAAGCTTATTACTAACCTTTGAAATGTTTTCTTCTTATGGAAGCTCGGAGGCCGGGATGATCGTCTTGATTCTTCTCATGCTCCGCCAACATCATCACTAATGGAAGTTCTATTCAAAAGCAACACAACCGTCAAAATGATTCTTCGTCAAACCAAAGAATCTACAAAGTTAAAGACTTAAAGAACTTCATCGTATTGAATTCCAGCGTCAAAGTGTGAGCATGTTGAAGAATGGCGATGGAACCTTTGGAGCAACAGCGGACTGAGGCGGAGGCCGTCTGGAGACAACAACATACTATCACTTTCACCACAAAGAACAATGATCAAAGAACAAAGTTAAAGATGGCGTCAAAGCATAAGCTTTCAAAGATAACTATCTCTCTACACTGGAGAGATTGTTCGAATCAAGACAATTCTTCTCACAAGAAAAGAATGTCGGGAAGGCGTCCTTTGCTACTATTACATCAAGCGCCTTCACCGTTTACATTCATATATACTTGAGGGGGAGATTGTTGGAATCACTCCTAAACAATATTTCAAGTATTTATATTTCATATGTAATAGGTAGCTTTATTATGGCCTTTATGTTTGTTTAAGGTCAAGCTTATGTAGAAGGCCCATAAGCTTACCCCAACCAATAAGGATAGGAAGGGAACTAGGGTGTTGCCCTAGCTCCTTTCCTATAAATACTCTTGTAAACCTTCATTTGAAGGTTGGTTGTTCAAGTTTTTCTCTCATTCACTCTCTTTGCATAAGGTCATATTATGTGAGTGTGTGTGTGTGTTTGCTTGTTCAAAGCCTTCATCTCTTTCTTATAAGCTTGTGTTTGTAAAACTAGTGACCTAACC
>OU343224.1:233359295-233464923 GCA_910596185.1 Chrysanthemum makinoi | reverse complement strand
ATATGTGATTTTGTCGAAGCCCTCAAAAAATTTATAAATTCATTGGATGGCCACCTAGCGTGTAGCTATTACATAAAAGCACTTAAGTTTGGCGTGTACTATTACATAAAACACTTAAGTTTTTCATAAAGCGTATTTAGAAGGTGGAAAGTTAATTTTGGGGCGTAAGGTATAGATCTCTGTTGGAATCACTCTAAAGCCTATTCAAGTGTTAGTTACTACATATGTAATAGGTAGCAATTATGGCCTTTATGTTTGTTTAGGTCAGAAAACATAGAAGGCCCATGAGAAGCGACCCATGTCCAATAAGGAAAGGATGAGGAACAGGAGTGTTGCCTAGCTTCCCTCCTATAAATACTCTTGTAAACCTTCATTTGAAGGTTGGTTGTTCAATTTATTTCCTTTCACGCATACTCCTACATATAGTTTACTTTCATACGTGTGTGTGTGTGTGTTTGGATAATTGTTCAATAGCCTCTCTATCTTTCTATTAAGCTTGTGTTGTAAATCTAGTGACCTAACGGTGGTATCAATAAGCCTAAACTAGTTGGGTGGATCGTTATTTCTTGAAGTGGGTTTTGGGTCTTACAGGCGTAAAATGCGTGATACTTTGGTTAAGCTTAAAAATTCGTTTTACACTTTTTAATCCAAGATTCTTGTACTTTCAGCGTTTTAAGGTGTTAACATACTTGTTTTTGGCAAAAAGTTTCAAACTTTACGGCGTGGATCTCAGTTTTAAGCTTGTTTTGAGCGAGGGAGGTGTAAACCTACGGCGTAACGTTTTAGCTTTGGATCATCAAGTTTCACACTTTTGTGATATTTTGGTGATATTGAAGCTATTTCATCACAAAGCGGTTTAGAAACATTTTTTGGCAAAATCATTTACGAGTAAGATTCGCAGCGTATCAAACCCTAATCTTCGCGTAACATTATCCTTGGTTTGATCTTGAGTTTCGTTTTACTCGTGTTTTCTTGCTTGGATAAGCCGAAAAAACGTCGACTTTGGATATCTTTTGCCTTTGTGATAGTGTAAAAGATCATGGAAAAAACCTAAATTAAGCATAAGCATAAACTGCGTAGAAATCGCATAAGATTCATCAGCCTAAGCCTAGTCTTACGCATAAGGTAATCCTCGCCTAACTTTCTCGCCCTAACTTTGTGTCTCACAGCATAACTTTAGTGCTTTTTCACTACAGCGTAAGCTAAATCTCTGGCGTAACTCTTGATTGCAGCGTAACTTTGGTGTTTTCATGCATCCTACTTGGTTTATTGTGATTTCTAAGCCTAAGGACTTCATCAACAAGGTTCATTGACTACAAAGATCCATTTTACCAACACAAGTTTTCAACATGTCACAACCACCATACTCTAACTATTTCACTTACACTTATTCTCAACGTCAACAACAACAACTAACTCCACCACATCAACAATGGAATCAACAACAAGCAATTTATCAACAACAATTTAATCAACAATATACTCCACAACTTCTTGCAATTCCACCCTCAAATGGTTCAAACACCACCAAGTCTTCAAGTTCAACCCTACACAAATGATTTCAATCAACATCCATCAAGTAACACTATGAAGGAACCCACTTGGTTTAAAGATGTGTGTGAAGCTTTAAGACCAACAATCAATTCATGAAATTTGGATCACTTGATAGACCTCCAATGCTCACTCAGGAAACTACGATCAATGGGTGATAAGGTTCTTTAGGTTTTGTGATCCAAAGAAGCCACATGGAAAGTTCTTAAAGAAGGTTATCTTGGAAGGTCCATTTGAGATGCCTCTTGTTATCATACCCGAGATCAAATGCTATTCCACCAAGAGATGAACAATCCAACATTACTCTTTTTGCGACTTGAATCCTCAAGAACTTCTACACTATGAAGCTGATGAACTTGCAATGCAATATATCCTCTTAGGATTACCAACCCGATTCTTGAAGTGTTGATGCTCAAAAGCGCAAAGGAAATGTGGGATCATATTCTCTCTTATGGAAGGATCGTACTCAATCGGGAGGATATGGAATCCAAAATTTACTTGGCTTATGAACACTTCATGATTGAACACGGAGAGACACTAGAGTCTTATCATCATGTTTTTAGGACATCATCAATGATTTGGATAAACACAACATCATCATGCCAAAAATCGCAGTGAATACTAAGTTCACGAGTAGTCTTGGTCACTGAATGGGAAAGTATGTCATTTTTCTCCGTCCAGCGAAGAATATGCATCATTCTACATATGGATTGTTGTACGATTACTTGAAGCCTCATGAATAAGAAGTTGATAGGGAAAGGATTCTCCGTGCTCAAATTGCTCCATCGAGCACATCGGGAAAATCAACAACTTGCCTTATATGCTCCAGCGGTTATTCTCCTCAACCCGGCAACTCAACCAACTGCTACAATCACACCATATGATTCCGACCTCAATCTCAACAAACTCAATTGGTTCCATACAACAACAACAATGCAAATACTTGTGATTGAAGCTAATGAGGGATCCGATGAAACAACTTTGCAACAAGGATTTGCTATGATTGCTAATGCCTTTAGCCGTTATACCAACAAATCAACAATGTATTAGTTTCCTAACACAAGGAATCAACATTTGTGAACAATGGGCGAGTTGAAGTTGAGAATTCGTGGTAGGTGTCAATGGGCGGTGGTCAAGGGTTTAATGTTGTGGGTAGGAATAACAATGAGCTCAAGGTGGTGGAATAGAATGCTTTCGAAAATGGGTTGAATGGTCTTGATGCTACAAGCTGCAATGAGAAGGGACACAGGCTAATGCATGCCCAAAGGACAGAGGCGATGCTTATTTCAAAGAGGCTCTTCTTTTGGCTCTTAAGGATGGCTGGTGGAACTCCTATGGACAAAGAGCGAGCTTTATGGCAAAATCGTTGGAATGATGATATATATATGTTAATGGCTATTATCTCCATGACATCACAGCGAATCAGAGCAAGGCTCGGAATGTTCAAAATAATTAGATCTCATCTCGCATCTCATTGAAGCCGATGTTCAAATAGACCCCATCTCAGTTATATTTGGCGATCAAGATGACCTTATGGTTTCCCTTGATAATCAAATTAACTTTGTGGTTATACTTGAGGATCTAAATAATGATCATGTTGTGACTCCGTTGAACCGCCGAACTTTGCCTCATCGATTTTGCTTGGTTTAATACAAGACCAACAAACCATAGTGGAAAAATGTCATGCATTGTCGGGACTTGAAATAAAAATGCCTTGCTTGTTAACCAAGGATTTTGAATGTTTACAAAAGCAACTCAACTTTTCAAAACTCAAAAAAAGCGTGAAAGCGGTTTTGAAGCGACCTTTGCCAAATCTTATCAAAATGAAAAATATTTAGAGAGCAGATCGTGATCTAGCAGCGCGAAGAATGCTTTGTTATGCGAAATAGAACAAGAAACATGAACATAAAAAGCAAATTAGCGCTCTCACCTTGGAAAATCAAAAAGCTAAGGCTGAGTTGTTAACTTGTCAAAAACAGTTCTCTGCATACAAAAGCATTCAGCGAAGCGAATAGATGATCATCTTGAAGAAATCAAAATCAGCTTGCAAAACTTAAAAAGAGTTTAAAAGCTGTTGTTTACAAACATGGTGAGTGGTCACTATTGTTGAAAAGTTTACTTTAAAACCAAATCCAAATGGATATGGACCTTCTTGATTACAAACCTAAGCTTTCAACCAAAGCATTCAAACCAAATCACGAAGTTTCGGTCACGTATAAAATTGATAATTACATTTATGAGTGTTGTTGAATATCATCGTCAAGAGGAATTAGATCACGAGAGGCGAGTCGATCAAAATTAGAAAATGTTGTTTACAACAAACCTTTTAACTATTCAAAGCGGTCACCGTCACACCAGATTCTTCTAACACACCAAGGATTATCATAAAACCACGAGTCTTCTAATGTTAATCCCAAACAGTTATACAAACTTATGGTCCTTTACCTTCCATCGGTGAAGTAAACTCAAAACACGAAAATCGCAAAAATTCTTAGATATTTTGACATTTTCATGGCTGACCTCAAAACTTTA
Organism: Chrysanthemum makinoi; assembly: GCA_910596185.1. NCBI lineage: Eukaryota > Viridiplantae > Streptophyta > Magnoliopsida > Asterales > Asteraceae > Chrysanthemum > Chrysanthemum makinoi. Next base: position 233,460,840 of record OU343224.1, on the reverse strand, counting down.
CAACATGAGATAGAATATCATTATGAAATCAAAGTTCAACATTTTCAATGCGCCTCTGGCGAGAACAAAGACATTTTTAGAAAAATCTTTTACCAAATGTTAAAAATTTGAAAAGTTGTGCATTGTCTTGGGAAAGGACTTTCATAAGGAACTTGGATTGATGAAGGTCGTTTTAGAAAAGCGAAACATCTATTTCTAATACTAAACGTAAAAGAAAATGTTGAGAAAAGATGTTGATCGACTCTTGGAAGATGTCATCTGTGATGATGTCCATAATGTTGTGCTATTGAATTCTTTGTCATATGCATTTGATTATATCTCTACGATCTTTGTTGATTACGTGGTAAATGTTGAGAACAACGATAATGTGCTTGGTCGAGTCCTTAAAAGTTGAAAACAAACGATTGTCAAGCGAACTTTCAAATGCAATACGTCGTCTTAATTGGTGTCAAAAAGATATTCACGATCAACAACATGTTTGTCAACACAAAATCGCCCGATTCGCGTGCAAAATCTTACGATCCTAAAATTGAGCAACTGGATGATCAAAGCGTGTCTTTTAAGTGTCAAATCTCAAAATATGAACAAGAACTTGTAAAAGTTAAAAGGAATATGGTGTCATATTTGATTTACTCAAAAAGACTCGTGATGAAGCATCAAATGAACTTGATAATTATCTTGCACACACTAAGGAAGTTATGCATTTTCTTTGGAAATATTAGGTCACGAAAATCAAGATCGATTCACACTATCTTCAAGTTAAGGGAAATGTTAGGAAAGTATGAACAACTTCCGCCTACTGTGATTAAGAGATTAGCCCGGTAACACTTAGTACTCATGAACCTAGAATCCTCTTGCCAAATCACAAGTTGCTAGCGTGCTTCCTTCTCTGAAAGCGAGGAATAGTTGAGTCTTTTCCAAGCGTCCGCACTTCACGACCTAGGAGCACTACATCGAAGAATAGGAAGTTGCGACCTAAGAAAAGATCAATCTGGAATGCTAAAGTAGAAGAACACCCTAGGACTATGAATAAGACTCACGTTGCTTCCACTATAGATATTGCGTCTGGCAAATGTAATAGAAATAGTGATGTAGCGAATGCTAAACCGTTAAGTACTTTTGATATTGATCGATGCACCTTGTGTTATTTGTGGTAAAAGTATGAATTCTGATTGTCATGATAAATGTGTTGCTAAAGCTATCATCTCGTTTAAGGAATCCTAAGAACCGGAATACCTCTAGGCCCACTAATCTTTCTAAGTGCATTGCTTGGTAGACCGCCTCTTTAGATTCTAAAAGCATTCTTTGTCCACTATCTCGGTTTCACCTCCTAGGAATGTAGTACCACCTAGTGCATTCACTAAGACTAAAGCAAATACTAGTTGGAGATGGCCGAAATGGATATATAACACACTAGGATTTAAGTGGATACCTAAAGCTATTGATGTTTGTATATCTACTATAAGCGCTCACGGAACCCTCTAACATTTGGGTTCCACATCTACTTCTATTCCATATGTGTAGATGCGTGGTAATGCAGGTGATAAAGATCATTCTCTGGATTGTTGATAGCGGATGTTCCCGACACATGCGAGCAACTTAAAGCTGTTATCAAACTTTATTGCAAAGTTCATTGGCCTGTCGGTTGGGAATGATCACCGCGCGACTATCATGGGCTCTGAGAGACTATATCAATGGGAACATCGAAATTAGCAGAGTTTATTATGTGGAAGGCCTCGTTCACAATCTGTTTTCGGTAGGTCGATTACGTGATGGAGATTTGGAGGTTGCTTTAGGGAGAAAACTTGTTTCATTAAGTGATCTACAAGGAAATGACCTTATATGCGGCTCGCGTAATTCTAGTCTTTACACTATCTCTATGCAAGACATGGTTGCTTCATCTCCCATTTGCTTACTTTCAAAGATAACATCAACAAAATCCGGCTGGCATAGCCATCGTCTCTCACATCTAAACTTTCAAACCATCACCAACCTTGCTCGACACAAACTAGTTGAAGGACTCCCACGATTTTGGTATTCTAAAGATCACCTTTGCTCCGCTTGTGAACAAGGCAAAAGCACTCGTGCTCATTTTCCTTCAAAGGTGGAACACGGATCTCGGCATGTGCATCTTCTTCACATGGATTTGTGTGGCCCGATCTTGGCTGCGATCGGCAAGCTACATCTTAGTAATTGTTGATGACTATTCCGCATTTGGACTTGGGTCTACTTTCTTGAAGCAAAGATCAAGCTCCGGATGATCATCACCTTTCTCCACGAAAATACAAGTTCACTCTGAAACACGTTCGACAAATCGGAACGAGGCAGAGAATTTGTTAACCAAACTCTTCGTGAATTTTATGAGAAAGTGGGAATTGACATGGACATCTATTGCGCGTACGAACAAAGCGGAGTTGTTGAAAATGAAACCGAACGTTAGTGGAAGGCGCAAGAACAATGTTAATCAATGCTAAACTTCAGTTACTTATGAAGAAGGCGTATCTCTTGCATGCTATACTCAAAACGTTCTATGATTACAAAGCAGCTACAACAAAACACCTTTTGAGCTTGTCCACAAGAGAAAACCGAATCTCAAACACTTTCATGTATTTGGATCTCTTTGCTATCAGAATAATGATCGTGATGACTTTGGAAAGCTCAAAGCCAAAGCTGACATTGGAGTCTTTATGGATCTTGTGATAATTCAAAGGTTTCGAATCTGGAATCGTCGAACAAAGGAGGTTATGGAAGCGATTCATGCTCATTTTGATGAACGGAGACTTACGAGTGCGGCTTGGAACCGGTCACAACCGCTTAAACTTCCCAAACCCCATCATCGGTGAAAGCCCCGACTCACTTTCGTCAACAAATGGAAGGTTATTTGCTCCATTTTGGTGGCGATATTGATGAGCGTGCTCGGTGTGTATCCGTTTTCGGTTGCTCAACACGATAATACTCTTATACGATACACTGCTACAACAACTACGAAGAAGCACCACCAGTTGACTCCACCACAGGATTGAACAAACGCTTCCAACAATGATGAACCGGTGATGATGTTGAATGAAGTACCCCCATCTGCGATTTTGATGATCCAAATCGTTTTTAACCCGTTTGCTAATGAAACTGTTTGCACGATGTCGCGAGAATCTTCAACAAACCATTTGAATCCTCAAAATCCGCACAATGTATACCAACATCAACCCTCCACACATAGATGGACAAAAGACCATCCTTTAGAAAATATTATTGGCACCAGAATCAACCCGATCGTTCAAGACAAGCGTCTTCACCAGACGGTGAACATTGCATTTATGCACTCGTGTCCAATCACGAACCTAAAACATCAAAAGGCAATGACAAAGGACAGCTGGATTGAATCCATGCGAAGAACTCAACCAATTCAAGCGTCTTGAAGTATGGGAGCTGGTTGAAAGACCAAGGGGTCTCGTCATTGGTCTTAAATGGATTTGGAAAAACAAATTGGATCTTTGAAGGAAAGCGTTATCGAAACAAGTCGCGTCGGTGGCTAAGGGTTATCGTGAGCGGGAAGAGGGTATTGACTTTGAAGAATCTTTTGCTCGGTTGCTGCGTCTTGAAACATTTAGGATATTTCTCGTTTCGCGGCATACATGAATATGGCGGTCTTCGGATGGATGTCAAAGCTTTTCTCAATGGACAAGCGAAAAAGCGGTTTATGTCGTCGGCCGGAAGGATTCGTTGATCGAGTTCCCAACCATGTCTACAAAGCGAACAAAGGTCTCTATGGTCTCAAACAAGCTCCTCGGGCATGGTACGATAAGCTATCATCTTTCCTCTTTGCTAATAATTTCACCAAAGGTTGGTTACCCAACTCTTTTTCATACAATATCACGGGGAACATATTTTAATTGTTCAAATTTATGTGGATGACATCATTTTTAGGTCAACACATAAAAGTAATACTCTTTAAAAACTAATGAAGAAATTTTGAAATGTCCATGATGGGTGAACTGCGTTCTTCTCTAGGAGGTACGCAAGTTCATCAATCACCCGTGGTATTCTTGAGTCCAAATATGCCCTTGAATTGTTAAACAAATTTGGAATGAAAATTTTGACACTATGCCACACAATGGCTCATACCAAGCTAGGCGGTGATTTACATGGGAAATGGTGGACCACTACCGCGTATTATTGGGTCTCTCATGTATCTATACTTGAACTGATATTGTCTGCGTATATCTTTGCTCCGTTATCGATGCGACCAAGCTGAAACCCACCTCTCGAGGCTAAAAAGAATCCTCCATACATCAAGGGAACCATTAATTTGGGAATCGGTATCCGAAGGATTCGGTTTTGAACTAATACGGGCGTGACGCCGGGATGCTTAGATTCACGGAAAAAGCACTTCGAGGCTTTACAATTTCTTGGTGATAAAGCGGGTGTCATGGCAATCAAAAGCGGGATTGTACACATCGTGTCCTCGCGAAGCGAGAATATGTAGCCGTATGTCGTGTTGTGCTCAAGTCATGCGGATGAGAACACAACTCAAAGACTATGGTTTACGTGTTTGGCAGAATCGATGCTGCGACAATCCAGTGCCATTGCGATCTCGTTCAACTTCGATTCGGCATTCGAAATCAAAGCACATCGATCTTGATATCATTTCATCAAGGACCGCGTGGAATAAGTGCGGTTGAATTATACTTTGTGAGTGAATACCAATTGGCGGATCTTCTCACCTTGCCTCCCGCTAGGTTTAATGAGGTCCACAGTTGGTATGAGGTGTTTGACTCAATTGGATGACCTCCTAAAGCAGTCTTAAAACACATCAAACACCAAAATCTCTTTTGTAAATATTATTTTCAAAAACAAAATACAAAAATATAAAACCTGATAAAACAACAAAAACACTCTTCTATCTATTTTCTTTCAACATTGCAAGTACATTTCTTCCGTCAACACTATAATCTTTCAAAATTGAGTATTTTTCCGATCAAGTGTTGAGGGGAAAAATAATACTTACTTGTTTCAAAATCATCCAGTGTACTTGCATGTTACTCTACTCAGGTTGTTTCTTTTATCAATGGTGGTAAACTTTTAAGTTAAGCGACACTCCTCGAACTAAAATTTATAACCTTTCATCATTTATTAAATTAGAGGGGAGTGTCGTCATGTTTCTTTCCTAAAATCTTTTGTTTGGTAACCAAAATGGAAGTTAAAAGGCTTAAAATGAAAATGGAAAAGGTGGAGAGGACCAAAGCGCCAAAAGGTTAAAGTCATTTTAATAAAACACCTCCACCTAACTTTTTCATCACATTTACTCTAACCAACATAATCTCGCATATAATTAGATTCAACAAATCGAAGTTTTGATCATCAATCTGTAATCTACACATAACACGTTTTTAAACATTGGTTTTGAATTTTATGCAAATCCAACGGCTAAAACGTTAGATATGCATGATCATTTGTTCTACGCATAAGCGTATGAACACAAATCAGCTGTGTTTGTGGTTAAGGTTTGTCAAAAGCGTGTCTATAACATCAATGATACTAATTTTATCCTCAAAATCCACCCGAAATCACAATTGATGGTTTTCAAAATTAGGGTTTATGCGTGGTTTTGGGTATTTTCAAATGTGATTGTATTTGGTCAAAACGATTGTTGTGTGATGTTAATATCATGTTGAATTAATGATTTCAAGGCCTTATAACAACCCAGAAACACTAATTGATTAAAAATTGGAATGTAGGGTTTAATGTTCTTAGGTTTGGGTATTTTTGATTCACTGACTTTTGGATGTTAAAACTTGGTTATTAGACTCTCACAACACCTAAGACCTACCAGAAAACGTTTGGTGCAATTTCCATGGCTAGAATTGTTAAGCGTAATTCTTGAATTTAGGGTTTAAGTGCTACGCGTAAGCCTTTCTATGCGTAAACTGTTTGAGAGTATTTTATGCCATGATCTGCTATATAATGAATGATAATGTTGAAATTGATGCTATAAAGATGTCATTTCAGGTTTGCTACTCATAACATTCAGAATCAAGGTTGTTAGTACTTCTACGAATAAGGATCACCTTACGAGAAAGTTATCGCGTAGAGTAATCTTAAGCGTAACTATGCAGCGTAAGGATCTACAATGGGACTACGTGTATCACGTGAAGGATATCGCGTAAGCGGTGACTGACGCATAAGGTTTACTCTACGAGTAATCCTTACGGCGTAAGGTTTTTATCGCCTCACAGCGTAAGCTCGCAGCGCTTAAGGTCACCTTTTCCCTAGCGTATTAATATTTCTTCAGCGTAGTAGGATCCTACGCGCAGCTTGCGCCTACGCATATACCACTCCTGTTTACCCGTAACTTTACCATAACTACATGAAAATGAAAATGGCCATCCTTTGATCTTTAAAACTTTTAAAATAAGAAAGGTCTAACTACTATTATGAATTTACTTATTATAAGTTGACTATTCCATTTATCATATTCGTTTTTTTATAAACTAGACGAGTATCCGTACATAGTAACAAAATTTTCTAGCAGCAGAATTATGTCTGGCTTAATTAACTTCTCTTATTTATAACGATGCATTTACAATTAATTATGCATTTGTTTTCTTTTATAGATGCATGAATGAACACCTAAGTTTCCATAATCTAATAAGTTGACTAGGCATGTATTATAGAGTTACCATATATAGATAAAGTGTTCATGAAATTTGAAATTGCAAAAAATCGTGTATTAGTTAGTATTACAAAGTTGCCAAAAAATAGATTAATAAAGGATAAATTAGGGAAAACATTAATTTAAGTTTTTCACTTTAAATAAAAAGAGTTTTTACATTATAAATAATATAGATTAACTATTTCATTTCGTTCAATTTTTTTTAACTATTTTGCATAACCACAACCTTTTATTTCTTTCAGTAAATAGAATTGAAAATCTAAAACAAAAAACAATATACGAGTTGACCGTTGTGAAACAATAAAGTAAATAACAATACACAAGAATAATAAGATAAAGAGAATGGAGAATTGTTTATTCATTTCTCAAAGGTGGTATATTTGTAAACAAGATAAAACAATCTGGAAGATATGTAATTTTCTAATATAACTCAAATATCTCTAATCAATATCCTAAAAGATATAGACATCCATATTATAATTATCCATAACACTCCTCTGTGGATGTCCATTTGAGGATTATGCCTCGTTAAAACCTTATTAGATAAAACCCAGTGGGACAAAAATTTAGTGAAGGAAAATCAGTACATAATTTCTTTATACACTCGGGGATGTTTCCTCATTAAAAACCTTGCCGAAAAACCCCGTGGGAACAAAACCGTGGTCAAGGGAAAAAGAGTGCAACGCGTATGTTCTCTCCCCCTGATGATCACATCACATAAGCTCATTGACTCAATGAAATGCACATTGAAGTGTCTTGATAGAATCATATGAATAAATGTTCTCTACATGTTGTTTATGTATCCATTTTAAGGATTAACATACGTCATACATCTCATTCAAGTATATAATTATACTTCACAAGTTATTCATTGCCAACAAATTCAAAGTGAATGATATATTATATCATGTATGACCACCAGCGAGAACCTTAAATGTTTCATGCGCATTTTAGTATCACACTTTTAGATCCATATTGTGATCATCATCTTTATAAATGAAAGGGGTATTTTTAACATCATGTGACCTCATAAACGAGAGAGTTGTTCATCCATATAAAGATATAATTTTGTCTTTATTTATCATGATGCACACAGATTTCATCCTTAAGATGTTCAATTCAGAACTAAGACAAATTTTGTCTTTTGTTCAAATTCAATTTATGTGCATTCAATCACTTTTACAATAAAAAAAGAAAACATAATTTATGAAACTTAAATCAAATACAAATCGGTTCTCTTTATAAAGTTTCATACGCAAACATGACACAATACTATACGTTGAGGTGATTATTATACATATGACTAAAACATGATTATACAATCAAATATTATTCTCGAGAACTTTTTTAATTTGCTATAAGCATAAGAAAATCACTAGGATGCTGCATGCATTTTATATGCTATAATGAAATCTCAAAATCACATGAGCTCTATTCATTAACTTTTAGACACATATCAATTACTATTATATTGCCAGACTTAAATACATTATTAGATCCACCCATGTGAACATGTCCCCTTATGATCATTTCCATGTCTTTACGAAAATAGTATTTGCCATTAGTTATGCATTAAATACAAAAGTTTCAATACTTTAATTTTTTTTCTCATAAAGACCAATGTATATATGATAATTTTACACATTCATATGCACGGACTTCAAGTCCAGTAACCATGTCTCATCACAAGAGACTTCAATCTATAAATAGTTCTTTGCGTCTTTACATCTTTTGGCCATTTATTTATATATATGCACCTTGTGCATGTATGTTTTCATGATCCTCTCCATAATTATAGCGCTAACTTATTTATTTATATAATCATTACCATGCACATTATCAAATATAATAGTGCTATCGACGCCGATTCATTACTTTTTTATTTCACACTTTATTAGACATTATATATCATTTCTTGAGATCTCATAGTTTTCACCAACTCGTGATTTTTTCAATAACCTTCATGTCTAGTGTCTCTTTAGGGGACTATTATGGGGTCTTATTACCTTGATTTGACCATCTTCATTTTCTTGCTCCATTTTGTCTATTCATTCGAGGACTTTTATTTGGAATCGATTTGGCTATCATGCTGCAGTCGTGCCATAGACTTACTACCATTCATTGGTTGTACTTTCGGGACACACATTTAATTGGAGCATCAGCAGCGTTTATGTTATCTAGTCACTTATTCTATGTCACAAAACATGCTGGCAATTACGAGACCTGGAATATAAATTGTCCCTTTAATTTAAAGTTCATATTCATTAGTATAAGGATCAACATTTATATCATAATTCATTTCATATCACTCTCTGCTCATTCTCTCCCTCTGAATTAATTATCCATTTCAATATCCCATTGTTTGCATTGTGGTGGATTTACTATAAGAGATGTTGTACAATTACAAAATATCACTTGGGAAATATGGTTTGTGACCAAAAACCAATCTAATGGGAAGGATTAATTATAAATTGTTGGCAAGATGCGAATTCATATTTTATAACATGCCCCATAAACTAAGATTTTTGTTCTCATAATTATTGGCTTTGCAATCAACTGAACACGTTTTATAAACGTTTCAACAAAAGCAATTCGCGTATGAACTTGGGCTACATAAAGTTCAACACTTATTCCAATAATTGTCCATTACTTGAAAGTATTCACCGCCATTCTCAATAATACAATTTGGAAAACCGTGCTCGCATTATAAGTCGAGCCACTAATCACGCTAACCTTAAGTTCTTGTTATTAAGCACGTAGAATAATGTAGCGGAAAGGAACACGAGAAAAAGATAATAGAACATACCAACGTTTAAGATTAAAGGAAAAGATACATTATTACAATACTAGTTTAGCCGACATCGGCAATTAAAGTATAAAGTTTAGATCCCCAAAGACTTGATTTAATACATAATGATTAGTAGTGGCGTGTGAAAACTTCATTATGCAAACACCTTGAAGAAAATCTTACTACGATCACTCGAAATGCATGAGAGAAAAACGGGTCAACTATGAAAATAGTTGGTGAGTATACACGTTTTATATAATAAGAAAACTCGTCAGAGAGAGTCAAAGGTTTCGGTCATCGAGAATAGTCCACAAAGTAAAGGCATTGTAAATCCACTGAGTTCCAAGTTCCCCCTATACAAAACTTGCAACCTATGTGTTCACAACCCATTGCACAAAATAATATAGTGTGTCTAGTAGTCAAGTATACGTTGTCATAATAGTTCACAATAAAGCACCACGTATATAATAATGTATGCAAGGCAAAGCCCCTAGAATAAATAATATGCGTCCCGTAACATAGTGGACGAGAGGTTGGCCGACCTCTAATAGCGCTATCCATACTACCTACTAATAGGAGACTAACAATGCGAATGTACGAACGGTACATCATACAACTATTAATATACAATTACGAACACTCCAAACATGGGAGAATTTGCACGCTCCACCAATAAGGCGAGATTCGGTGTTGCTCCATTCACATAGGGAGACTTGGTATTGCTCCGTTCACATAGGGATACTTTCAGGTCATAGCACGTATGGTTTAATAAGTTCAACAAGTCATAAAATTTCAAGGGTTTGATTCAAGTTCAAAAGAGTTCATAGAAGTAGTAATCAATTTAGTTCAAGTATGGTTCATTCATTTCGCCCCAAAATATAGTAAAACGGTAAAAAGGGGATTGTGAATACTCACTTGGTACAATGATGTGATGACAAAAGTGGATACACTGAAATGAGACGCAACTCTCTAACCGTAACCTAATGTGAATAATATGCTCTAATATAAGTCATGAAATAATGTTGTGCATGCAACTCATATGTTATCCATACCACTTGTGCATTTTGAAAATAAAGTTTACCGTCAAAAAATAAGTTTATAACGTCTTTTCAAGTTATAATTTACTTTACAAGTACTTACGTTGAAATGATATCCTACGATAGTCATTTAGTGATTTATAAAGAAATTATAGTTTTTAAATTAGAAAAATAATACACTTGGACAATTCATGTAAATGACCAATTTTTGAGTGATCGTAAATTATTCATTATACCTTCGCTTGACAAACGGTTAAACATTTTGGAAAATAGCATAGGCGAACTCACTTTTACTAGAAAACATCATTTTCTCAAAAGTATTCTATCGATATGAAAAATGACTCCAAACATGGTCACTAGCGATGACCATTTTGGTTTAATAAAAATATGTAAGTGTTATACTTGTATAAAATAGTTACGATATCCTTATTTAAAACGCGTATAACTTAGTCGTTATAAGTCCGTTTTCTACGTTTTATATATCTTTAGTTTCATATTAATGTATACTAGTATATTTTTGACAAATCGACTCATTTAGATAAGGTTTAAAACTCATTTTTGCCCTTAAAATAACTCTTGACAGCTTACCATTTTTCAGAAAATATAGTTTTTGCCGCTAAACATGAAAATAGCGTATCTCCTTCGTTATAAATCTGTTTTAACCCGTTCAAGCGACCACGGTTTCGTTTTAAAGTATATTTTTTGAAAATATAACCCAAAATATTTCTTGACCTGCTGAATTTTCCATATTTTGCAAAAACAAACAGCAGATATTTTATTATCGTCTAACTTGATTTTTCTTGCATAATACTTATTTCAATCACTTCAAATCAACACCAAATCTATTCTAAACCTACCATACACCTTCTTAGGGTGTCATGAGTTCCTAAACATCATCAACAATGATATGATTCAAGGGATTAATGATAGTATGATTATATCTCATAATAAGTACTAAAAACAATTAAAAGTGGTATGAATCACATAATACTTGCATGATTTCTACTAGAATGATAAAAATAACTCATGAATGATTATGAAAGATTAGTAAAGATCATGAAATGCTTACTAGTTGATTGATGAGGTTTAAGTAACTAGGTTTCCTAAATACTCCTAAGTTTTTATTGCAAAACCTTAAAAGAAGTATGCTAGTGTTTATAATCACTTGATCTTGAAAATATTTTTGATTTCTTCTTGGTTTTCTTCTTGGCCGAATATAGAGATGAAATGGAGAGGATCTTGGTTAGTTTTTCACCTTAGAAAATGTGTTGTGTATGTGTTATTAAGTTAGGATAATTATTGGTAAGTAAATATCTAATCTATATTGCATATGTGTATAAGCTAGTAGGATAGATATTTATTTTACATTGGTGACTACGGTGGCTGGCCATGGGGTGTATTTGGGGAGGGTTTGGTATTTTTGATGTATAAATGTATTATTTGTTAAGTATAATGTGTAATTTGTAAGTATAAGTAGGTATTTAGTGTAGCGTTAGCTAAAAATCGATTTTAACGGAACAAAATAAAACATATCGAAGTCATAAAAATTATAAAAATACATTTCTCGCAAGAATTGAGTGAAATAATAATTATCGAGTAGTATTTACGAAAACCATCGTAAATATATATATATTACAATTTATATACAAAATAAATTCAAAACATCGGGTAAACTAATAATATAATTTTTATTGTATTAAAATGAGTATAAAAATATATTAGAATAATTTATGGAAGTGTCGGATCAATTGTTCAAAATAAATGATCGTGCGATAGCGTTTATTTAATAGAAAAATATACGTTTATGAAATATGCAAACCCATGAATGAACTAATTTGAAAATGATGTTACTGATGATATGTAGACTAACTCTAGTCTATATGAAATGTTCTCAATGATGCTTCATGAATACTGCTGACTAAACCCTTACGATTAGCCGAATTTGTTACTCGTAAACCTAGTTTACAAAAAATGATGAATAAAAATTTTTCTCCGGGAATGAATAGTGTTTTGTGAATAGTAAATTTTTGAAATAACCTCTCAAAATATCGACTCGACTTCAAAAACGATGAATAGAAAAATGATGAATAGTAACCAATGAATAGTAAATTCCCGAGATGAATAGTAAATTTGAGAAATGACCGGAAATTGAGAATTGTGACATTTTTCCCCTGTCATAGGAATCTCGTCCTCGTGATTCAATTGTTGATACAATAATCCGAACCGCGACAAAGGTTCCAAAAGTTCATGCTCGTACGAATAGTCTAAATGATCATGTCAATGCTCAGTTCCTCATCCAACTAAGTACGTTCTCGTGATCAGACTTGATGGTGTAAACTTACCCAATATCGAACGTAGCCTTCAAAAGACCTTTAGGTAGTCGATTCTAATTTAATCTCACAACTCATCAAACAAGAACTGTCATGAGATTAAACTAAATCTACTTGAGTAAACTTGACTCTTAGCCTGATTTTCGCAACTCATCAAACAAGAACTATCACTTGATCAAGCTAGGAAACAAGTCTTTTGAAAGACTCGCTCGATATTGGAATTGCTTACACAAATCAAATCAAATCAACAAAATAAATTACAACTAAGGTCGATATTGTTAGGTCTCAAATTAATCAATGTCGTGAACGTGGTAAAAATTAGAAGAAAGTTATGCACTCAAAATCATGTTGTATGCGAGAAGAAGGTGGTTGTTCCAAAGAATGTACCCGTTGCAGCGTTGCGGCTTCCTCGATACCCATATAGAATGCTCGACCCGCGCGAGGGAAACATCAATGTTACGATCGGTGGACCTTCATTGCCAAGGCGAGGTTTGGGCGATTTCCTCCTTGGTTGGGAGTTCTTTTCAACTTTGGGCCGGGTATTTGAAGGTGATCTAGACTTTCACACTTTTCGTAACATGCTTTTCTTTGTCCTTGATTCCCGATCTGTTTGAGCAATACCCATACGATGTGACTCGTCTGTCCACATTTATTGCACCTTGGGTACTCTCCCAAGTGGTGATAGTTATATCGAGTGCACATAGGATGTGGACCTGCGTATCTTTTGGGCCCTTGAGTAATTGCTCCGTAGTTTTCAACTACTCGTTGTATTTTGTCCAGTTGATTTTGGTCACGGCTTCTTTGCTGATCTTCCTGCCTCTTTCGTCCTCCGTCATTTCCTTTCATTAGTTCACGGACCGATCACATCATTTGTTAAGCGATGGTCATACCCCAGCGACTGCGAGTGGTTGGGTTTGATGAAGTGACATCCCTCCTAATTTCCGGTATCAATCCCCAAATATATCGGTCGATCAACTTCTCCACAGTAGATACCATGTGAGGAACCATTCTGTTAATACAAATAAGCCGTAAAAACGTTTATTTATATTTTACGATCTTCTAATATTTTGTCGATAACAAACGTAAAATCATGTTAACGAAACAAATACGTAAATGGTTTGAACTAATAGTTTCTAACATATTCACATTTTCACATAAAACACTAAAACAAGTATAAGTGATTTTATGATTTAGTAATACATATGTACAACAACTAGTGTTTACATATTTGGGTATAATATACACATAACTAGTATGTAGTATATTGGGTAATATAAATGGGTAGAAACTTGAGTATCACAACCCATTGGGCAAATACATTGAATGTAGTTGGGTACAACCCAAAGCCCATGACCCATGGAGCTTGACCCATAACCCATTGCATGACATCATGCTTATATCATACATGGATAATATCCATAACCCATGGATCAACCCATATCCATGTGACCAAGTGCATTGCACTCAAAGATACATTGTATCTAGCTAAAGATCCATGGTTCAACCCATGACCCATGACCCATAACCAAAATACCCATGGGTAAAGGGGAGCGTCCCGCGGATCCCTAGCGCTGAGCCGGATCCCTTGGAAGGGATCCGATGGGATCGGGAACAATAGATTTTTCTTCTATAAATAGTGAGCCATTTCTTCATTATTTCTCACGCCTTTCTAACACACTTTCTCCCTGAGTTTAAAACTCACTAACTTCCAGATCCAAGAGATCTATGTTTGTAGTTTTGTTTTGTGTGATCTTTTAGGTTTCTCTTAAAGCTGAGATCACCACCTTTGAAGTCGAGCAAGCTCGAGTCCATGAGTTGCCATGCTTCCTCATCATCAAGGCTACTGAAGTCTTCTTGTTGATGATTCCTTTCTTTCTTCAAAGAAGTGTAGTGTTGAAGACATTAGTGAAAGATGTCTCAAGTGTCTAGACGAAGATATTAGTGAAGGGTATCTATCGTCTATATCATAAGCACTTGTGGTAGGTGCTTAGAAGTCAAGACTAGAAGCATTAGTGAAAGGTGCTTAGAAGTCAAGACTAGAAGCATTAGTGAAAGGTGCTAAAAAGTGAAGACACAAGACATTAGTGAAGTTGTAGATCTAGTCAAAGGCATTAGTGAAAGGTGCCTTAGATGTACATTCGATATGGTGTGTTTCGATGTACAAGATAGACTAGTATTAGATCCAAGGATATTGATATCCTTGATGATGTTGTAAAGGAATAGATCTCCTTTAGGATTAGTCGTTGGTGTAGTGTGGTAGTAGTTCCTCCATTGCAATGGAACTAGGTGCTTAGCCTAGTACCTAATAAAGGGTAGGCGACATTGTGAACGTGTAGTTCGCCTTGGTGTGAAAGAAATAGGTACTTAGCCTAGTACCTTATAAAGGGTAGGAGACGTTGTGTTAGGTGTGGTTCGCCTTGGTGTGAAGGAACTCGGTATTTAGCTTTGTACCGAAAAAGGTTAAGCGACGTTGTGAAGGCTTCTCCGCCATAAGGAGATTGGTGTAGTGTTCTGAACTCGAGTAGGTGACTCGGGTAGTGGAGTAGGGCAAGGAAGGTGTCCTTTTAGCCGAACCACTATAAATACTCGCGTTGTGGTTTTGTGCTTCTTACTCTTATCTTTTCATTACTTACCTTTATATGCTTGTTTATCAACATCCAACACACACATCCAAATAGATTGACATAAGTCGATCTAAATAGATTAAAAGGAAGTTTTAATTGGAAAAACTATTCAACCCCCCCTTCTTGTCTTCCACACATTCTAGTTAACTCGTGGAAACGGATCGTGTACTTGTCGACTTCTACCCCTACCATCAAGTGGTTCCGAAATTCTGCTTCCAGCTTATGCACTTCATCTTTTCTCCTGTACTCTTAGGTTAGTAGTTTCTTGAATCTTTGCCCAAGATAGCATTTCTGCCCTCTTCCTCACAGTGCGTAGTTGGTTGTTCCACCAGGTCAATGCTCAACCCTGTAGTAGACCAGCAGAGAACTCGACCTTGTTTCCTTCATCATAGTTCGTGATACTATGTTAGCAGTCCAATGGCACCCTCGGTACCATAAAATTCCATTGGCTTGCATGTCATGAAAGTCTTGTAGCTGCATCCATGATCAGTGTTTGAAGTACCTTCTCCAACGTTGGTTCGTCTAGCATCAAGGTGTGTCATAATTTGGGTGAGTAGGTCCGCTATTCCAGCAGCTTTGTTGTTTGGATTATCATTGTTGTTTGGGTTGGCATTGTTGTTTAGGCTGACATTGTTGTTTGGATTGGCGTTGTTTTGACTCCTAAGCGTGTGTTTCTTGCAGCCATGACCCTGCAGTGGACCAAAACATCGGGTTGAGTAAACGACATTCGAACGATGGCAGATGAGGTGTGGAACAGTTGTAATTTGTGTTTTGGTGATCGAAATATGACAGGAATAGAGACATGCTATGTCTAACAAGTCGAAAGGTGGAAAAGAGAAGGTATAAACAAAGATGCGGTAGCGTAAGCGTGAATATAAAAACATGCTATGCATACCCACCCGACCAATCAGTTTGGGTGTGAGACTCTTAAGACTTCGACTAAACATGATTCAAAATTACCACTCTTATCATTGCATGGGTCTTCATGAATTAGACATAGGTGATCAGGCTATGTATAATTTAGGATTAACGATGCAACGATATGACTAGTTGACTCGTATGATGTTCGATGTTTAATAAAACTTTATTCTGGTTATAGTTGCGATTTTTTTTATTTTTGAAAATCGCATTCTCTATAACCTTTGGCTCTGATACCAATCTTACATGCGCACCGTACCAAGGAAACGAGAGGTGTAGCGGAAAGGAAAGCGAGCAAAAGAAAATAGAACATACCAGCGTTTAAGATTAAAGGAAAAGATACATTATTACAATACTAGTTTAGCCGACATCGGCAATTAAAGTATAAAGCTTAGATCCCCAAAGACGATTTAATACATAATGATTAGTAGTGATGTGTGAAAACTTCATTATGCAAAGACCTTGAAGAAAAGCTTACTAATGATTTGAAATGCATGAGAGAAAAATGGGTCAACTATGAAAATAGTTGGTGAGTATACACGTTTTATATAATAAGAAAACTTCGTAAGAGAGTCAAGGTTTAGGTCATCGAGAATAGTCCACAAAGCAAAGGCATTGTAAATCCACTCAGTTCCAAGTTCCGCCCATACAAAACTTGCAACCTGTGTGCTCACAACCCATTGCACAAAATAATATAGTGTGTCTAGTAGTCAAGTATACGTTGTCATAATAGTTCACAATAAAGCACCACGTATATAATAATGTATGCAAGGCAAAGCCCCTACAATAAATAATATAGTCCGTAACATAGTAGAGGTTGGCCGACCTCTAATATCGCTATCCATACTACCTACTAATAGGAGACTAACAATGCGAATGTCGAGCGGCATCATACAACTATTAATATACAATTAAGAACACTCCGAACATGGGAGAATTTGCACGCTCCACCAATAAGGTGAGACTCGGTGTTGCTCCGTTCACATAGGGAGACTTGGTATTGCTCCGTTCACATAGGGATACTTTCGAGTCATATGCGCATTATGGTTCAATAAGTTCAACAAGTCATAAAAGTTCAAGGGTTTGATTCAAGTTCAAAAGAGTTCATAGAAGTAGTAATCAATTTAGTTCATGTATGGTTCATGCATTTCGCCCCAAAATATAGTAAAACGGTAAAAAGGGGATTGTGAATACTCACTTGGTACAATGATGTGATGGCAAAAGTGGATACACTGAAATGAGACGCAACTCTCTAACCGCAACCTAATATGAATAATATGCTCTAATATAAGTCATGAAATGATGTTGTGCATGCAACTCATATGTTATCCATACCACTTGTGCATTTTGAAAATAAAGTTTACTGTCGAAAAAATAAGTTTATAACGTACATTCAAGTTATAATTTACTTTACAAGTACTTACGTTGAAATGATATCCTACGATAGTCATTTAGTGATTTATAAAGAAATTATAGTTTTTAGATTGAATAATAATATACTTGGACAATTCATGAAAATGACCAATTTTTGAGTGATAAGTAAATTATTCATTATACCTTAAACTTGACAAACGGTTAAACATTTTGGAAAATAGAATAGGCGAACTCACTTTTACTAGAAGATATCGTTTTCTCAAAAGTATTCTATCGATATGAAAAATGACTCCAAACATGGTCACTAGCGATGACCATTTTGGTTTAATAAAAATATGTAAGTGTTATACTTGTATAAAATAGATACGATATCCTTATTTAAAACGCGTATAACTTAGTCGTTTAAAGTCTGTTTTCTACGTTTTATATATCCTTAGTTTCGTATTAATGTATACTAGTATATTTTTGACAAATTGACTCATTTAGATAAGGTTTAAAACTCATTTTTGCCCTTAAAATAACTCTTGACAGCTTACCGTTTTAGAAAATATAGTTTTTGCCGCTAAACTTGAAAATAGCGTATCTCCTTCGTTATAAATCCGTTTTAACCCATTCAAGCGACCACGGTTTCGTTTTTAAGTATATTTTCTGAAAATCTATTCTAAACCTAAAATACTTCATGACCTGCTGAATTTTATAGATTTTGCAAAAACGAACAACAGCTATTTTATTATCGTCTAACTTGATTTTTCTTGCGTAATACTTATTTCAATCACTTCAAATCAGCACCAAATGTATTCTAAACCTACCATACACCTTCTTAGGGTGTCATGGGTTCCTGAACATCATCAACAATGATATGATTTAAGGGATTAATTATAGTGTGATTATATCTCATAATAAGTACTAAAAACAATTAAAAGTGGTATGAATAACATAATACTTGCATGATTTCTACTAGAATGATAAAAATAACTCATAAATGATTATGATATATTAGTAAAGATCATGAAATGCTTACTAGTTAATTGATGAGGTTTAAGTAACTATGTTTCCTAAATACTCCTAGGTTTTTATTGCAAAACCTTAAAAGAAGTATGCTAGTGTTTATAATCACTTGATCTTGAAAATATTTTTGATTTCTTCTTGGTTTTCTTCTTGGCCGAATATAGAGATGAAATGGAGAGGATCTTGGTTAGTTTTTCACCTTAGAAAATGTGTTGTATATGTGTTATTAAGTTAGGATAATAATTGGTAAGTAAATATCAAATCTATATTGCATATGTGTATAAGCTAGTAGGATAGATATTTACTTTACATTGGTGACTAAGGTGGCCGGCCATGGGGTGTATTTGGGGAGGGTTTGGTATTTTTGATGTATAAATGTATTATTTGTTAAGTATAATGTGCAATTTGTAAGTATAAGTAGGTATTTAGTGTAGCGTTAGCTAAAAATCGATTTTAACGGAACAAAATAAAATATATCGAAGTCATAAAATTATAAAAATACATTTCTCGCAAGAATTGAGGGAAATAATAGTTATCGAGTAGTATTTACAAAAATCGTCGTAAATATATATATATAACAATTTATATACAAAATAAATTCAAAACATCGGGTAAACTAATAATATAATTTTTTTAGTCTTAAAATGAGTATAAGAATATATTAGGATAGTTTTTGGAAGTGTCAGATCAATTGTTCAAAATAAATGATAGATCGCGATAAGCGTTTATTTAATAGAAAATATCGTTTATGAAATATGCAAACCCATGCATGAACTAATTTGAAAATGGCGTTCTTGATGATATGACTAACTCTAGTCTATATGAAATGTTCCCAATGATGCTTCATGAATCGCATAAACCTTCTACGGCTGAATTTGATACTCGTAAACCTAGTTTACGAAAAATGATGAATCAAAATCATGAATGGAAATTTTTCTCCGGGAATGAATAGTGTTTTGTGAATAGTAAAATTTTGAAATAACCTCTCAAAATATCGACTCGACTTCAAAAACGATGAACAGTAAAATGATGAATAGTAACCAGTGAATAGTAAATTCCCGAGATGAATAGTAAATTTGAGAAATGACCGGAAATTGAGAATTGTGACATGCACATTTGATGATGCATCGATTTTAAAACTCAAAATGATCCACATGACAAATGTATAGGCCTAAAGACATCCCCTTTATATTATTTCCAAAACTTTATAGGTATGGTGGTGATATATGAGCAACTTGCTTCCATTCTATTAAGAACAATCAAATCTATTTTTGAAGAAACTTGTGGTTTCTCTATACATTTCGCATCATTGACCGGGGATTGTCCAACCGGTCATGCCAACTACTAAAATAATCTTGGCTCATAAAATTATACTTTATGACCACATGCACTTCAATTGCACCTTTTTAATTAGGGTGAAGTCCATAAATACGTAACCTACTAAATGTAGATTACTAATGTAGGTAATGAGCCTCATATTGTTCTATTGCAAGCAAATTACTTTCAAAATAATTGACAAGTATGTAATTTGTTAACCTTAAATTTCTAACCACTGTAAAAAAATGCACCGTTAGTCCTCGATACATAATCTCAGTTAAAAAAATTACACCATTGGTCCTCAATACATAACCTCAGTTTGTACCACCACCACCACTTACCACCATCGCCACCGATCACCACCACCACTCACCGCCGCCACCCACTACCACCACCACCACCAATCACCACCGTCACTCACCACCACCACCCATCACTCCCACCGCTTACCACCACCACCTACTGCGACCACCACCACCAATCACCACCGCCACTCACCACTAACCCACACACCACCCACTACAACTTACCACCATTAATCACCACCGCCACACACCACTACCCACCACTACCACCACTTACCACCACCAATCACCGTCGCCACCCACTTCCACCACCACCACTCACCACCACTCACCACCACCACTCACCGCGGGCACCCACTGCCACCACTACCACCTACCACCACCCCCACCAATCACCACCATCACCTGTGGTGAGTGGTGGTAGTGGTTGGGGTTAGTGAGTAGTCATGGTGATTGGTGTTGAGTGATGGTCGATAATGATGGCGATGGTGGTGGTGAGTGGTGGTGGTGTAAAGTGGCATCGGTGAAGTGGTAGTGGTAAGTGGCTTTGGTGGGGTGGTAAAGTATGGTAACGGTGGTTAGTGGTGGTGGTGATAGTGGTGATTGGTTGATTGGTGAAATTGCTGGTGGTGTAAGGTGGTAGCGGTGATGGTGTGGTATAATTGTGTGAAAGATGAGTGGTGTAAGTGGTGGATGATATGGTGGTGATGTGGTGGATGAGTAATTGTCAGTGATTGGTGGTGGTGGTGGTGGTGGTGGCTGGTGGTGGTGATGGAAGTGCGTGGCGGCGATGAGTTGTGGTGGTGATTGTTGGTGGTGGCGATGATGGGTGGTGGTGAGTGGTGGGTGGTGGTGGTGAGTGGTGGTGGTGAGTTGCGGTGGTGATTGGTGGTGGTGGTGGCAGTGGGTGGCGGTGGTGAGTGGTGGTGATCGGTGGTGGTGGTAAGTGGTGGTGGTGGGACTAACCGAGGTTATGTATTGAGGAGCAACGGTGTAATTTTTTTAATTGAGATTATGTATTGAGGACTAACAATGCAATTCTTTACCGTGGTTAGATTTCTAAGGTTAACAAATTACATACTTGTAAATTATTATGAAAGTGATTTGCTTGCAATGAAACAACATGAGGGGCGTTACCTACATTGATAATATAAATTTAGTAGGTTATGTATTTATGGACTTCACCCTAAAAATTATATGAAAGTCGAATAAATATGGAGAGCTCACATTTTTCCAATTAGCTCTTTTATGTCTTTCAAACAGTTGTTTATCAAATTCTTATATAGCATTATCAAATAATAAAACACCGTCTATACTAATAAAATGTGTTATTAATTAATTAATCAAGTATAACAGAAACAAATAAAGCTACATTAGAAATAAATCACATATATAAGACTAAGTCAATAACATAATTTGAGTTACCATATACATCCATATACAAATATATTAGTTATTCTTACGCAACCTTCACAAACACTTATGCAACATTTACAATATTGCTCAATATTAACATTTTTAAAAAGGTGATTGCTTCATGTAAAAAAACGCAACTATCTATTCAAATTCTTGTTTTTGGATAAGTTCATGAACAATTTTGTCGATCCAAATATAATACAGAGTAACAGTTTGCGTATGCTTCCGTGCTTGTATGCTATATGCTTTATATAGCATAGACCAACTCGTGAACTTTTAGACACGTCTTTTTGGAGTTATACCTAAAACAATGCAATTATTTGAGTTTATAAGGCTAGACACAGTGGACCGGTTGCACCATCGGTCGACCGATCGGTTACAGCCGGTTGCCCCAATGTGAGGATTCTGTTGTGCTCGGTCGTGAGGTGAAGAATGCAAGAAGTAGTTCGTCTAGTCGACCGACTTGCAAATACACAAACAAACAATTTTGTGTCCATTTTGTGTGTCCATTCTTTGCTTCATGAGAACTAGTTCGTGGCTGCTTCTATTTTTGTCCATTTTTTGCTTCATTTTCACCATTTCTTCCTCGTTGGTATTTGTGTGTGTTTACATGCAAGATGGTAGTTCTTACACGCATATACTAGATGGTATATATGCATTTGAGTATTTGCGAGTTGGGAAGACAAGTTTGAGCTTGCAAGATGTTGAGAAACATTTGGTAAGTAGTATGCATGCATGTATAGTATAACAAGTTTTCATGGATGATGGAGCAAAGTTGTGTTTGCATAATATATAGCATGTTTGCATGACAAGGAAACACGTATTTTGGTATTGCATGATTGGCACCTTATATACATAACACGTTTGTATGTTTGAAACTTTGCATGACAAGGAAACACGTTTTTTATCAACTAAAGGATATTTATCAAGTAATATGTTGTATATAATCTAAGATAAGATATAACTTTTAAAAAAAAAATTAAAAATAATAATAAAAAAATAACTAGGTCACCATTGTGGCAACTAGGTCGTCGTCAGGTCGTCGGAGAGAAATTTGATGTGTACGAGGTGAACTAGGATTTTGTGTTCAGCCTAACACTTAAAATAGCTTCACCTGATCAAGTAGCATACGTTAGATCAGGATAAACTTGAAGAAATTATCCTTTCAAATCAGTGGGGTTGAATGAAATTCTTGTTAATGATGCTTTCGAAATCTAGGAGCAAGACCAGGTTGATAGCGACCCTTTTGATTTGGCTCACCTTATCAATCAGAAGAGTGGCAAGATTAATACTACTATGACTTCTTCTGTTACACCTGATTTTCCACCAGGTTTTTCTTCAAATCCCATTGGTGAGCATCATGCTACAGATTCCTTTAACAAGCTTTCAGCAAACGAATCAATTAAACAACCAGGGTTTTCCATGATTGATAGACTCGAGGAAACGATTAAAGTTGGTTTGGCATTGGGTTTAAACATGGAGGGATGTGAAGATACCCTAGCTTCTCTACTTGCAGGTAAAGGAGATAAAATGGTGACTAAATGAATTGTCTTTCAATTAACGTTCAAGGTTTTGGAGACCTTAACAAAAGGAGATGGGTTCATGATTTGTGCAACGTGTATAAAGTTAACTTTTTAGCTATTCAGGAAACTAAAATGCTACATGTTGATCTTTGGTCTTTACGTCAGATATGGGGAAATTCAAACTTTGAATTCGCGTCTTCCTCTGCTAGAGGTTTGTCGGGAGGTATCATATGCTTATGGAATAATCTGGTTTTCTCTAAATCTAGAATCCTATGCAATGATAATTCTGTAGTAGTAGATGGTCTTTGGCTTCCAGGTGATATTCATGTCAGGTGGATTGTCGTGTATGCTCCTCAAAACTTACCAAATAAAATTGCTTTATGGCTTTCTTTATCTAATTTTATTACTAATTGGGATGGTATTATGTGTAAGATGGTTTGTATTTTATTGATGAGAATACACAAAACCGGTACATAATATAGATCCCAAACCCTACAATAACATGGGCTTGGGTACATATACATCAATGAGCCTAATACAAATATGAATACATAATGCTAACACACCCCCGCAGTTTGAGCGGGAGGACACCGAACACTCAAACTGGTGCGAAATTCTTTAAATAAAGCAGAGGGCAATCCCTTGGTGAAAATGTCCGCAAACTGATAGCGAGAAGGTACATGAAGAACTCTGACTTGACCTTTAGCCACTAAATCCCGAACAAAATGAATGTCAATCTCAATATGCTTGGTGCGTTGATGTTGAAGCTGGATTGAGGACATGTAGGCGGCACGACATTATCACGATAGACAAGTGTTGCGGAAGATACTGGAGTGTGAAGCTCTCGAAGAAGATTCCGCAACCAACATGTTTCAGCAACTGCGTTGGCAACTCCGCGATATTACGCCTCGGCACTAGACTAGAGCGAAAGCGTCGGTTGGCGTTAGAGGACGGGAGAGCAAGTTGTTGCCAAGAAATACCACGATATCCGGAGGTAGATCGTCGGTAGTTGGGCACCGGCCAATCCGCAGAATATGCAACCAAAGAGGTGGTAGAAGAAGAATACAAGCGTAACCGTAATCCAAAGTACCTCGAATGTAGCGCAAAAATCCATTTGGCGCGAGAAATGTGGCTCTCGCGGATCATGCATATGTAGACACACTGCGAGAGACGGCATAAGATATATCGGGGCGGGTGAAGGTAAAGATGCGAAGTGATCTGCAAGGCTCCGATATAAGGTGGGATCGGATACCAGCGCCATCATCGCCCGATTTAGACTTCGGTATCAACGAGTCCGGTTGGAATTACAATTAGCCATGTGAGCGCGCTCAGGATCTCGTAGCATACTTGTCTTTGCGATAAAACATACCGAAGTGTCACAGTATGATATACCAAGAAATAATTTAGAGATCCCAAATCCGTCATAGAAAACTCCTTATGAAGAGCGGCAATAATACGCTGAATTAATCCATTAGAAGAAGCAGTCAGTACAATATCATCAACATATAATAAAGATAGCGATTAATGTCGGTCCCTTGATGATAGATAAACAAGGAGGTGTCACAGCGACTATGTGTAAAGCCAATCCCAAGAACATATGTAGCAAACGGCGAAACCAAGCCGAGGAGCTTGTTTCAACCCATCTGAAGATCTGCGTAACAAACATACATAATCCGGTGCTGGGATCACGGAAACCGGTGTGGCTGGTGCATGTAAGCGATTTGAGATAAATCCCCATGTAGAAGCATTCTTAACATCAAAATTTGGTGAACAGGCCAATGTCGAGAGCCAAATGGCGCGAAACAGTCGCGAATAGTACCGAGGTTTAACAAACGGGCTAAAGGTCTCATCAACATCAATCCCTTCTATCGAGTCGCCATTCGCAACAAAGCGAGCCTTGTAGCGACTAAAGTCGACCAAGTACTTGTGGCGAAATAACCACATCACGAACAATATTGGTGGCGTAGGGCCGAGGTACAAGAATCCAAGTTTTGTTTTTAATAAGAGCATTAAATTCATCATACATAGCATTTAACCAATTAGGGTCATGAAAAGCATTGGTATAGGAACGGGGTAGAGGGGAAACTGTAGACACATGACAAGCGTAACGGGGATTGGGACGGGTAGTCCCGGAAACGATGTAACCATCGGATGAACTGATGTCATGGTCGGGGTAGGGTCAACAACAGGAGGGGGTTCTTGGGAAACGGGAACGGGGGGCGTGGTGTGTGTAGGAGAGGTGGGTGGTGTAGGAGAGGGGGACGTGGTGTCTGGGAAATGCACTGGAGAAGAGGATGGTGGGTCTAGTGTAGGGGAAATGGGGGAAGAAGATGGGGTTGTTGGTGTAGGAGTAGGTGGGTTTAGTTGTGTAGGGGTAGTTGGGGTGAGTTTTATGATGTTAGAAATGAGGTTAGGTGAATCATCGAGGAAGTCGTACGAGGGTTGCACAGTGGGTGTGGTGGTGACAAAAGGAAAA
This sequence comes from Chrysanthemum makinoi, assembly GCA_910596185.1. Lineage (NCBI taxonomy): Eukaryota > Viridiplantae > Streptophyta > Magnoliopsida > Asterales > Asteraceae > Chrysanthemum > Chrysanthemum makinoi. Next base: position 233,435,054 of record OU343224.1, on the reverse strand, counting down.
ACGGTCTCATCAAAGGTGACATGGCGGGATATAATGATTTTGTTTGTGTTTAGGTCTAAGCAACGATAGCCATGATGATTGGTGGCATGTCCCAAAAATATGGATGGTGTGGCCCGGGGTCCAAGTTTGTGGTTGGTATCTATATGAGGATAACAAAGGCACCCAAAGACACGTAAATTACGGTAGTCAGGTGGGGTGCCAAACATGCGTGTAAGGGGAATGTCATTGTCAATAGCGCGGGAGGGTAGGATATTTAAGAGGTAAGTGGCCATGTTGAGGGCTTCGACCCAGTAGTTTGGGGGTAGGCGAGCTTGAAAAAGTAGGGTGCGGATAAAATTGTTAATTGTGCGAATCATGCGTTCAGATTTACCATTTTGTTGGGAGGTGCGGGGACATGAGAAGCGAAAGTGGATTCCATTGTCGTTAAATAATTTATGAAATGCATGGTTGTCAAATTCACCACCATGGTCACACTGAAAAGACTTGATTTCTCGATTAAATTGAGTTTTGACAAAGCTGCGAAATAATGTAAATTTGGACAAAACATCAGATTTGTTAACTAGCGGATAAGCCCATACAAACTGAGAATAGTGATCAAGAAAAATAACATAATATTTGAAACCAGACAGACTCGGTATTGGAGAAGCCCATAAGTGCAGTGAACAATATCAAAACAACTTGCAACTAAAGTAGATGAACTATCAAATGGAAGTTTCACGTGTTTGCCAAAGTACGACAAGCATGACAAAAGCACGGGAGATTTCTCTTTATTACATGAAATTGAATTATTAGAAAGAACGGACGTAACACTTCACTTCGGGTGACCAAGGCGTTGATGCCACGTTAATGCTTGACTTGTGAGATAGGCTTGAGGAATGGGAGAAGGCTTGGTAGCGAGGTAGAGGTCACGGTGCTATCACGGCGGGCGGCACAGCGAGTTTGAAAGTCCTTGAGAAAAACCAAAGGGATCAAATTCACGGTGCAATTATTTTCACATACAAGCGAGCGAAATTAAGTTTTTAACTATATGAGGGTAATAAGGACATTATTTAGGTGAAGAAGAGAAAGGGGTCGGTAAGATGCTATGGCGAGTTGGTGGCGGGAATAGTGTGCATTAGCCAAGTACAACGAGATGAATAAATACTCGAATTAAATACATCACTAAGAATATAGACCGAGTCATTTAGGTGAGAAGAGCGCTTTTGTATCCATATTCAGTTTCGGGAAGCGGGTTCATGGAGGTGGAGTGGCAAATGCATGTGGTAGAATGGTCTCTTGACGAAACCGCCCTAAAGTACCCCGGAAGCAGCGACCTTTCATACAGTGGGGTCCAGGATACCCGTTGGAGTGTGGCAGTAAATTTGGTGACCACGGTTCGTGAGCTGGCTGGCCAGTGTAGGCTGACGGGGTGACAAAGGCTGGCGAGTGGGCGGTTCGTGAAGCTGGCTGGACTAGAGTCGCATGGCTAGCTGCGGCAGTTGGGCTGTGTCGGCTAGCTGGCGGCGGGGTCAAAGCTGGCGGACGTGTGCTGTGGGCGGGGTTCACGTGATCTGAAGATGAGCGGTTGTGGCTGTTCTGTCGAATCGGGTATTAATTCGAGGCGACTTTGTTCTTTATCGAATCTAGGGTATCAATTCGAGCGACTTTTGTTAGTGTCGAATCCGAGGTATCAATTCGAGAGATGACTTTTGTTTTATGTCAAATCCGAGGTATCAATTCCCAAGGCGACTTTTGTTAGTGTCGAATCGGTATCAATTCCGAGGCATTGTTAAATATTTCCGTTTGCCTCTCCTTCTTCTCGCCTTACGATGCGCTCATCTTCATGGACACTTCGTCACCTCCCTTTACGTCGCTCATCTTCATCAGACACTTTCCTCACCACCATTCTATATCTTCTCATTAAAAAAATAAAAAAAATAAAAAATGGATGTTTATGTTTTTCTATGGAAAAACACGCCCCGTTTGTTTGGAAGGTTCTTTGGGGGTTGAAGTTTTAGAACCAACTTTCGTTGTCTCCTCTTTGTTTAGTTGTTTATTAGCTTTAATCTCCAGTTCGAGCTTTCGCGATTTACTTCGAGCTGAGAAGAGTGTTAGTCTGTAATATGTAATGGGCTCAAGCCCAAGCCCGAATTCTAGAATATTCGGTATTTACCTATTTATATGTTCATTGTATCGAAGGTAATAAATCAATCAATAATAAACATTATTCTCTCATTATATCATTCTACATTATGATGGTGATGGGTGATTTCAATGAAGTTCGCGAAGCTGGAGAAAGATTTGGTTCAGTCTTTAATGAACGTCAAGCTTGATCGTTACTTGGTGTCCGAAAGTTTCTATGATTTTTTTCCTCATATTACTGGTGTTAGCTTGGATAAAAGCATTCGATCCGAGGCCAATTCTTCTTAAAGTAGTGGAGTTGGACTATGGGCCTACGCCTTTTCGTTTCTTTCACTCTTGGTTAGAGATGGATGGGTTTCAAAAGTTAGTTTCTGAAACATGGAAGAATGATGGAATAGATGATCTAAATGGTATGGTCTTGTTTAAGAAGATACTTCAAAGTCTTAAACAAGTTATTCGGAAATGGGTAGCCATGAAAAAATCTGACTCTTTTAAATTGAAGAAAGAGTACCAACAACGTTTATCTTCCATTGATGCTAAGGTTGATCAAGGCTTAGCTACCGAAGAAGATATCTTGTATCGTACAGAATCTTTAACTCTCTTGGGAGAGATAGACCGCATGGAGGCTAAAGATATAAACAAAAGCAAAGATCAAGTGGGCTCTTGAAGGAGACGAAAACACTAGTTTTTTTCATGGTATGTTAAAGGAAAGGAGGCGTCAACTTGCCATCAAAGGAACTTTGAAGAATGGTGAATGGATTGAGAATACGGATGATGTTAAGGCTGTATTTTTCGATCATTTTAGCAATCATTTTCAGCAGCCACATGGTATTCCTCCACATTTTGATACAACAGCTTTTAATCCTTTGTCTTTGAGTTAACGTGACTCTTTGGAGACTCCTTTTACTCGTGTGGAAATTAAGAAGGCTGTTTGGGATTGTGGGGGGGGGGGATCGCGCTCAGAATTACGATGGTTTCACTTTTAAGTTCTTCACCACATTCAGGGATCTTATAGAAGAAGACGTGATCCGCTTTGTGCTTGAGTTCTTCCATTCCAACCTTTTTCCCAAAGGTTGCAATTTGTCGTTCATATCGTTGATCCCTAAAGTTTCCAATGCAAAAATTGTCTCTGATTTTCGGCCTATTAGCTTAATTGGATGTCAATACAAGATTATTGGGAAAATCCTAGCCAATAGGATTAGCAAGATTATTGGAAGCTGCATTAGTCCTGTGCAATCGGCCTTTCTTAAAGGAAGAAACATCCTTGACGGCCCTTTTATTTTGAATGAGGTTATGGCTTGGTACCGGCGACGTAAGAAAGATCTTATGGTTTTTAAAGTTAATTTTGAGAAAGCTTTTGACTCCGTCCGTTGGGATTATTTGGACCTGATTTTAGATAAGCTTGGTTTTGGGTCCAAATGGCGTTCTGAATTCGGGATGCCTAAAAAAGCATAGATCTTGTCCTTAATACGGTTCCCCACAGTTGAGTTTGAGTTATTTCGAGGGCTTAGACAAGGGGATCCTTTATCCCCCTTTCTATTTATTTTGGCTATGGAAGGGCTGCACGCGTTCACAACTAAGGCCGAGGAAATTGGGCGGTTTAGAGGAGCCTCTATTGGTCGCGATAACATGAACATCTCACACTTAATGTATCCGAAGCGATGTTATTTTTGGGAGAGTGGTCTTGGTTAAATGCTCACCACCTAATATGCATGCTTCAATGCTTCTTTCTAATCTCTTTACAGTGCGAAGGTTAATGTTCACAAAAGTAACGTGCTTGGAATTGGTGTATCCGATAATGATGTTTCTTGTATGGCGAATGTTATTGGATGTCGGGCGGCTAGTTTTCCTATGAAATATCTTGGCATTCCGGTTGGATGTAACATGTCGAGATGTTCCAATTGGAACCCTATTATCAAGAGTTTTCTTCTAAATTCTCCTCTTTGAAAGCTAGGCTTTTATCGGTAGGTAATTAGTCTTTCATTGATAAAGTCGGTTATTGGGAATCTTCCCACATACTAAATGTCTATATACTCGATGCATGTTTTGGTGCCAAATAATCTCGAGGCAATGAGAAACAAGCATGAAAAAAAAGGCACGACATGTCTTGCCTTTTTCGTAGACCCTTTTCTGTTGACCCAAAAAAATTTGGCACGACACATACCATGAATCTTTGGCACGACAAAAGTGTGGGGCCCAAATGGAATTCAACACAGAAACACTCTTTGGTACGACATACTTTTGCAAAATGTGCGACATTGTCGTACCATTTTTATCTTTAAAATAACGATAAAAATTTTAAATACTGAAAGACACGACAATGTGGGTACCCAAGCTATAATTCCGCGTGGCACTTGGATACAAAATGGGGCGATACCGCGTGGCTTTGTGGTGCTTGAATGGTATGACACATATAGTGTATATTAGGGCGACAATGTAGTCCTAATTTTCACAGGTGGGCACAAAAAATGCGACAAATCGCGGTTTTCAGTTTTTCGAATTTTTCGAAAAAAATCTACCAAAATAAATACAACCTGTAATCAATCATAATCCACAATACCAATTCGACAATATGATACAATACCAAATTACTAAATGGATCGAATAACATTCCACAATTCCATGATACCATTCAACAAATACGATACAAAGTAAACTACTCTTAAACTATACAAAGGCATAAATTTCTAAATAACATGTCTCAAACTAACAAGTCACAAGCTTATAAAGCTAACATGTCTCAAAGTTATAAAGTTAACATAAATCCGATAACATTAGACAAATTCAATACTATTCCATAATATTAATAAGTCTAAAATTCACAAACTAACTTCCGCCTCTCCTCAAAGAACTGTGGCAGGCCTAGTCACTGAGCTAGATGCAGCCTCATTATTATCCTCACTATTATCATTATTATTATTTAAATCATTATTATCAACATGATCATTTTGGTATGAAAGGGATTGTTTTGTGAGTTGTCTTGGTTAGATGCGGTGGCGGCATTGCATAGTTCGAACTAGAACAGAACGCGTGGTAGAGTTAGGAAAGGTGGGCGATAACAACGGAAATGCATTATTGGGGTCGAAAATGGGAGCTTGGAAACCATAAGGAATGGGGCGTTAGAAACCATAAGGGCCGGGAATGGGAGGTTGGAAACCAACAGGGCCGGGAGGGGGAAAAGGGCCAGGAATGGGTACCGGGGGAAAGGGAACAGGAAATGGGTTACCTTGTGAGTTGTAGTGGGTGAAAAATTTCTGAAGGTAAGATCCGAATACCCCAACTGAGGCTTGGGCCGCTGCAACTTGTTCCCTAGCCGCGTGAGCGTCTTCCTCAGCCTGACGAGCCCGTTCTTGCACAACGTTGTTTTCCCTCATCGTCTATGTCATATGCTCCCTAGTAACGTAATATTGAGCAATATTGTGACACACGGTAATTTTTCACTCATATTAAAAAATAAATGGTAATTTATTATTACTAAGCATAGTCATTAAGCATGCAGAAGCTTGACTGATTATTTGAGTAGATAACTCGCATACAATAGCATATTGCATTTCTTTTGCATTCATTTCATCATGAAAATATTGTGAAATAATTGTCTTATGATTTAAAATTTTAAGACGAGAGGGTATCATGTTTTCCCCAGTGACCGACACTACACGCGTACCGAAACTATGATAAGGGCAAATAAAACATCCGATAAATCTCTGGAACATAAAATATTACCAAGATAATACCATTTCAAAAACGTACTCTTAAAACGTTTCCGTAGAAAAAGTGACAAATCATAATACTTCATTCACGGTTTAATATCGCGGGACACAAAATATTTAATACACCTTTTACTTAAATTGTAACTCTTAATATTAATAAGTATTATCACAAAATAAATACTACAAATCAAATTTAAGTGGATAAAAATCTCTTCCTTATAATTTTGGCATATCCATCCTTGGTGTCCTCACCCTCCACGACAAAACCACAAAAAGCAGTAAAAGAGAAAACTAGTCTTCTTCTTCCTAGGCGTGTATCTCGTCTAGGTCGATTATCCTAAAGAAGAAACCCAACACCCTCCTTTCATCATCTCCAACTCTCCCTCACCAAAACCATGAATCATTTTGTCTCAAAATTCCTTCTCTTGGAGACCTTCGACTGTCATTCGAATGGATACAAGTGCAACAAGACAAAAACATCAAAGGAGAAGCACACATCTATATCACTTCACATAGGGTCAAAGCTCAAGACTATCTAGGTTGCAGGAGTTTAGCTTATTTTGGCTTCACACCAAGACCTCAAGATGGGAAGAAGAGTCAAGGTACCCCAAAGACACCTCTCCAAATAGTGGTGAAGGTAGGAGGCGCCTAAATCAGTCCAATCTCCACTCTCACAAAAAAATTAGGGTTTGTAGAAGTTAGGGTTTTCAAAAATTGATTTGGGGCTTTTGAAATTCGGGGTTAACATCCACCAATTCTAGCATCAATTTGTCAACATCAAGAAGGATTCGTGGTCTATCGGCGTCTTCTAGTTTGGCTTGTACTCGACCTACCTTCAAAAATTTGTAAGAATATCATGCTTGTGGTGTCTCTAAAATTAATCTTGTTATGTATTGAAAGTTGGGTCATGTATGACCCGTGTTGATTGTTATTTTTTTCGAATCTAAAATCAATGATAATATGAAGTTATGTTTGTTAAATCCTTATCGATCATATACATTTTCGTTAGTAATACTTGAGAAAATCTTGGGTTGATAATCGACTAATATTTGGTCATGTTTGGATTTAATCTTGTCGTTAGTTTTTGTTACTCCCGTTTCTGTCGAGAAGTAAGAATCAACAATGGTGAAAATTAAGTTTTATAAAATCCTACTAATATCAATTAGTATTAAATCTGGGAAATTGTTGTTAGTCGTGACATTCTTGTTTAGTACTCGAAACTTGCGTATAAATCTTAGCACCTTGTATAAATTTCAATGGTATGACCTTCGGTTATAAGAAATGTCATCTCGGTTAGTATCAAGTTGTAAATCGACTCGACTGTGAGCCCTTGGTACCCACACCAGATGATGTTTATGTCGTCGGTTGTCCTCGACAAACCCCTCATCAAAGAAAACTTCACCTTTTAAATTCTTGTTAGCAATTGTTTCGAGACAAGGAGATGTATGAAAATGAAATATGAGCAAATGTAGTTGTAATGAAAACAAGTCATGAATTATTAGAATACATGAAGATGTCGAGATGAGACCGAGTTGAGTAGTACTCAACTAGTGTATGGTTTTATCGTTTCTTTGTTCTAACATGTTAAGTTAACATGTTGTCTCCAAGTAATCTTGTATGGTAGCAAGGACGAAGGGTTGTTGAACAGTTATGAGACTCGAGACAGAATTGTAGTAGACACGTTAGTGTCAAACCTGGAAACCCTCGACCACTCTCCAATATCTAAGTTATGCTACAAATCCTACTAAGTGCAAGTACTTCCCTCGTTAAAATATTGGCAGCAAAAGATAACACAATGAAACCACCCTCAAACTTGTACCAGCCTTGTTAAAATTCTTTGGGCCACAGCCCATCATGCGCTAGAGGCATATTAGAATCCTTATGGGCGAAGCCCATTTTACGGAGTCATTGGCTGGGCAGACCCACTTGGGCAACAAGAACTGTTGTTTCGGCGATTGACGGGTCAATAAATCGAAGACTCGGTATATGTACATAGAAATCAAAATAAAACTAAAACTCATTCCCGCATATTCATAACCTTCCACTTAGACGTAAACATGTTTGTATCGATAAGTAAAACAAGTTCAAAAGTGTACTACACGAAACAAGTATTTGAAAAATATAATCTACTCGATAAAGTTTACGTCAAGGTTTAACGTCTAACGTTTCCGGATAAACATATCTATGTCAAGTAATCTATTAGTCGAAAATGATGTATGTTAAGAACAAATTTGGATAAACAAATAAAGACTACTATATCATTTTATCATTCATTAAAATTGAAAGTCTCCAAATTTAACATAAGTATTTTCTAAAGACAATTAGAAAATAAATCAACAAATATTTGATTTTGACAATACTATTATGTGTCAACTTAAATAAGTATATATATATATATTTATATACTTACTAGAAGAATATCGTAATTATTTTACAAACTAAATTTTGGATTTTAATTCCATTATAGTGTTGACATGAAAAAGTATATGTACATTCATATACTTACTAGTAAAACCTTTTAATCATTTTTACAAACTAAAGGTTGATTTTAATATCATTATACAAAAACAATATAAATTGAACCATTTTAAGTAAGTGCTACTTAAAACAATGAACTAAAACATTGCCCTCCTTATCTAGGTCGCGTGTTGGTGCAGCTTCACAATATTCATTGAATCCCACTATTGGATTGTTTAGTTGCTAAGGTGAGTTTCATAGCCACTCTTTTACTTGATAAATTGTTTTATACATTTTGGGGTGAGAAAATATGCAAAACTTTTTAATGGACCTGAACTATTGCATGATTACTATTTACGTGGTGTAGCCTAAGCCCTTATGTCCCTAGAAATGTCCCCTTTTCATGAACCGTCAGTTCCCTGCTGAGAAGCGCGAATGTTATAAATAGATCCATTGAGGGTGACTCCTCCGTTCGTTTGGCCATGCTTAGGCCAAGGCGAAACGTATACCATGTCGAAATCGAGTGTTGAGGGAAAAAACACTCGCATTGGGCCTATATATTGTATGATTTCATTTTGCATACAGAAACTGTCGTAGTATCGGTTGCATGAACTTAGTTCTAACGTAATAGACATTCATCCGTATATCATTATATTCGTTGTAATGATTATATGACTTTGATTATGGTCCATGCTTACTGTTTTAATATAAACCTATGAACTCACCAGCTTTTAGTTAACCTTTTTAGCATATTTTCTCAGGTGTTTAAATTGTGATCATGGATGCAAGGCAAGAGGTGGTAAATGGTCGTAGTAATGCTAAAAGAAGTGTTTTTACACAAAGTGATGTTTTATTTGGGACCACAAAACTTATGGGTTGTGCCCTTTTATTTTAAACAATGTTTGTATGACAATGTTTTTAAACTATTTTATAAATTTAAACGGAGTATGTATTCCGTTCTTTATTACTTGTGTTATGATCTCCAATTTCATAGCATCCCCATGACCCGTATGCTTCCGCTAAACCAGATTTGGGGGTGTTACAGATTGGCATCAGAGTCTAACTTATAGAGAACTAGGTACATATAAACCCTAAACTATAAATACTTTTTACAAAAACATCACTCTACGACCGCTAGTTGCCGCTTGCCTTACTTGCCATTTTACTTAGAGTTCATTTAAATATGACTGCATGTTATATTGCCTATTTATTAATTCACTACCCCATATCTATTATAAGTATATTTTTATATACTTACACATATGCACCGTCTTGTCAAAGACCATGTCTTCCCCTCACTCTGGAGCTGGATGCGATGACACGACAGGAGGTTTGTCACGTCTTTGCGACGCATCCAGCCCTTCTCAACTCACTCGACCTTTGGAAACCGTGTAGGGTAGTATATCAAGTTCACCAGGAGGGTACTACCCATACTCCACCTGCTCACTTCCAAATCATCACTACTATCAGTACTATACCTACCAGTTCCACTACTCCTACAGCCTCACTGAGGCATCAAAGAGATCCACTTCTTAGTTGGGAGATACCTGCTAGCAAGAGAATCTGTCTCTCTGCATCATCACCACCATCTTCTGGTACACCACCTCCTAGCATATTCGAAGTTGGACAAACTACGGAAGTAGCCACTGCTAGGCCACCAACTCTTGATACAGTTATGGCACGCATAACGCATCATGAGGAACAAATAGAAGAGATGTCGGGCCATCTGGGAGTATTACCAGTAGAGAGAATTGAAGGAATTGAGGAAGTGGTGGAAGAAATACAAGCACTTTGCGAAAGACTCAAAGAATGCAACGACAATATTGGAACATCATTGGTGGAAACTCGTGAGTAGTTAAACGAGATAATTGCCCGCCTTGAAGACCACATTGAAGGGTGTGCTCTGCAAACTCCGGGAGACACCCAGGGACGTCTCACAGAGATTGAGAGTCGGTTGACACGGTTGGAGACCGTTACTACAATAGCACTAACTGAGTAGGGGTATCTGGAGGGTGTCGTAGAATTTCAAAGACGTACTATGGAGAGTTTGGCAAATGAGGCCAACATAAAATTTGCCAGGATGGAGGCCCAGCTCAGAGAGTTTGAGGAATGGAAGGCAACTCAACAAAGTCAACCCGGGGCAGCACTAGGAAGTGCTTAAATTACACTTTGTATTGTGTTAGACGTTGTGATGAGTGGTTTCAATAAAAAATGCTAGTAGTAGTTTTGTTGTATGACAAACTAGAGCGAGTCAATGAACGCATGCTATGTATCGGCCCTATGATCCAGGAATATTCTTAGAATGTAATCGAGTTTATGGTGATGAACAACTATGCATAATAAACAACGTCTTTTGAATTATATCCTTATGTTAAACTCACTCCAACCAATCTCCATTTTCTTAACGTCATTATAATAGACTAAGTCTACGTGAGAAAATACTTGATTAAGAAGTAGTGCATGTTGTAACCTTATGGATCTCCACCATGGTCCCCATACTCATAGAAAACTCATTGTTGTCATCTCTTGTGGTTGAAGGAAAATGTTTCCAGTAAGGCAGAACATGGACACAACCACCATTGAGAAATCTGTTACCGAACGAATTGCTGCAAGGATTGCTAACTATCAAATCAATCACAACATCATCTAGGGGAATAGGGAAGAAGTTTTTTGCAAGACACCTACAACACGAAATTTCTCTTACCAAGAATTCAGGAACTGTAAACCACCAACATTTGAAGGGACTGAAGGAGCCATAGGTTTGGCAAAATGGCTAGAAAGGTTAGAGATAATTTTTCGCGAGCAGCGTTGCGCGGAAAATTGTAAGTTCAAGTATGCTACTTGCACCTTTCAGCATCAAGCCCTCACATGGTGGGACATTTATGTCCATTTAGTGGGAATAGACGCTGCTTACTCACTTCAGTGGGACACCCTGAAGAGAATGATGATTGCGGAATACTGATCAAGAAATGAACTGCGAATGATGGAACAAGAGTTCTGTGGACTAACTGTGATAGGGGAAGACATTGAAGGATACACCAACCGCTTTCGCGAACTGGCCCAACTATGTCCTGACATGATAGGACCCGAGGAAAGGAAGCTCGAAGCATACTTTTGGGGATTTTCACCCGAAATTTGGAAGAATGTTGTTGCATTCGCGCCTACTATTACTCAAGAAGCTATTGGTGCGACTTCTAGATTGACAGGGCCACTGCCCCAAGACAAAGCAGTGGGGTACTGTGGTAGTAAGAGGAACTAGGAATATGATAGTGAAGAAGATCAAGTGCAACACCCAAGCAAGCGTAAATGAGCAGTTGGAGTTGGGACTACTAGAGCAAAGTGGGAAATAGGGTATGCTGGGACAAAACCCAAGTGCAACATGTGCCCATATCATCACTACGGAAAGTGCCCACACCTTGCGAAATATGTAAAGGATTTGGGCATAAGATGGAAGATTGTAAGCAACCCTATTGGGAGACAGTGACATGCCGTGGATGTGGAATTAAAGGTCACACCATGAGCTGGTGCCCAAATCGGGGTGATCAGCATGAAGGAAACACTTGTCACAACAATTACCAGAATGAAGTGTGAAGGATTGTCTAGACTCCCAACTGCCACCGAGGAAGGAACTAAGTTCTCTAGGGAAACTTGTTTGTAATAAAGCTTAGTTTAAACTTCCGGGTCGTATTCCTAAGAATCAACTTTAAGTACTTTCCATGTAACCTTAATGTACTAAACCTTTCCAAGTAATGTATCCGTTGTTCTTATCGTGTTATCTTAATATATGTCTTATCCATGACCATTTTCACTATATCATTAAGGATTTCGACTATCTTGTCACGATGAAAGAATTTCTCTGAAGATAAGAGAAAGTCATCTTGGGTATTCGACTAGTCTCTCTGACAAATTAGTATCGCCCAACGAGATGTCTTAGAAAAACCCACATTTCAGAATTTGCGAATGTATTATTATCAATACCGTTAAGACCAACTCAAACTGTTACCTCGCCAAGAATCACAAATTTAACATTCCATCCCTAACCAAGTTGCCATTGTTTCACACATCTTGGTCAAACGAGCCATAGGTCATGTTGACAGAATTAGTCGGCCTAGCAAATATTATAAACCATCACACCAAAACTTCGCACGTGAACTTTTGCAACATTTCTGCTGATCGGAGAATAAATACACCAAGATTAAGACTATACCGAACAACACATCACCGGTCCCCAATTATATATAGCCTGATCACCTAATTCGGTAGGGGTTACGTGCACAGGCATAGTTGAATTCTTGAAATTTTTGCATGGTCATGTTAAAGGGAGTGCTTAACTCACAACCATGAAATGGAAAAATTTGTGTTTATATCTCACGTCGACATTCCCTCTTAAAATGCCAAACATTTCACATACACGGGAATAGAATAAACCGTGCCACCTGAGGGAAGAGATCCTCTACCAAGGAAACAAATGTGAAACGTTTGGACCCTCGACAATGATTTAGCACCCTGTAGAACATTGGACACAGAGACTGGCGCCTCGGATATGCCTAATCATACTTGGTATCCTATCATCTACACTGAACAAAGAAAGGAATAGATTTTCATACACCATAGGTCAACCCAACAAGCACCCACACACACGACGCAAGGAAAAATTTTGTAGTGCACCTGTTTTAGACATACCGATGTATGACAGAGACTCTACCATTTAAAGGAGACGCTTTACACCAGAGCTGAAAGCTATCCTAATCCAAAGAGGAAAATAATGGTATAGAATACTCAATACCCAAAGATTCATGAGGAGCACTACGCAGTGCATAGATTAGAGTTAGGACCTAACATGATCACACTAGGAAAACCTAGAAATGCTATCCTTACTACATCAAGGGAGTACAGTGTACACCGACCACAAGGTCCTACGGAATGTATGGAATTAAAAGGAAGTTGACCATGTGACGACACCAATAACTGGAGTCGCAACGTAAATTCAATTACAACATTCGTACTCACCCAGGGCAAAACGGTCATAACCGCATATATTCTAAGCAACCTTTAGCAAACTAAACCTTTTAAAGCCAGATCATTGGGGAAACGAAAGATCTAGTTCACCCCTTCCATTTAAAGTCTTGAGGCTCAAGTAGTAACACTCAAAGGAAGAACCGAAAAAATAAAACTCTTACGACATACCTGAAGGTGAAATGGAGTTCGTAAAAGACCGAAGGGAATCTTATCCCCAAAGACCAACGTTGAGACCCACGCCATGAAGGGATTTGTAATCCCATTATGTGTGAACTTCATTAAGGACATAAGTAATACTCATCTAGTGTCCGGAAAGATGCACCTTGATCCAGAAAGCTATTCTGAGTACCAAACATGAAGGCTGGTATTTGACCTATGTCAAACAATACTTAGCATGTTCGAAAAGAAAAATTCAAACAATCAGAAACTGTAACATATTGGATTTCACAAACACACTAAACCAATGATCAAAGAGGCGTATACAAGAGGTTTTAGAGAGAGAAAGAGTTAGAGGTTTGAGAACTTAGTGAGAGAAAATGAAAGTATTATTATGAGCTCCAACTCTCTACCTTGGGAGGTAGAGAGTATTTATACTTCTTACATAAATCGCCACCTACGGGCTGTGGATCAGGCATACAGTGGGTAAAGACCCGTCCGTCCTCCATGGTGTTACTTAACTAAATACTACTAAACATTAACTAATATACGACTACGAGCTTTCTAACGATTACATATACTTGAGGTGACCGACTCTTTAATAACTATATTTACTAAATCCCAACAATCTCCCCCTAAGGGAGGTCACCTTAAAATCACCTCAAAATTATATTGAATATAAACAGATATTTCATTTTAAATTGTACTTGCATTCTTGGTGTAGTTCTTTGCTCTGAAGCACGTAGTCATCGATTCTTCATTATTGCATGTTCGGTTAATCCAAGTGGAGGTCTTTATCTGATCCACGTGATAATGAGTTTTGAGCCAGCTTTGAGATCATCAGCTATCATAAATCTCTGACTCATCCTTTGTGGTGTTGGTATTATGTGATGTTGTGACTTTTGGACCGACATGCTCACATTCTGGATCATGATTTCTTCTTATCAGAGTAGCGGAAGCTTTCGTTGATTCATGATATTGGCAGCAGCGTAGCAGAAGCATGGAGTGAAAATATCAGAGTCATTAATGCATTTAATCATGATTTCTTTAGAAATGAATGTGTTGTGTGAGCATGCGGCTATGGATTGACCGCTTCATTCTGATCAGTGCAAACATCGGGCGTACCTGCATACAACAGTTAGCAATAAAGCGCACGAAAGTGTCTTTGATCACTTTTGTTGAATTGAGGTACACGGCCCACGGTTCCCCGTTGATCAGTACAAGTACTGCCTGTGATCAGGTAGGATTCCTAAGAATCTCCTTGACAGGGTTTCGCAGCTGCTCTAGCTGTTCTCAAACCGAAACGTCTCAAAGAAGACAACACGGAGTGAGTGAACCAGCGAATTGAGATTCACTGATTGATGAAAAGAGATTTGAAAAACAATGGTTTATCGCTCAATAGAAATTGTTTTTGCAATAAAATGAAGGTTTTAATGAAAATCAATTATCAATCATAAACACCTTTTATTTTGAAATATGAGTACTCAGTCGATGTGCTATAGAAAAGAGTTTTTAAGTACAACGACTGGTTTTTCAAAGGCATCCGTCAATCCATAACCTGAACCAGGATTGATTCATAATTATGAATCGCTCCATTGTTTCTGTTCAGTTGTCACATGGTTGATCTATTGGATAGATCTCACATGCCACCTACCAGGAGCTTGTTTGATGTTAACTCCAGAAGGCTTTCCATCTTCATTGTCAATATGTTTGCATATCATTCAGATGTTCTGGAAATACCACAAGGATAATGCATGGGACTCATAAGATATAATCTCTCTTTCCACACTGTGTGAAACAGAGAGTCTTCATTGACAGTGTCCTAAGGAGATTTATTTGATGATCTCGTGGCTCTAGACTCAATAGTGCACATTTGGTTCCTATACCGGAGACTAGGGAGATGGTCTCCTTCTTCAGTATCAATAAACTCTAAGAGAAAGTCAATAGATAATGTTGGTTCCCCGTGAGAATGAAACAAGTACTTTTAAGAGGAACTTGAGTAGCTTGGGAAGTTGTAGTGCAGTGCGTCACTGGGTTCATGACGTCTTGTCTTCAACACCGATATTACTTTGGTAACTACCAGTAGCATATGAATTGAACCCGGTTTCTGCCCTAAGGTTGAATTAATGGAGGGCTAATTCTTTTCACCCTTTTTCTCATTTCATTTCTTTTTCATTCTTCAACCCCTTCAGTGCTTACCAAGACTTCATAACTAGAACCTTGTTGGGTTTATTCCAGTACTAGCTCAGTCTCAGTCCGCACTCTTCCCATATCTCAGTTTTCTCCTTTTTTCATCAAACCTAAGGACTTCTACACTATCTAGTGGATTGTCCCTGGGTAGATCCCTCCGGTTCTGGCGGATCATGGGAACTAATACCTAACCTTATCTTCCTTATATCACCATACATAAAGTAAATTTGGTCGGTCTATTTGGTATTGTTCATCTGCCATTGGAACCAATCGAAAACCATTTGAATATCAATCCAGATACTTGTGATATATTATCAAAGCATTTTGTACCTGAATTGTTTTGATATTTTAGAAAAAGAGCTCCCACTCAGCATGTGCATCAAGCATCATTTTGTAATAGAGATAATTTTCATCTTTGAGGGGTTGGCTTGCATCTAAGAGTAGTTATATAAAGAATGTGGTTTTCAAAATAGTTGCTCTCCCTCAATATGTGCATAGATATTTGAAGATGTTTTGCACATATTAGGAAAAGACTGCACATTGAAATAAATTGATCACGTTTCAAATCTTTGTGGTTTAAGATAGATGCTCCCCCTCAACATGTGCATGGAAAATTTGAAATCGTTTGGCACATGTGGGACGGAGAGCTTGTACATCCTTATAAAACCATTTACCGAATTATCAGTTTAAATCCAATTTAAATAACAAATTCTCCCCCGATCACAATTATCAAATCATTTGAGATTTGTGATCTCTGTAGATTTAAATTGATTTTGAAAGCTTTTAAGGAGAATTGTGACTTGAATATGAAAACGTTTTAACTGATAAGGATCGGATTTTGAGACTTTAAACTCCATTGATTAAACATGCATGATTATCTTTTGAAAACAATTGTATGACACATAACCTTTTGATTTAATTGAAATCATTCTCTCCCTCAATCAATGACATAAGTTTTTGATTGAGTGGTAGATATTTTTGACAAATGTTAAGTCCAGATGATTTTCAAAAATAGAGTCCGAGTTATTTTACAAAGCAATTAGTTTTCATTAGATAGTAAGTAATTGTTTTAAAGAATCAGAGCATGAGATTTGAAAAACAAGATAAAGCATGGCTCTGTTCTTTCTTTGAAAAATGGGTTATTGCCTGAAATGACAATAAACCATAGTTTCACTTTCTCCCAAAATTTTTTTTTTTTTTTTTAAACAAAACTATGTACATTTGAAGAACAGCTAAAGACCCGTGACATTCTTTGAATGTCAACACAAAATCCGTAGATGATATCGAATAATAAAAAACATGACAAAATAACAATATTTTTGGAATTTTTTAGGATTTTCTAATTTTTATGGGTTTTTGAAAATTTATATTTTTCTCTTTGCTTTTTGTTGGTTTTATAATTTTGTATTTTGGTTTTTGAATAAATATATACACAGATATGGATGAAGAAAGACCTTTACTCCTCTTCTTCCTCTTGAAGACGTTTAAGTGTTTCCGGTTGAAGACTCTTTAGACCAAGTCGTGGGAGGATAAACTCAAAACGTTCTCTAGGAATAGCTTTGGTGAAGATGATGTAACTACGCTAAGCGGTATTCAGTCCTCACAAAATAAAGTTCCACCACACCGTTTTTTACTTGCTCCCTGATGAAATGATGTCGAATATCGATGTGTTTAGCTCTTGAGTGTTGAACGTTGTTGCATGAGAGAGCAATAGCACTTTTATTATCCCAGTACAGAGGGATTTTGTTGAATTCAAAGCCATAGTCGGATAATTGGGATCTCATCCATAGGATTTGAGCACAACAAGATGACATGGATATGTATTCAGCTTCGTAGAGAAATAGAAGTACTCATTTGCTTCTTTGAAGACCACTTACAAGCTTATCACCCAAAAGCGAGCACCTCAGACGTGCCGGCGTGTATCTTGACATCTGCATGATCAGCATCTGCATAGGCTGTTAGTGACATACCGGTGTCCTTCGGGTACCAAAGACCCATATTGATGGTTCCTTGGAGATACCGAAAGACCCGTTTAACCGCTTCAAGGTGCTTTTCGGTAGGCTTAGCGTAATATCTAGCACACATGCACACAGCGAACAGAATGTCTGGTCTACTGGCGTGAGGTACATCGAGGATCCGATCATACTACGATATTTCGTTTGGTCTACCATGATCCCTGGGTGGTCCTCATCCAGTTTAGTACGTTCTATCATGGGAGTGTCAACAGGGTCACAAGAATCAAATCCAAATTTCTTTAAAATCTCATTTGCATATTTAGATTGATTTATAAAAATGCCTCCGGGACTTTGTGAAATTTGTAATCCCAAGAAAAATGACATTTGTCCCATCATTGACATTTGAAATTTGGAACCCATTTCATTTGAAAACGATCACATTCATTGGGGTCGGTCGAGGCAAAAATAATATCATCAACATATATTTGAGCGTGAATTAAATGTTTGCCTGACTTTCTGGTGAACAATGTCGGATCAACTGCTCCTTTGCTGAATCCGTAGATAGAAGAAACTTTGATAGCGTATCATACCATGCCCTTGGAGCTTGCTTCAAACCGTAAAGAGTTTTCTTCAAACGATAGACGTGAGTAGGATGCTCTGGATTCACAAAGCCTTCAGGTTGGCTGACGTAAATGACTTCTTTCAGATCTTCGTTAAGAAAAGGCGTCTTTACATCCATTTGATAGACCACCATGTTCTTACTTGCAACATTAGCCAAAAATATTCTGATTGCCTCGATACGAGCAACAGGAGCAAATGATTCTTCAAAGTCAATACCCTCCTCTTGACGGTATCCTTTTGCAACTAATCGAGCCTTATTCTTTAAAACATCACCATGCTCATCAAGTTTTACTTTGAAGATCCACTTTAGAGCAATGATCATAGCACAATCAGGAGCAGGTACTAATTCCCATACATCTAGTCGATCAAACTCATGAATTTCTTCTTGCATGGCATTGAACCAGCTGTCTTCATTCATAGCAGTTTTGACGTCTTTTGGTTCGATCTTAGAGAGTACGGAGTTGAAGAAGCACCATAAGGCATCGGTTGTAAGTTGTCGACGAGTGGATCTTGAGCGAGAAGGGTTTACAATGATGTTGTCCAATGGGTGATCATGTGTCCACTTTCTAATGTGTTCATGTGGTTGTTGTTGAGGAACAGAAGTAGCAGAGTCAATTTCTCTTGATGAAGATGGTTCGATGATGATTCAGGAGCAAATATTTTTTCAAAGGTTCATCTTCTAGAATAGCAAAAGGATTTTCATCATCTGTAACAGCAGCAACATTTCCATTGATGTACGTTTATGATTGAGGCATTGATGATGATACCGGTGATCAGCAGAAGGCGCTCTTGACTTAGTGACATAGAAAGCTGAAGGGTTAACTTCATTGGCAGAGATAGGAGCGGCCTCTGTTGATGGAATTGACCGATCATTATCCCTTGGCTCATGGTGTTCATCAAACATAGGATCAAATAATTTCTTCAAATCTTCTTCTGAAGGAGGTACATAATGAGTTCTTGGTGAGGAATTGAAACCGAGTAGAAGCCTGATAGGACTACTTGATGAAGGTTGAGATGCGAGTCGAGGCTGGTTTGTCCTGGAGCCATTTGACCGGTCAGCTCATCGAAGGTAACGTGAATTGTTTCCATGATATTTTGGGTTCTTTTGTTGTAGATTCGGTAACCCTTCTTGTTTGGTGCATAACCAACAAAACTCCAATATCTGCCTTTGCTCTTAATTTACCTAAATCTTGACCGTCATTAGTTGGATAGCACAAAGCACCAAACACACGAAGGTAGGAGAGATCAGGTTTTCGTTTATGAACAAGTTCATATGGGGTTTTTCCATGAGAGGTATGAATAAGGGAACGATTTTGGGTGTAGCAGCGTGGCAATGGCTTCAGCCCATAGAAACATTGGAACCTTTGAATAAGTTAGCATTGTTCTTGCGGCTTCCACAAGAGTTCGATTTCGTCTTTCAACTACACCGTTCTGTTGAGGAGTTCGTGGAACACTTCTTTGATGGCTGATTCCAACACTTTCATAAAACTGAATTAAGTCTTTGTTAACAAATTCTGTGCCATTGTGCATTCAAACTATTCTAACAGTATTGTTGAGTCAAACTTGTAGCTGTTTGATAAGTTTGATGATGACATCTGGAGTTTCATCCTTTGTCCTCAAAAATTTACCCAAGTAAATCAAGAGAAGTCATCAACAACGACTAAAATGTATTTCTTCCCGTTTATCGTTTGTACTCTCATTGGTCCACACAAATCCATATGAAGGGTGTGAAGAACTTCCATTCTTGAGTTTGTGGGTTTCGGTTTTGGGCATATTTCGTGCTTTTTCCCAATTGGCATCTTGAACAAAGATGATCTCTTTTCATACTTTAATCAGGTAATCCTCTTACTAAGTCCTTTCTAAAAAGATTGTTTATGGTACCAAAGTTCAAGTGATTGAGATGACGGTTCCATAGCCATGACTTAGTTTTGGAAGACTTTGACAGCAAGCATATGGGTGAAGATTTCATCATATCTTCGATAGAGATGGTGTATAGGTTTGAACCACGAGTTCCTCTTAATAGTTCCACACCATCGAGTTCTCTAACGAAAAAAGTATGTTTTCTAAACGCCACTTCTAGATCAGAATCACAGAATTGACGAACAGAAAACAAGTTATGACCAAGACCTTCAACATAATATACCCCGGAGATTACACTTTTGCCAACTACATAATCACCATAACCCATAATTGCTCCAAAATGATCGTTCCCGAATCTAAAAGTCCTGATGAATTTACTCACGAAGTTCATGAGCCGTGACGGTCTCGGTCATATGCTTGGAACGCCTGAGTCCAAGTACCACAGAGCGATTTGAGCGATCTGCGGTTGAACACAGACAAGAATGGATAACTGGATAATTGGGATCCCCATGCAAGAATGGGTTCCACTTGGTTAGTAACAGTGATTGGAACACCCACATCAGAAGTAGAAACAATGGAATCATTAGAAATAGATGCAGTGCTAGTGTCTATATTTGACCTATTCAATGTATGTTCGCTTCTTAAGGGAATAGTTCTACCAGTAGGCATCCATTTTCTAGTGGGCATTGATTTAGCAACTTTAGGGCAAAGCTCATTAATCTTACGGCCAGTAGGTATCCATTGATAACCTATATTACTAAATTTCCTTCCTGTGGGTTTCCTTTGTTTTCTAACTTTCTTTCGTCTTTGCCTTTTAGCCTTCTTAGCTTTAATTTTAACATTAACAGTTTATCGGGGCATTTGACAGCATTAGACAAAACATTCACACCACATTCATGATTAGTAACAGAAATCAAGCGGTCATCATTACATGGTTTATGAATAGTAGCAGAATTCGAATTAATTACAGATACGCATAGCTAATACTAGAATCAACACGATTCGTTTTATTCAACACAAACTTAATATTCCTAGAGTGATCTTCTACTCTCTTCCAATGCACATCTTAGCTTGCGAGGTCCTATCTTGCTTGGTATTGCCTGGAGGCTTTGACCGCTTGCTTTAATGTCACTGATTACTCCTGTAGAGGGAATTATGGGAACATTAGTTGGTTGATCTACTTTTGCATTCTGAGACTAGACGTGTAGGGATCTGAACTACTTGAAGGCACATTAGTGTTCTCTTTCTTAAAACTGGGCATAGAATGGTTTGTATGCTTGGCACTAGGCATAGAACAAGGCATCACAGCTTTACCTTTCGCACCTAAGGATTTAGGACATGTTGCAATTAAACATTATAGCAGCTCCTGAGATCGTTTGGCCTGAATGTAAGCAAACCTAATTTATCTATCAAGAGGCTTATTTATGAAATCCTCTTCCACAATCTCACGGAGACATTCTAGACTATCCTTAAGGTGAGCACAATAGTTATGAAACACAAGTTCATTATTCCTAAGATTAGGAGGAATGTATTTACATCACCGATATATTTGCAGTCTGAGGATGACTTTGATGCAACATTCTCATTAAAAACAAGTGGCATTTTCCCTTTTTCTTGACTCCTCAGATTCTCAATTTCTTTTTGTAAAGACATTATTTTTTAGTTGTTTTGTCACGGTGACTTTCATTGAATCATATAACTCTTTAAAGTGTCATTTAACCTTTTCATTTTCTTCTAGAAAAGTCTCATTTTCCTTTTGTAAAGCATTAACCAAGTTTTGAAGATGAAAAGTTTGAGAATCTTGAGAATCTTAAGGAGGGGCATTTGGGAGCCAGTCACATTGTTCTTTTCACCCTTTAATTAAGAGATTTGGGCTTTCAACTTTTTGATCGTGTTACAATGAGCTTGAATCACATCGTCCGTTTGTTTATCTGAAAAACTGCATCAAACTCTGGAACATCTGAGGTTGTCTTGATATTTGAGGTTTTGACATTTTCTTTAAGATGTTGATATTTTAGTTGTAAATCAAAATGTTCAACTTCTAATTTAGAAAGATGTTTTACCAAATTATCGTGATCATCCTGATCAATTTTCTCATTTAGTTCTGAGTTTTTGTTTTCAAGCTCAATGACACGATCATGGGAAACTTTTAATGCAATAGACAATTCATGAAATCGAGAAGCAGTAATGGAGTGCTTAGTAACAGTATGAAACATATCTTGAGCAACGCAACTCGAAATCAAATTCTCGTTTAAGATATGCAAGTTCTTCCTTTCAACTTCATTATATTTGAGTTCCTGTTCATAATCATTGACCTCAACAATCATTGCATCAAATTCCTTTTCCATTTCTTTAATATCAGAATTTATCCCTTTTTGAAGACTCTCAAATTGACCTTTTAATTGTTTAAAGAAAGGCATGACCTCAGTTAAATAACATTCTTTAGTTTGCTCAAAACCCCCTTCCCCCTCAGTTATCCCTGTAGGTGTAATTCTCTTTTTACACGTTTTCTCAAAATCAACAAACAGCTGATAAACAACATATAGGCTGATTAAGGTCTTGCTATTAGTGGCAATAGATCTAGGAACTAAATGCATTGCTGTATTAGGAGGATACACAGTTGCTTTAGGCAAATTCCTACTTGGGGGATTCGTTTCAACAAGATTTTCAGCTTTTTGCATATCCATATCCTTTTTCCAGAACACTTGTTCAGGGGTTAATTGAATCTGAGGTTTAAACTTGTTTAAGGATATCCAATTTTCCTTTTCATAATCATGGGGTTTGAACGTTATGTTATTCTCTTTACATTCAGGATCTTCTAGCTTCTTATTCATTTTCTCCCTAGATGCATCATCTAATTTTCTATCTTCTTTAGTGCACTCAACGCAATCGGTTCTGTCTAGGTTTAAGAATCTCATTACCATCATAGATTACATTATGGGCAGCTCTAGCCTTTTTAACAACCTCAGGATTAGGTTCCACAACAAGGGAATGCTATGCTTATCGCTTAAAACTCTATGCTTAGTGATCAAGTGAGCAGATGAATGGTATTCCCTTATCGTACAACTTATTTTCAAGCTTCTTTTTCAGAGTTTTTAGATTGGAAAAATCATTCAAAAGTTTTGATTCCTTAGCATTGAATTCTTGCTTAAGCATTTTAACATTTTTTTGAAGTTCCTATTTTTGCTTAGCAGTTTTAGAAAGCTTTTCTTGTAAGGAGTTTAACTCTTGTTTAAATACTTCTTCTCTAAAATTACTTTTTCTAATAATTGTACGCATTTGGTCATCCATTTCCTGCTCACGAGTGGTTAACTCAAACTTAGCACGTTGTTCATAAATAGCAACTTGTTCTTTATAGGCATTTAGTTCATAGATAACATAATCATCAGAGGCACATGCAGTGTATTCATAAAAAACATGATCATCATTGACTGCAGAAGATGCATTACTTGGTACAATCTCACTTTCACTTTGCTTCACATATTGATCATATGGGACAATATTACTATTACCCATATATTCAATATCTGATTCAAAAGTTTCAAGAGACTGTACTTTATTATGCATCTTTTGCCCATCAACATCATCATTTAGTTTTAATACATCATAAATGATTTTTTCTTTGGATGGACCAGCATGTTGTGGTGGAGAGACCTTTGGAGAGACCATTGGTGAGATGCTAGCTATGAGGATTGTTTGGGCAGTAGGTTCATCATTGACATCAGAGTCAAATGCATCACAGTCAGCTACTTGAAATGCATTTTGATGATTATGACCTATCTCCTGAATTGGCTGTTCATCAACATCAGCATCATCGGTTCGGGCATTTCCCTCAGCAAGGAACAACAACTCCTCTTCATCCAAAGCTGCTCCATTATCCTGAGCTTGCACAAGCGGCATCTTGTCTCTAAGTATTACGCATTCTGTGGACTTTTTGGAGATGTGCAGTTCCTAGCAATATGTCCCTCACCACCACAGTTGTAGCACTTAATTGGATTTGCTTGACCTTGATTCCCATTCCTTCCCCTGATTACGATTTACCACATATCCTCCACCAACTCGGCATTCCATTGCCTGCTCCAACCATCCCTTGTTTGTATCGTCTTCTTTGAAGTGGTTGCCCCATAACCTTTCCATCTCTGACAACAGCATGATTGTGTAGATGGATGCGATTCGATCTCATTGTTAGTGTGAAGATGTTGGTATGTGGTGAGGGTCGCAGTTTTGTTTAACCATAAGAGCCATTTGATTAATGAAGTGTCCATGAGCATCAACATCGACTTGCTTGAACCTCGGATCAGGAATGAGTTTGTGATTACCATTACCCGTGGGTATGACTTGAGATGCTTTGGTAGTAATACCAACATTGGTGTAGAAGGCGGTTGAGTCATTTGACGAACTGGTTTCTCCCTGCTTAGATTTGAACTGTTCTAGAATCCTTTTCTCAAACATAACATGTCTCTCATTCTGGAGAAGGAAGGCATCTGATTGCTCATAGTTGGTGTTCTTCAATCCTTTGGTTAGCTTCACAGAGGTAACAAACTTGTGCCATTCGGGATTCATATTGTTCAAAAACTTTGAGTTCAGCTGAATGTTTGGCATGGTCATTTTGATGTTCCACATGTCATTCACAAGCTTATGGAATCTCACGTAGTATTCATAGACACTCTCATCTGGTTTCATCTTGAAGTGCTCAAACTCATCGTACAGTTGTGATAATCTGTCTTCCTTGGTTAATTCAGAACCTGAGAAGAGCATCTTGACATTATACCAAACTGCCTTGGCTTAAGTGTTGTGATTGATCAGCTTGTAGATGTATTTTAGAAGACCCTGTAGTATGATGTTTGAGGCCCTAATATCAGCATCGAATCTCTTTCTCTCCTTATCACTGAGCGCATCATACATCTTTGGTCTGTCCAATCCAAAGATCATGGTTCCATCTGCAACAATATCAATGATGTCTCTTGTAGTCTCAATCTGATACGGTCCTTCATCAATGGATTTGAGAATGTTGATCCCATTTTCCTTTCCAAGACAGTACAACCTGATTCGTTGAGCCCAAGAGTCGTAGTCAGTTCTGTCAAGCATGGGTGGGCGTGTATCGAGAACCAGGTGCTTGAACATCCCAGCAACTGAGTGGAGATGATTGTAGATCGTTGGTAGACATGTTAACAGATTACACGAGGATTTTATAACTCTATGATTAAACCGGGAAATAGATTCTTTCACGGGATTTTACTAAACCAAGTGAAAACCGTATTACAGCGAAATCAACCAAATCGCTAGGAGATATTGAACCAAGTAGCTAAGACCTAGTTGCTAGATACAAATTGTCGCTAGAGCACTAGTAAGCTACAGTCAAATCGCTAAGCTAAAGAGCAACAGCGCTAAGGTCCAAGTCGCTAACACCAAGTCGTTAAAATTATGACAGTAAGAAGCTAAGCACCGTCGCTAAGCTAGACAGTTAAGTTGCTAAAGAACAACTCGCTAAGATCCAAGTCGCACTACAACTTCGCTAACAATTCACGGAAGCAAATCGCTACCCTCACCAAGTAGCTAGCCGTAGTGGAGAATCCACTAACTTGTACTATTTGTCGGCTTGTCTCAATAGACAAGTCACTAGGCTCAAGTCGCTACAACTAACTAACTGTAACTCGCTAACTTTTACTTGAAGCAAGTTAAGCTACAATGAAAATCACAACGAGAACCAAGTCGCTAGCAAGAAAAAACTTCAAAAACACACTTTTCAATCCAAAACAAGCTCAACCACAGTGATTCAAGCTTACCAAATCAAAACCCAAGCACTTATAATGATTCTAAACACAAAAGTACACCCAAAATTCAAACTTTAACACTAGAAATGATCCAAATGATGCAAAAACCACTAAACTTTTTCAAACTCAAAAACCACAAGAAATCCAAGGATATTAAAGAGAGATTATAAAACCATGGCTCTTGATACCATTTGTAACATATTGGATTTCACAAACACAATAAACCAATGATCAAAGAGGCTTATACAAGAGGTTTTAGAGAGAGAAAGAGTAAGAGGTTTGGGAACTTAGTGAGAGAAAATGAAAGTATTATTATGAGCTCCAACTCTCTACCTTGGGAGGTAGAGAGTATTTATAGTTATTACATAAATTGCCACCTATGGGTTGTGGATCAGGCATACAGTGGGTAAAGACCCGTCCTTCCTCCACGGTGTTACTTAACTAAATACTACTAAACATTAAATAATCTACGACTACGAGCTTTCTAACGATTACATATACTTGAGGTGACCGAAATTTTAATAACTGGATTTACTAAATCCCAACAGAAACCATCAAACCTACTTGTACAAATCGAAATTTCCAGATAGAAATGGGAAGGCATAACAAGGGACTCTAGTACCAAGTCACCAAAGACCCCTATCGATTATAACTCTACTTGGGTAATAATTGATCATCTCACCAAATTCACCTATCTCTACCAAACAAAGAGAACGACAACATGGGCAAACCAGCACGGTTTGCTTGAAGCAAAGCGCTACAAGTCATAGCGTTTCAATTCTCCTCATTCCAAATTGCGATGACCATTCACATCAAACTTCCGAAGACCACTCCAAAGTTCTTGGGAATCCATCTTGAAATGAGTACCATCTACCGTCTTTCGACTAATGGACTAAATGGAAGGACCATTTAAGCTATAGAAGTTATACTCCGAGCATGAATAACTTGTTTGAAAAGTGGATGGAGCAGGCAAATTGCCTTAACCAAATTCCCTTGCAACAACAGGCCACCTCATAAGGCACTGTATGGTCAAAAGCGGAAATCAATCGTGTTCATGACAGAGACCGGAAAGGAACAAGTCCAATGGCTCCAAGCTTTTATCGAGAACCATTGATAATAGTGTGCGGACCAGAGGCCGAATACAAACAACTCTGATCGTCAAGATAAATGCATATAAGACTAAATGCCGCTTGAAGTTCAAGTCGACGAGAAAGTTAGGTTGAGGGTTCGCCTCAGAAAAGCATAAACCATTTTAACAGAACGCAAAGGGCAAGAACTTATTTCGTAGGATTAATCGGATCCTCTCCAAGATCGAGCTGGTAGCTTACCAACTTGGATTACCATCAGGACTATACGTTATGCACAAATATTCCAGTACGAACAACTCGAAGAACCACCCTTCCATACTAGGGATTTGTAACGCCATGGAAAGGCGTAATCTGTTTTGGAAAATGTGGAAAGTTAAATCCTCGTTACATTGGACCTTTCAAAATCCTCGCAAGAATCGGGCCGGTAGCCTACCGACTCGAATTACCACAAGAACTCAACTCCGTGCATAACGTGTTTCACATATGCAACTTGAAGAAATGTCTTTCTGACGAAACTCTTGCTATTCCTTTGGAAGAAATCCAAATTGACGAAAGATTGAATTTCGTCGAGGAACCCATTGAAATTATGGATCGAGAGATCAAAAGGCTCAAGCAAAGCCGCATTCCTATCGTTAAGGTCCGTTGGAACTCCCAAAGAGGTCCAGAATACACGTGGGAACGTGAAGATGAATTCAAGCGTAAATACCCACATCTTTTCTCAACTTCAGCAAGTAACTCTAACTGAAAACCGAGGACGGTTTTCCTTCTAAGGCGGGGAGGATGTGACACATGGTAATTTTTCACTCACATTTAAAAATAAATGGTAATTTATTATTACTAAGCATAGTCATTAAGCATGCATAAGCTTGACTGATCATTTGAGTAGATAACTCGCATACAGTAGCCTATTTCATTTCTTTTGCATTCATTTCGTCATGAAAATATTGTGAAATAATTGTCTTATGATTTAAATTTTTTAGATGAGAGGGTATTTCGTTTTCCCTAGTGACCGACACTGCACGCGTACCGACACTATGATAAGGGCAAATAAAACATCCGATAAATCTCCGAAACAGAAAATATTACCAAGATAATACCATTTCAAAAACGTACTCTTAAAACGTTTCCGTAGAAAAAGTGGCAAAACATAATACTTCATTCACGGTTTAATATCGCGGGACACAAAATACTTAATACACCTTTTACTTAAATTGTAACTCTTAATGTTAATAAGTATTATCACAAAATAAATATTATAAATCAAATTTAAGTGGATAAAAATCTCTTCCTTATAATTTTGGGATATCCATCCTTGGTGTCCTCACCCTCAACGACAAAACCACAAAAAGCAGTAAAAGAGAAAACTAGTCTTCTTCTTCCTAGGCCTGTATCTCGTGTAGGTCGATTATCCCAAAGAAGAAACCCAACACCCTCCTTTCATCATCTCCAACTCTCCCTCACCAAAACCATGAATCATTTTGTCTAAAAAATCCTTCTCTTGGAGACCTTCGACTGTCATTCGAATGGATACAAGTGCAACATGACAAAAACATCAAAGGAGAAGCACACATCTATATCACTTCACATAGGGTCAAAGTTCAAGACTATCTAGGTTGCAGGAGTTTAGCTTATTTTGGCTTCACACCAAGACCTCAAGATGAAAAGAAGAGTCAAGGTACCCCAAAGACACCTCTCCAAATACTGGTGAAGGTAGGAGGTGCCAAATCAGTCCAATCTCTACTCTCACAAAAAATTTAGGGTTTGTAGAAGTTAGGGTTTTCTAAAATTGATTTGGGGATTTTGAAATTCGGGGTTAACATCCACCAATTCTAGCATCAATTTGTCAAAATCAAGAAGGATTCGTGGTCTATCGGCGTCTTCTAGTTTCGCTTGAACTCGACCTACCTTCATAAATTTGTAAGAATATCATGCTTGTGGAGTCTCTAAAATTAATCTTGTTATGTATTGAAAGTTGGGTCGTGTATGACCCGTGTTGATTGTCATTTTTTTATCGAATCTTAAATCAATGATAATATGAAGTTATGTTTGTTAAATCCTTATCGATTATATACATTTTCGTTAGTAATACTTGAGAAAATTTTGGGTTGATAATCGACTAATATTTGGTCATGTTTGGATTTAATCTTGTCGTTAGTTTTTGTTAGTCCCCGTTTCTGTCGAGAAGTAAGAATCAAGAATGGTGAAAATTAAGTTTTATAAAATCCTACTAATATCAATTAGTATTGAATCTGGGAAATTGTTGTTAGTCGTGACATTCTTGTTTAGTACTCGAAACTTGCGTATAAATCTTAGCACCTTGTATCAATTTCAAAGATATGACCTTCGGTTATAAGAAATGTCATCTCGGTTAGTATCAAGTTGTATATCGACTCGACTGTGAGCCCTTGGTATCCACATCAGATGATGTAAACCGCTCGTCAAAGAAAACTTCACCTTTTAAATTCCTGTTAGCAATAGTTTCGAGAATAGGAGATGTATGAAAATGAAATATGAGCAAATGTAGTTGTCATGAAAACAAGTCATGAATCATTAGAATACATGAAGATGTCGAGATGAGACCGAGTTGAGAAGTACTCAACTAGTGTACGGTTTTATCGTTTCTTTGTTCTAACATGTTAAGTTAACATGTTGTCTCCGAGTAATCTTGTATTGTAGCAAAGGCGAAGGGTTGTCGAACAGTCATGAGACTCGAGACAGAATTGTAGTAGACACGTTAGTGTCAAACCTGGAAACCCTCGACCACTCTCCAATATCTAAGTTATGCTACAAATCCTACTCAGTGCAAGTACTTCCCTCGTTAAAATATTGGCAGCAAAAGATAACACAATGAAACCACCCTCAAACTTGTACCAGCCTTGTTAAAATTCTTTGGGCCACAGCCCATCATGTGCTAGAGGGATATTAGAATCCTTATGGGCCGAAGCCCATTTCTGAAATTGGTCCGCTGGACAGCAGCCCACTTGGGCAACAAGAACTATTGTTTGGGCGATTGACGGGTCAACAAATCGAAGACTCGGTATATGTACATAGAAATCAAAATAAAACTAAAACTCATTCCCGCATATTCATAACCTTCCACTTAGACGTAAACATGCTTGTATCGATAAGTAAAACAAGTTCAAAAGTGTACTACACGAAACAAGTATTTGAAAAATATAATCTACTCGATAAAGTTTACGTCAAGGTTTAACGTCTAACGTGTCCGGATAAACATATCTATGTCAAGTAATCTATTAGTCAAAATGATGTATGTTAAGAACAAATTTGGATAAACAAATAAAGACTACTATATCATTTTATCATTCATTAAACTTGAAAGTATCCAAATTTAACATAAGTATTTTCTAAAGACAATTAGAAAATAAATCAACAAATATTTGATTTTGACAATACTATTATCTGTCAACTTAAATAAGTATATATAAATTTATATACTTACTAGAAGAATATCATAATTATTTTACAAACCAAATTTTGGATTTGAATACCATTATAGTGTCGACATGAAAAAGTATATGTACATTCATATACTTACTAGTAAAACCTTTAAATCATTTTTACAAACTAAAGGTTGATTTTAATATCATTATACAAAAACAATATAAATTGAACCATTTTAAGTAAGTGCTACTTAAAACAATGAACTAAAACATTGTCCTCCTTATCTAGGTCGCGTGTCGGTGCAGCTTCACAATATTCACAGAATCCCACTATTGGATTGCTTAGTTGCTAAGGTGAGTTTCATAGCCCCTCTTTTACTTGATAAATTGTTTTATACATTTTGGGGTGAGAAAATATGCAAAACCTTTTTATGGACCTGAACTATTGCATGAATACTATTACGTGGTGTAGCCTAAGCCCTTATGTCCCTAGAAATGCCCCCTTTTCATGAACTGTCAGTTCCCTGCTGGGAAGCGCGAATGTTATAAATAGATCTATTGAGGGTGACTCCTCCGTTCGGTTGGCCATGCTTAGGCCAAGGCGAAACGTATACCATGTCGAAATCGAGTGTTGAGGGACAAAATACTAGCATTGGGCCTATATATTGTATGATTTCATTTTGCATACAGAAACTGTCGTAGTATCGGTTGCACGAACTTAGTGCTAACGTAATAGACATTCATCCATATATCATTATATTCGTTGTAATGATTATATGACTTTGATTATGGTCCATGCTTACTGTTTTAATATAAACCTATGAAGTCACCAGCTTTTAGCTGACCTTTTTTAGCATATTTTCTCAGGTGTTTAAATTGTGATCATGGATGCAAGGCAAGAGGTGGTAAATGGTCGTAGTAATGCTAAAAGAAGTGTTTTTACACTAAGTGATGTTTAATTTGGGACTACAAAACTTATGGGTTGTGCCCTTTTATTTTAAACAATGTTTGTATGACAATGTTTTTAAACTATTTTATAAATTTAAACGGAGTATGTATTCCGTTCTTTATTACTTGTGTTATGATCTCCAATTTCGTAGAATCCCCATGACCCGTATGCTTCCGCTAAACTAGATTTGGGGGTGTTACAAATATGCCCACGTGTGAACCTGTGAGAGGTTGAGCCACCACAAGGTAACCTCCTGCCCCTGCCTGCCATATTCTGGCGGTTGTCACTCGGAACTATACGCTGCAATATTTCTATGCTGCTCATGTACGGGATGACACCGGCTCTGACTTGCTCTTGAAGGGCCCTCATCTCATGCTGTGTAATTTCAAAAAAAAAAAAAAAAAAAAAAGAAAAAAAAGAAAAAAAAAGAAAAAAAAAATAAGTTAGGAAAAAAATAATAAATGAGAAGTAACTTAATATAATGACGCATGTTAAGAGATAAATTACTTACATAAGACGTCTCGTTCTCCCTGTTCTTAAATGTGCCATTTTTTTTTAGTGGCCCTTCCTTCAAGTTTCAATCAGGTCTTCATTTTGATTGTTATTGTTGACCCTCTATACATACAATATAAAATAAATTGATAACGAGGTAAATATAAACAATATAAAAACCTTTAAAAATCACAAAAATTATAACGAGTCTTACATGATGGTTTCGTCCTTGAACGAACGACTGTCGACCTTGGTGAGTTAAAATCTTGTTTTTGGATCGATTTTCTGCATTTTTGGCCGATCTTGCCATCCGTTTCGGGTCGCACCACCAGTCAACCAACATCTCCCATTCCTCTTGGGTTACATTCAGTCAGGGCTTTGGGGGTGGCGGATGTGCCCTTGCCGCCGTCGCCGTCTCGTGGATATCAAAGTATTTAGACTTGAGACGTGTGTTTGTATTTCGGTTATAGCATCCTCTGCTCTAACCATGGCCCAAGTCCTACCCTTTCCCCACCGTATAAAGATTATTTCCAATCTGGAATCTGTTCTCATTATTCAACCAAGGCGCCAGGTTGAAATAGGTCTGCAAAAAAGTATACGCATTTAAACAAACACACAATTTAAATATAACAAGCATATCTAAACGGTCAATAACAATAAGAATACAAATAAAATAAACAATAAATATAACCTGTAGTGCCAGAATTATATGCGCCTTATAAGAATCGGGAATTTCTTCCCAATCGAAATCAAGGAGAAGTGGCCTCACATGTTCCCCAATAAGACTATTTAACTGCGCTGCATAAGTGCCTACTGGTGAGAAGGTGCCTTGATCATCGGAATCAAAGCTTATAGGCAAAGAACGTGTCCGTTATTCTCCCTAAAAGCCTTCCTTAAGGCCCGATTTGCCGTCTCACCGATGATCATTGAACCTACAAATATAAGTTATTGAGTTGTGAAAATACATGTAAAAAAAATTCAGTTTTATCAATAAAAATTACTTAAAAATAAAAAATAAAATAATAAAAATAAAATCACAATTTGTTACCTGCGCAATAGCCCGGCATAGTAAATGAGGCCCGATTTGCCGTCTCACCGCCAGCATCCCCGCCATGTGATCTAGGCTGTACACACGCCATCTGTAAAGGTACAAGTACAAGAACACATAATTTCATGGACCAATTAATACTAATATACACATTCATATAAACATATAGTAACAATTTCATTCAAATTACAATTTAAAAACAATAATTGTCATAATCAAATTACAATTCAAGAACAATTAATTGTCATAATCAGAATCATCACTAGATAAAACTTCTTCAACAACAATACTGGGGTTCACTCCATCATCATCAGACACGTCAACATCATCATCATCAAGGACATGAGCAACGACGTTATCTTCATTAGTAATAAAATCAGCATCTTCTTCGGCAACATCTGGTGGGGCGTCCATTCCTGCGATTCGTCATTTACACTCAAATTAGCATACTCAAAACCAGTCAAACCAACAAACAATGCAACATCGAGATAAAGCTATGCCATGTATAACATCGATGGAATCTACCACATCCGATGCAGATCTTCCGATGATGAACATCTTCGACTACCTTCCAATGAGGTGGTCGTCTAGCAGGGTCTTCAAGGTAGAAGACTTGTGTAGCTTGTGTCGCAAGAATGTATTGTTGATTTCTATAAGCATCCCGTTCAGTCAAAATATGATGTATGCCATGTTCAATGTAAGAACGTCTGGATCGTGGCATAGGGTTAGTAGGGTTACGGGTGTCGAACCATATACATCGGAACAACACAACCTTACGGTTGCCCATATAAGTGAGCTCTAGAATTTCTTCCAGTTGACAATAATACATAGCTCCATCGTGGCCGGGTGTTGAAACTCCACTACTTTGAGTGGTATGAAGTTTATCGCGCTGGTGCACCAAGAACTTCACACCGTTCACTATGCATGCGGGGTATGTACTTGCACTAGATGAAGGTCCACATGCCAAAGAGAGTAACTCGGGACTACAACTTGGGTCTTTTGCCACGCTCTTTTCACAAATCTGAAAGAGATACAAACAGATTTAGATGAGCAATAACTCTGGACTACAAGGTAATATATCTAATGTGTTTACCTTGTGATTAAACCGAGGAGGAAAACTTGTTTCCACGCTATTGTTAGGGAATTCACTGCACAAAGGTAATGAATAAGTCATCGAACAAATAACTTAAAAAAAAAAGGGTTCTTCAAAATATAAAAAAGAAGCAACATACTCTTTGTACGCCAGGATGTCTGCATTTATTTCAGGACTGTTGTTAAGCATAAACCATACAACTGCCTTTATAACATCTGTAATCAATCGAGTCGGGCGTTCTCTACCCACCGGTTTGCCTACGGACTGGAACACCTGGAATTTATTTGGTTGTTCAGGCAAACCATCATCATTTCTGTCAAGAGGATTAAATCTCGTCTCGACATCCTTAAAATAACGTGAACAGAATGTTAATGCTTCTTCTGCAACATAACCCTCTGCTATAGAACCTTCAAGCTTGGCTTTATTTCGGACATAATTTTTTAGTTTTTTCATCTATCTTTCAAATGGATACATCCACCTGTAGTAAACAGGGCCACCTAGAATAGTCTCTTCGGGTAAATGTATAACCAAATGAATCATTATGTCAAAAAAATCAGGAGGAAATATTTACTCTAAATTAATCATAACCTCGATCATTTGCTTTTTAGCTTTCTCCATGTCCTACTGCATCAAATTTCGAGCACAAATCTGCTTAAAGAATAAGCAGAGCTCGATTAATGGGGTTGAAATATCTTTAGGTAAGTATCGCTGAACTCCATAAGGAAGTAACATTTGCATCATTATATGACATCATGAGATTTTAGGCCGTTATGTTGTTATCATCAGTGGTCACTTTTTTCTTGAAGTTGGATCCAAACCCACAGGTAGTATAACTCCTTTGATGAATTTACAAAAAAGTTTTATGTTTTCGGTGTGAAAAGTACGTTGGATGAGGCTTATCGAACTTCCGTTTCCTTTATCAACGAGCCACAACTCCCTTCGAACTCCCAAAGTTTTCAAGTCTTGCCTTGCCTTTAGCGTGTCTTTGGATTTGTCGTTCATTAACAAGGTATTCAGCACACTCTCAAGCACGTTCTTTTCGATGTGCATGACATCGAGATTTTGTTTTAGTAGAAGAACGAGCCAATACTCCAGTTCGTAGAAGATAGAACGCTTACTCTAATTCAATTCGATTTCTCGATTAGGTTTAGGGTTATTTTTTAAATATCTGGATGCTTCCCTGAGACACGCTTAAAGACTTTACTAATTTGAATCATGATTTCCTCATGGGTAAAGCTTCTAGGAGGATGGTTCTTTTCAGGTTTACCATGGAAGTCCTTATGTTTATTCCTCGAGTGGATGCCTTACAGTAGAATCTTTTATACCCAATATAAGTGATTTTATGCTTCACGAGGCGATGGAGTGTCCTGATTACATGTGGGGCATGCATAGTAGCCTTGTCCAACCCACCCAGACAAACTACTTATTTTGGAAAGTCATTGATAGTCCATAAAACCGCCGCTTTCATTTTGAAATGAGTACCTGTAGCAACGCCTAAAGTCTACTCTCCTATCCATAACTCTTTGAGTTCTTTGATCAATGGCTGCAAGAAAACATCAATGTCCTTTGCAGCTGATTTAGGGCCAGGAATTAACATCGTCAACATTAAAGAAGTCTCTTTCATACACATCCAAAGGGGTGTGTTGTATGTTGTCAATATCACCGGCCACATGCTGTAACTTTGACTCATGTTGCCAAACGGATTGAAACCATCAGCAGCCAACCCTAATCGGACGTTTCTAGGGTCACTAGAAACTCGAGGTTTCATTATGTCAAAATTTTTCCATGCTTGACCATCACGGGTTGATTCATCTTACCGTTTTCCTTAGACTATCCAGTAGCATGCCAAGTCATCCACTTTGCGATGTCTTTTGTGTTGAACATACGTTGTAGTCTAGGTTTTAATGGAAAGCAACGCAACACCTTGTTGGAAACTTTCTTCCCCTTTTTCTTTTGGTTTTTCCATCTACTCTCGTTGCAGATGTGACAATTATTGAGACTTTTGTTCTGATCTGATCCCCAAAATAAAAAACAATCATTTATACAAGCATGGATCGATTCGTATCCTAACTTGATATCTTTGTATGTCTTCTTGATTTCATAGTATGACGGTGGGAAATTGAATCCTTTACTAGGGGGACATGCCTTTTGCAAAAGAGCTAGAATCTTGTTAAACCTGACATCAGTTATTTTATGTAAGACCTTGATGTGCGAAAGCTCTGACGTAAAGCCCAATGTAGTCATATCACAACCTGGGTACAACTTTTGGGTGGACCTAGCAAGTAACTCTTCGTACTTGTTAGTAATGCTAGGATCATTGGTTTGAGCTGGTTGAGGATCTGTTGTTTGATCTGGTTGAGAAACTATTGTTGAGATGGTGGAGTTGGGACATTATCGTGTATATCTTGGAAGAATGCATCCATGTCCATGTGTTCAGGTGAAGGTGGTTGTGGTGTGTTGTGTACTACGGGTGGAGGAAGTGGTTCACCGTGATATTTCCAAGGGGTATAATGTGTGTCAAACCCGTATTTAGATATGTGTGACTCAAGAGTTTTGAGAGTACTGAAAAGGTTTTAAAAGGTACCTTTTTGAGGGGTCATTTAAGCCCTTATTTGATCACTTTTGTATCCGTTATTACTTAATATCGTTCCTTTTCACTTTTTAGGTCTCGTGAAGGCAAATTGCTGTAATGGCACTTATTTGGACGAAAAGGAGCGGATATACGAAGAAATTGGCCAAAGTCAAGAATCGAGACACTCCAGCTGCTGAAAATACAAGGTGACGGCGTCCTTTGCTTATCTGCGACTCCGTCGGATTTTGTGACGGGGCGAAGCCAAAACTCTTATTTTCAAGTGCGGACGTCAAGTTATAAAAGAAAAGGCCGTCGCAACTCAGACGGCCTAGATTCAATCCAGACGGCGTCGAGGGAATGAAGAGGACGGCGTCACAAGCACAAGGTGACGCCATCGCAAGTCTAACGTGGCCAAGACGAAACCCTAATGACGGCGACCCGACGGCATCACAAAACATAAGGTGACGCCGTCGCATGTGTAATCTTATATATAGAATCCGAATTTTTTAGTATTTGAGTGTAGTCTTTTGGAGTAAAAACCTAAACCAAACCAAGGCTGTCTTGTATAGTATTTTAGGGTTCCAAACCCTATCTTACACCAAGATAAGTGTTTTAGTTAATTAATTCAATTATGTCTTTGATTATTTGTGTGTATGCTTGCATGTTCTCCATGTCCGGCTAATTTACTTGTGTTTTTGCTTAGGGAATATGAAACTTAATTATTGAATATTGATTGGTTGTCTCTTATTTTAATTGATTAATGATCTAATGTCGATAGGTCATTTGTTGTGTACTTAATGCTTGATTAAATCTTTGTGAACCTTAGAATATAGCTCCTTGAGTAGTTGTAAGCTAAACCATCCAAAGAGTGCCTTAGAGTAAGAGTTTATTATCCTAGTGGGTTTTGTAGACGAGACCCTTTGGTAAGTTCAAAGAGTTAGGGAACATACGCATACCCTACGACTTTAGACACACAACGCAACTAAGAATAAGGGCGTGACAATTCAACCACCAATAGGAGATAATTAAGGAGTAGTAAAACCTAAGTAAACACATCTTTAAACTATCATACGAGCACACAATAATTAGACATAGACTACATACACCTTAGATTAGATAATTAGATAAGTAGAGTAATCGGTAGCAATACCAACCCCAAATCCAAACCCCGAGATTCGTACCTTTCAATTTCCTAAAAAACATAAAAGATAAAAAATAATCTTCCTCAACCCCAACCTTAGCGTAGTAACTTCTTACTAGCATTCCTATTCCCCTAGAGAACGATATTAATACCCGTGGCATAACCTAATTACTACACTACAACGATTAGGTTCTTGCCTAGGGTGTTGAAAAACTTGCTCGCGAAAAGGAAGTTCCTTTGACCCAAGGCGACGCGTGTAGCGTTATCAAGTTTTTGGCGCCGTTAGGGAATAGAATAGCTAGTTAGTAGTCCACCTCGTTTAGGTTTCTTTGCTTGATTCCTATCAAGTAAATTTTTCTCATTTTTAGCTTTCTCTTAGTCTATCCCCTTCTTCGTGACCTTTGTTCGTAATCCCATCACTTTTCATCATGGAAGGTGATAACCACCCACCATTCATCAACCCACCACCAATTGACCCGCCAAGAGCCCGTACTCTTGGTAAATACTCGAGACCAAGCCACCTAGGCTATAGGAACACCATTGAGCTTCCCGACCAAGCCCTAACTACGGCCCTGCGATCCGACTCCATCCGGTTGGTGCAAAACGGATGTGCATTCCATGGACTTCGTTCCGAAGATCCAAATCAGCATCTTAGGGATTTCCTTAAAATTGTCGATACCATCGACCTTGATGCTACTACTCGGGAGACCACGCGCCTGCGTCTCTTCCAATTCTCTCTACGGGACCAAGCTAGTAATTGGCTTGAGCGACTTCCCGCCGGTTCCATCTCAAGTTGGGATGATCTTACCTCTCGCTTCCTTGCTCAATTTTTCCCACCGGGAGAACCACTAAACTTAGGAATGACATCTTGATGTTCCAACAACGTCAAAATGAATCTCTCTTCGAAGCATGGACTCGATTCAAGGACTTACTTCATAAAGTCCCTCATCACGGCATTGATCTTTGGCTCCAAGTCCAAATATTTTATGATCATGTCAACTTCCCCACTAAGCGATCTATTGACCAAGCGGCCGGTGGTAAACTTAGTGATCTCACGCAGGAAGAATCATGGGGTATAATAGAGGACCTTGCTCTCTATGACAACGAAAGTTGGAATGACCCCCGTGAGCTGCCCAAAACCGTTAAGGCAATCTCCTTGCCTCCCATTGACTCACAATCTTCCGACCGTAGGATGATCGAACTTGAAGATCAAGTTAAATTCCTAATGAGTTCCTACGAAAACCCTAAATCTTCACGCCATGTGAACAAAGTTTCTTCCTCGTGTGAGCCGTTTTGTGATCCTCATAACACGCGCACTAGCACCCGATCCCCCAAACATGAATCCGTTGACTACGCATCCTCGCGTATTAATGGAACGGGAGGAAGATTCCCTACAATACACGGACCTAGGAATTTCAATGAAACCTGAGAAGCATGGAAGGGCAAGCCCGACTTCTATTGGGGACAAACCAAGGAATTCACTTCCAATGATTTCTCATGGCCCCCATCCCACGGTCCTAACCAAAAAAACATCGAAGGGATGTTGCAAAACCTAGTTGCAACCCAAGAAGCCCAAATGGCTAAGCTCTCGGACCGCTTTAACCAACAACAAGCCGAAATGGATAGGAAGATAGACAACCTTTTGAAAGCCATAACCAATAGTGAAAGGAAGGTTAATGCTATCTCAACTCCCAAGCCTTCCGGTGTAGAGATTAAGGACCCAAGTAAGCTAGCTAAGTACATTCAATTCGTCAATACCATCGCCTTAGTGAAACCCAATGGAACAAATGACGAAGAAGACCATACACTTGAGAATAATGAAACAACCGAGCAAGTAAGTGAAGTAGACAATGACTATTTCAATAAGTTTCCTACGGAAGAAGAGCTAACTCGCCACCCTCACTTAGTGCGTGACCTCCGTCACATGTATGTTAGGAAAATCCC
Source organism: Chrysanthemum makinoi (assembly GCA_910596185.1). Lineage (NCBI taxonomy): Eukaryota > Viridiplantae > Streptophyta > Magnoliopsida > Asterales > Asteraceae > Chrysanthemum > Chrysanthemum makinoi. The sequence goes on along the minus strand of OU343224.1, from coordinate 233,395,463 downwards.
TAGAATCAAGTTTGGGAACCCTTGGAATCTTAACATACCATGTTGCATAGGACACCTTTTCGTGGCAAAGGCATACATTGACCGCAAATCCCCGATCAACATAATGACTAACACCTACTACAATTGGGTAGTGAAGAAGCCGATTCCAACTAGGCAAGACCCCAATGATCCTAGTGTTAGTTGCAATTTTCTTGGTAGATTTAAGGGATTGCCCGTTTATGTAGGTAGTTTCACGTTTCCTACGGACTTCATAATTGTGGATGATATTAGCACGGCCATAGACCCTAGCTTGTCCAACGTTATTTTAGGAAAACCTTTCATAGAAAACACCGGGATGACCTATGACCCTTCGTTAGGAATAGTGCGATTCAAGGATGAGACCGATGACATAGCTTAACAAATGCCGTTTAAGATTGAGAAGTTTTCATCACTCTCTAATGATGAAAAGGAACTTAAACTATCGGTCTACTATAGTAATGAGGAGGATAAAGAAAAGAGGTAGATTATGTTATGGCTAAGATTTTCGGATTCTATAAGCATTGTTTGAACCTAGGACCGAAATATAGGACCGAATGGGGAGAAGACGAACTCTTAGAGAAGTGCATCGTAGGGCACTTCTACAACATGGAATCCCCCGATAGAGACCGTCATGAGGAAGAAGGTGGCGGTAATGAAGTCACGTGAGAGCACGACTACGAGTCTAGCTACAAGACTCTTAAATAAAGAAAAGCGCTTCGTGGGAGGCAACCAATGCTTAACTTTTTGCTTGTTAGTGTCATATGTCTTTTATTGATTGTTTATTCTCATGTTTAAATTTGTAAAAAATGCTTTATTTTGTTTTTAACCTCGTCTTAATTGCATATAAAGGTATTTTACATAGGGGATAAGTGTAGGGAGGATTACACACGTTTTCAAAAGAAACGTAAACATGAGAATGACAATTAATTAAAAGATATATATATGTGTGTTTGTTCGAGTCAAATGCTTGTATCGAGTCATAATGGATGTTTTGCAGAAATTTTTCCAGATTCTAAAGATGTAAATTTTCGAGAAAATCGCAGACCAGTTTTTGTCAGGATAACTGACGGCGTCGAGGAAAGAGTAAAACATCAGATTACTTTTTTCTCTTTTTGATCTACTTATAAATTTTTGGAATTTTCCAGGATCTTAATTTTTGAAATTCTGTAAACATCCATTCCACAAGCATTATATCCTAGTTTAAATCGAGTCTTATATATATTATTACCGCCGATTTTACTTGAAGGTTTCGTTTGTTTTCTTCAAGTGTGCAGGTTTAATTTATCAAGAAGAAGTTACATAAGATTGGAAGGAGCTTTTTACGCATAAATTCTTCTTGGAAAGGATTTAACCACTACTTCACACACGGATCCTACCGAGCTAATCAGGGGAGTACTAGTTTCTTTCATTTTTAATTACCTTCCATTATCATAACTTTGATACTTTCGTGGAACATTGGGGACAATGTTCAGTTTAAGTGTAGGGAGGGAAAATAAAACAAGAACTTTGAAACTATGCTTATACTTGAATATTTTCTTTGTCCAATTGTATTTGGGTAATTAACCATGAGAAAATGTCGGTTAGGGTAATTTTGGCACCAAATTTTTAATTTTTCATGACATATAGGAGTGGGCCATTAGTTTTAACAAAAGCGTCTCACGGATAGGAAGTTGCATGACTAGCACAAAAACCCTTTACCACCTAAATTCCACCCAAAATGTGAGGATCGCCCTTAGATTAGTAGGAATTAAAGCATTCATCTTTAATGCTTAGAGTGTGAACGGTAGTATATTAGATTCTAGAACTTGTTTTGTGATGCATTCCGAGATCGCTAGTAAGACTACACTTGTGTAGTTAGAAATAACTAAATGATAAGAGGCATTAGGATAACCCTTGTTTGATACCCGTAATATAATTACTTCTTCCACCTCGGTTGAGTAATTCACCCACACCCTTTGCGTTGTACTCATTTTTAGTACACGATACCCCTAGTTAACCCCTCAGAGCCTATCCTTTTCGCGGTTCTCGTGATATTTTGGTTTTTCCGGAATATCAATGAAGAGCATTGTTTACACCCCACCCCCAAATGTACACCCAAATCGCCTTAGCCTACCCTGTATGCACTCACTTTTAGTGCATTTTTGTTATCACCCTAAACCCTTAGTTCAATTATCTGGTTGCTTCCATGAGTTGCTAAGTCGAGTCATATCCTTTGTACACAGTTTTGGGATGATTGAGATTCATGGGAAAAGTTAAAGTTTATGAAATGACGGGAAGGGAACGTTAAATTCAAATTCCCTTTGTTTGCATAATAATGTACCCCAAGTGTTTTGATCTTTTCAATTCGGGTCAAATTAGTGTTAGAATAATAAAAACTCAAGTGTAGGGATGTGCTTATAAATCCCTATCATTTTGATGTTACCATAGAAGATGGAAGAGTAAAAGTGTAAGCTAAAAAAATCGAAAAAATAGAAAAATAGAAAGATAAAAATAGAGTGATTAAAAAAAAAACATACGGGCTACCATCCTACATCTATCCTTTAAATTTATGTTTGTTTGTTTCAGTTAGCTAAAGTCTAGAGTGTCGAGTCTTGGCTTAGCAGCGCCATTCTTCGTATGCATTTAACATAGAGATTTTTGACTTGCCACCACTAAAAGCCTATCCCACCAAACCCTTTGTTTTCCTACCGTAAGCCTAACGTTACAACCCTTTAAAGACCTCTTTGATAGTCTTTTCTAGGTGCTTACGCCAAAGCGATGGAGGTTTGATATATTCTCAAGCCTATGGTAATCTATGTACTAGGACCGGTTAATGAGTGTTTATCTTCCATTTTCGACTTGTTATATTTCATATACACCCGAGAGAGATGTGAGTATCCAAACACCCCATGTGAGGTGCTAGTATGTAATTTCCGTGCTTGTTATGACTTTTGCGAGGCTTATATGTGTTGTGGACTATTTTAAACCAATGCTTCATGACCCCTAACTTATAAATTAATTGGCTAAAAGCACATTTGCTTGAGGACAAGCAAATACCAAGTGTAGGGATATTTGATAAGGTTTTAAAAGGTACCTTTTTGAGGGGTCATTTAAGCCCTTATTTGATCACTTTTGTATCCGTTATTACTTAATATCGTTCCTTTTCACTTTTTAGGTCTCGTGAAGGCAAATTGCTGTAATGGCACTTATTTGGACGAAAAGGCGCGGATATACAAAGAAATTGGCCAAAGTCAAGAATCGAGACACTCCAGCTGCTGAAAATACAAGGTGACGGCGTCATTGCTTATCTGCGACGCCGTCGGAGGATTTTGTGACGGGACAGAAGCCAAATTTCTTATTTTCAAGTGACGACGTCAGAAGCTGAAGAGGACGGCGTCACAAGCACAAGGTGACGCCGTCGCAACTCTAACGTGGCCAAGATGAAACCCTAATGACGGCTGCCCCAGCGGCGTCACAAAACATAAGGTGACGCCGTCGCATGTGTAATCTTATATATAGAATCCGAATTTTTCAGTATTTGTGTGTTGTCTTTTGGAGTAAAAACCTAAACCGAACCAAGGCTGTCTTGTACAGTATTTTAGGGTTCCAAACCCTATCTTACACCAAGATAAGTGTTTTAATTCATTAATTCAATTATGTCTTTGATTATTTGTGTGTATGCTTGCATGTTCTCCATGTCCGGCTAATTTACTTGTGTGTTTGCTTAGGGAATATGAAACTTAATTATTGAATATTGATTGGTTGTCTCTTATCTTAGTTGATTAATGATCTAGTAATGCGATAGGTCATTCGTTGTGTACTTAATGCTTGATTAAATCTTTGTGAACCTTAGAATATAGCTCCTTGAGTAGTTGTAAGCTAAACCAACCAAAGAGTGCCTTAGAGTAAGAGTTTATTATCCCTAGTGGGTTTTGTAGACGAGACCCTTTGGTAAGTTCAAAGAGTTAGGGAACATACGCATACCCTACGACTTTAGACACACAACGCAACTAAGAATAAGGACGTGACAATTCAACCACCAATAGGAGATAATTAAGGAGTAGTAAAACCTAAGTAAACACATCTTTAAACTATCATACGAGCACACAATAATTAGACATAGACTACATACACCTTAGATTAGATAATTAGATAAGTAGAGTAATCGGTAGCAATACCAACCCCCAAATCCAAACCCGAGATTCGTACCTTTCAATTTCCTAAAAAACATAAAAAGATAAAAAAATAATCTTCCTCAACCTCAACCTTAGCGTAGTAACTTCTTACTAGCATTCCTATTCCCCTAGAGAACGATATTAATACCCGTGGCTTACCCTAATTACTACACTACAACGATTAGGTTCACTGCCTAGGGTGTTGAAAAACTTGCTCGACGAAAAGGAAGTTCCTTTGACCCCGAACGACGCGTGTAGCATTATCAAGTACCCAATTTAGTTGGAGCATTACCACAACGACCACATGGGCAATGAATCATTTTTGAGATGGGGTTTACCAATGGCTCACAATGCGCGATGAATGCAAAAAGACCATCTAAAAATTCTGGGGAATTACGGTTGGATACAGTGGTCCAACTCTTATCAATTGTCATGACTGCGTTGTAAGAAAACATATTAAAAAAAACGAATTTATATATATACATACATATGTAAATAAACACTTTCAAACATGAAAAGGCGTAATTATGAGCTGTTCTGTTTACCTAGTGCAACTATGGAAGGTAATCCAAATCCACTCTTTGAATATGTCGTCTCATATATGAATGCGTATAACTGATTTACTATTTGAAAAAAATTCGGCAGCATTTCCCCTCAACTCCCCAAATATGTGCATTAAAGACATATTTGTAGGAGTGAAACTCTGTCAATTTCTCTCAAATAGTAATACGAATTATACGCATCCATATCCTAAATGAGACAAAACATTCAAAAAGTAGTCCCTAAACAGGGGACTTTCCGAAATTAATTTCTAATAAATTAATTTCGGACGGGTTTTCTGAGGATGATTAACTCGGACGGGAATTTCCAAAATTAATCACTAAAATCCTAAAAACAGTAACACAAGTTTAACAATCATAATATTACTAACCAAAGTATCATTTTCATTTTAACAATTAATAGCATATCACATGACATTTTTTCCGATATCACATATCATTTTCATTTTAACACGGTCACTTTAAGTATTATAAGTAACAATTAATAACATATCACATGACATTTTTTCCGATATCACATATCATTTTCATTTTAACACGGTCACTTTAAGTATTATAACTAACAATTAATAACATATCACATGACATTTTTTCCGATATCACATATCATTTTCATTTTAACACGGTCACTTTAAGTATTATAACTAACAATTAATAACATAGTTTATAAAAGTATATACATATCGACAAAGTAATAAAAGTATATATATATACCTATTTCGCGGCTGAAATACAGGAAGTGAAGAAAAGAGAGAGAGAAAAAAAGAGGTGGTCGCTCGACCCGGCCTGACACGGCTATCCCAGTTGACCCCGATGGTCCCGGCTGTCCCAAACACTACACATAAAACCATAGTTAAACAAACCATTGTCGTCCCAAAACACATTTTCGTACCAAATTAATTAATAAAAACTTTTTACGACGACATTGTCGTACCAAAACACATTAACAAAATAAAAAAAAAAGTCACTAACCAACACAAACGGTGGTGAGTTGTTGCTGCTGCGGTTCGTTGTGGTGGAGCTGCGGCGGTGGTTCACGATGGTGAGCTGCTGCTGCAGTGAACCATCTAACCAACACAAACACAACACAAAACCATTGTTAAACAAACCGTAATTAAAGAAATTAAATTAACAAACAAAATTTAAAACAAAAAAAATACCTTTAAACAAAACAAAATAACAAAAATTATACAAATTGTGCACAGTGGTGCGTGTGTAATTGATGGTTACGAGTGATAGTAGTGTTGTGGTGGTGTCGAATTGAAGAAAATAGGGTTTTTTTGGGATTTTTACGGATTTTTTTTCTTTTTTTACGAGCAGTTGGAGTTTTTTTTTGTTGAGTGTTGAAGAAAGAGATGAAGATGAGATCAGGTCAATTATTGAAGTATTTTTGGGACGACACAAAAAGGTACGATAATGTCGTACCTTTTTGTTATTTTTTTTGGGACGACACAAAAAGGTACGACAATGTCGTACCCTTTTGGTTTTTTTATGCGAATTATTTGGCCGGTTATTTGACATTTCGTGAACATTTTTGTTAAAAAAAAGGGTACGACAATGTCGTCCCTTTTTGTTTTTGTTTTTTTTTCCTTTATTTTATGTATATTAGAATGTGCTTAAATTATTTAATTAATAATAAATAAATTAAATTTGTTATAAAAATTTTAAATAATTTAAAAATTAATTAATTAGTTATAAAAAGTTTAAATAAATTAAAAATAATTTAAATTAGTTATAAGAAATTTAAATAATTTAAAAATAATTTAAATTAGTTATAAAATATTTAAATTTATTAAAAATGATTTAAAATTAATTATAAATTGTTTATATAAATTAAAACGGATGAAATGTTAAACGAACGAGTCAAGATGATATCGTTATACATGACATGTTAAAACGGATGAATCGAGATAGTATCGTGATACATTAAATGTTAAACGAACGAGTCAAGATGATATCGTTATACATGAGATGATGTTAGACGTATGATTCTAAATGACATCGTTATACATGATCTGTAACGCTAACGAGTCTAGGTGATATCGTTATACATGATATGTTAAACAAACGTGTCGAAATGATATCGTTACACATTATGTTAAACGAACGAGTCGAGGTGATATCGTTATACATGACATGTTAAAACAGATGAATCGAGATAGTATCGTGATACATGAAATGTTAAACGAACGAGTCAAGATGATATCGTTATACTAACTCTTTATCTCATCAAAACATCCAACCAAAATAATGGCGCCAAAACTTCCCTCCTAAAATACTGGCGCCAAAACTTCCCTCCAAAAATACTGGCGCCAAAACTTCCCACCAAAATCTACCAGAGCTGCTCTATATATCACATAAAGAAAACTTGAGATCTTATCCCACCAAAAGCTACCAGAACTTATCCACAAAACCACTCAACCTCACAACCTCTTATCTTCACACAAATTTCAAAACCTGAGATGGAGCCATTTAATCCTTTTATGTGTTCTTGTGGAGTAGGAAATATAAGATTAAGAACATCACATAGAGAATATTCATCTGGACGGCAATATTATGCATGTCCTCTGTCAAAGGTGAACAATCATACATTTCTTATTTATGTAAATATACAAATAATTGGGTTGTAATCTCTTATAATTTTCTTATTATGTAACAGCCCAAAAAAGAAGATAATGGGTGCGGATATTTTATGTGGAAGGATCAATTTGACGAGTACTTAAGAACAATCTCTTCTCAAGGTTCTGGATCTGCACCAACAGAGTGCTTGAGCTGCCATGAAAAGATCTTAGGATAAACTTGATGGAATCACAAAAACATGTGCTAGAGACAAGAGTAAGGTTGTTGGAGGTAAGACTTGAAATGGCAAGGATTCCTGGCGACCACGCATGTCAGTCAGATGCATTACTTCGTGAGCTGTTAGGTGATATGGAAAATCTTCGTATGTAGTAGTAGTAGTTGTTGTTGTTCTTGTAGTTGTTGTTGTTGATGTTGTTGTTGTTCTTGTAATATGTATCTGTCAAGTATTTTTTTAAATCAAAGCACATGCTGGATTTGTAAAGCTGGCCATGTTCTTAGTTAACCAGATTATGGTGTCCAAACACCCCTTTTCCAATACTAATTCCAATACCAGATTAGGGTATACGTATCATGTTAAACGATCAAGTATAGGTACTATTGGTATACGTATCACTTATTACTATGTACCTTTCAATTTGACAATGTTCTAAGTTAACAAGATTATGGTTTCCAAACACCTCTTTTCCAATACTAAATTACACATGAATAAAGAAACAACTTGACAAAACGAAACAGATCAAACGAAACAACTCGGCAAGAAAATGAAACAACTCAAACGATATGATACACACGACATAGACCATAACAAACATCTCCCATCCAATTTTTTCCCTCCTACTTCCCGCTCTGCTAGAACATGCACCATCTTTTCCCTTCCTTTGCTTGACGAACTGTTCAAACAATGCTTCAAGATTTGTTACCCTATTTCCCGCATCATCAAATGTGTAATCGAACGGGCTTTTTTCAGCTTCATCTTTTTCCTTCCTTTGCTTGACGAACTGCTCAAACATTGTTTTAGCTTCCAGCGAGTTTTCTCCTCCAACACCATTAGCTTCACAGTCCAAATACACCCTGTAGAATGGCTCTTTCCTTAACCATTCCAGAATGCGGTCTCTCATCAATGGGTCTATGTTCTTATAAGAACCATATTCATCATAAATTTCTGACCCATACGTATCAAGAACTCGAGTAAAGAGATATATCGACGATAAAACTAGTGACAACTCTTTTTCCGGCATGTAATCAACCATTATATTGTTACGTGTGTTTTGTGGGAATTGACGATTGGGTTATTTATGTTTTGTCGGGATATATAAGGAAAACTTTGCGGAAAAATAATGGCGGAAAACTTTTACTCTTCCACATTAAATATTTTTTTTAATTCTATAAATGTATTTAATTTTAAATTAAAGTATTTAATTATAAAAAAATATAAACTATTTAATTTTAATTCTATATTAAATAAAAGTACTTAAATTAAATAAAAATAATTTTTTAAAATTAACTAATTTAATAAAACTGGTTTATAAAGTTAATATATATATATATATATATATATATATATATATATATATATATATATATATATAGATTTACAGATTTTGGGACGACAATGTAAAGTACTTAATTTAAATAAAATAATTTTTTTAAATTAAATAATTAAATTAAAAACGGTTTATAAAGTTAAATATATATATATATATATATATACACATATATATATATATATATATATATATATATATAGATTTAGATTTGGAGCGACAATGTCGTCCCAAAGTGTTTGGCGGGATAAAAAAAAGGGCGGGATGTATTTATTTACTTTACTGGTTTATTAAAAAGATTTTAAATTATAAAAAAACAAATAATTACAAAAAGGCACGACATTGTCGTGCCTTTTTGCGTCGTGCCAAAACTTTTTGGTTGACTGCTATTTTTGTTGAAAACGTGTGGGTCCTACTTGCAATTTGGCACTACTTTGTCGACCCAAATATAAAGGGCGTCCCCAAACTCACATTTTGGTGTAGTGAAGGTCTTTATTGGAGGGGACCAGGAAGATAAAAAAGTGACCTGGGTTAAATGGAAGAAATGTATGGCTAGTAAGGAGCATGGAGGGCTCGGCATTGGGAGTTTATTTGGGCTCAATGTTGGTCTCTTATTTAAATGGATATGGAGGTTTTTGAATAACTCTTCCGGTCTTTGGGGTTGTGTTATTCAGAGGAAATATGGGTTCGATGGCGTCATCTTCTCAGCTGCTACCTCTTGTCCCAAGGGCACTACTTGGGGTGCAATTCTGCATTCTATCTACAGCCTTAAGAACCAAGGTATGGATTTGCTTTCCAAGTGTACCCGCAATATTGCTAATGGGCTTTCGACTCGTGTTTGGGAAGATATTTGGTGTGGTAATCAACCTCTTAAACTTCAATTCCCTCGTATTTATATGCTTGATATCGACGAGAATTGTTCCATTGCCAGCAGGGTTCCATTACTTGACTGGAACACGGTGTTTAGACGTGACCCGAGGGGTGGTGCCAAATCTGTTCAATATAATGCCTTAAAGGATGTTATTGGGAGCGTTTCTTTATCAGATAAAAGAGATTCATGGAAGTGGTCTTTAGACGGATGTAATAGTTTTTCTGTTGCTTCTGTTCGCAATATGGTGGACACTCAAACTCTTGACATGGATCGCGTGGCCACTCGCTGGAACCGTTGAATTCCGATTAAAGTTAATGTGTTCTAGTGGAGATTGAAGCTTAATAGGCTTCCATCGAGGGTTAACCTTGATCGGAAAGGTATTGATATTGGTTCCATCCTATGTCCCATTTGTACCGATGACATCGAATCTGTTAACCATATTTTCTTCAACTGCGGGTTGACTCAAGATTTGTGGGGTTTATTGGCTAATTGGTGGGTGTTGGACATTCCTTTTTGTGTTAATATATCGGAGTGGTATGATTGGCTTGATTCTCCTTCCGTTCCGAGTAAGGTTCGTTTGGTTCTTGAAGGTGTGGGGGGACCCTCTTGTGGTCTATTTGGAATTACCGCAATCACTTGCTTTTCACTAATTCTCCTACTAAGAAGTCAATGATTTGGGACGCTATAGTTTCTCAATCTTATTTATGGATTTCATCTAGAAATCCTAAGTTTAAATGTAGTTGGGTTAGTTGGTTACAATATCCCTTAGCATCTTTATCTTCTTTGTAATCTCTTTTCCTAGCCTTTGCTAGTTTAAATAAAAGCCGCCGTTCCAAAAAAAAATAAAAAATTGAACAAGCTAGCAAGCTCGAAGAATATCACATACCGTAATTGGATTAAAAAACTTCACATTGTTAATCGAATACTTAAAAAGCAATCATATTATGTTTTTAAAATGTTTAAATCGACGGTGACACTATAACTCCATACACCTTTGGTTATCGACTGATCATTTCTATGGACCAGCCCCAACCAACGTTCAGTTGTTTTATGCGAGCCGAAGGGTTGTGATTAAACCCATGATATATTTCTTCAAAATTATTCCCTTTCCCAACCCTGCAAGACGTTTTAGGGAATAACCGCTCGAAGACTAGCTTCAAAGTTGCCGCTTGTGCAGCTTGAACTTGAGACTTTCACTGAAAAATCTCAAGCCCCACTACTTGGCCACAACTTTGAGGTCAATATGTATTCTTGCTTTAACTACACAAATGTATATGGGTCATCTTTGGGCAAGTATCAAGTATATGTTACTGCTAGCATATTCTCAACCAGTTGAGCAACTATATATATTTTACCTGGTTTCTGTTTGTGTGGCGATGGATCAAACTTCGTAGATTAGTCTTCCAACATGTTGGAAAAACCATGGTTACCAAAAAACAAGAAAAAGTCAACATAATTACATTTGGATCAATAATCCGAATTAAGAGAAAAATGAATAGCTTGTATATGTTGGGTTTGGATGACATGAATATATAAGATCAATTAAGTTCAAACAGATCCAAATTTCTTCCGTAGGCATAAATATGTTGTGATTAAGTCCATGACATATTTCTTCAAAAGTCCACCTCTTTTCAACCTCACACGCCGTTTGCATGAGAGAATAACCGCCCGAAGACTAGCTTCAAAGTTGTCGCTTGTGCAGCTTACTGGAAAAATCTCAAGCCCCAAAACTAGGCCACAACTTTGAAGTTAATGTGTACGCATGCTTTACCTAAACAAAAATTGCGTTACTGCTAGCATATTATACTATTATACGTTTGGAGAAAATATAAAAGGTCTTATTAATGTCCATTAGAAAATTTATTATTGTTCATTAGAAAAATCAAACCCCCGTTTCTCCTACTAACAATACCGTTTCTTCCACTAACCCCGTTTTACATAACTAAATTCCATAATCTCCGTCTAGAGTCAACTATCAAAAGATTTTATGTGGTACAACTACGTTGAAATGAGGGAAAATCTTTATTCACAACAAAAAATCATCATGGGCACTTTTAAATTACAATTACCACATAAAATCTATGTTAAACAATTTCTCATATATGCTACATTAGGTATTTAGGTGTCAATTCTTTCGTGGGTTTTGTTATTGTGTTCAAGATTTTTAAGAAATATGTGCAAGATTGAAGATGTGATTTTATTTTGCATGTTCCCAAATGTGTTACTCTCACATGATTTCGACATTTGAGGTTTATATAAATTTTAGACTAAAATGCACCGTTGGTCCCTAAACTTGGCAAGACGCATCGCGATGGGACAAAACTGGGTCTTTTCATCGTTGGGGGTCCCTATTTCAAGTTTTTCACTCGTTACTGATTTTTGTTTTGTAGTCGAGGGTATTTTAGTCCATACACATTTATACTTTTATAACACATTTATATTTTACCCCTTCATCTTTCATCCTCATCTCCCCGAATCATTCATCTCCCCAAATCATCATCTCCTCAACATTCATATATCCTGTATATATCTTTGTAATTTTTCTTTTTATTGTGTATATCTATCTATATCTTGTGTGGTTGTCATGTGTATTGCTATTAATCAGGAATGATGGTCTAGTTATCGCCTTTATTACAGGACTATAGAAAGATTAAGCATATATCCTGTATACGGTTTTCCTTGTTTGTCGTTCATTGGCATATGAACTTTGTTCACTGAAATCATAACTAGACAAGGGAATGTTGTATTTCTATGAATATCTTACTTTTTCTTATATCCGACTTTTATGCAAAGTTATGTTAGAAAAAAAGGGTGTATACTGTCCATGAACAACAATGATCTCTTCAGGACTACTAGGTGATTAATGCGATCAGTTTTCTAAGGAAAAGGATCACCATTGTATTATAAGTATATTTAATGTTCAGGCCTTTGATTGTTCCTCTAGGGTGCTTGTGCTATATGTTTTGTACTAAAATTTATCAATTCTCAGTTTTTATCTTTCATAATCAAAGTTTTGACGCTGAAAATATATTTTACAGATGGATTTTATGTGTCCAAACGGGTTCTTTTAATACCTGTACAGTTGGGTTAGCTCACGTCATTTTTGTCCAAAAAAATCAATTTTTCTATAGATACTCCGTGTTAAATAGTCAATCTGTCAAGTGAAAATTGTTTGGGTCATGTTATTATGGTTTTGTTTTGTACTTTCGGTTAAACGTCCCAGAATACAAAAAATGGAAATCTCGGGAGCCAAACCATTAATATCAATTATTTGCAGTAACAACAATTGACGAGTAGATTAAACGACTAAACATGTATTTTTATTAATGGGACATCCTAAAATGAAAACTCATACAATCTTGGACGAATTACTATTTTTAGCGAGGCTGTGTACCCTCTCGAGAAATGAATATGCATTATTTTATGAGTAGGCATATGCACCTTAACAAACATTGTTGTAGCACCATACATGTTGGGGGTATCTACCCCATTAAGGTAAGCTTTGATTTCAGGAGCGCCAGGCCCAGCTGCTGTAGGTGCAAAAAATGCACATAGAACAGTTGCAACAAGTGTCAATAGAAAGTTGACCCCGGCCATGAAGAAGAACCCCATCATGTATCTGTGTCCACCTGTTGGGTTTTTGGTTCCTTGAATCAAGAATTATTCTAAGTACTGGAACTACGGACATAGTTGATATAACCACGGACAGAAGAATGTAACCACGGATGAAGACAAACCGCGGCTAGTAGTATTGTGTAACCACGGATATTGATATGTAACCACTGCTAGTCTTGTATAGTCGGTTTAGTATTATGTATTAGATAAATATGGAAAAGATATTTATCTTGTAGGTTACGTATTGTATTATGTAAAGGACTCCTTAGCCTATAAAAGGAGGTCCTAGGTTAGATTAGATATACGTAAGTTTTATATCTAAGGTCGATACACTTCAAGGTTGTAAAACCCTAATACTGGTTTAGAGTATTCGTATTATTAATAATATTGAGGTATTGAATGTTCATTGTTCTTCTTCTTAAGATTAAGTGTTAAATTCCGCGTAATACTTAATAAGTTCTTGTTTAAAGTCAGTTTCTATATTAGATCATTTGCTCAACTGGGATCAACAAGTGGTATCAGAGCTTGTGATCTAGAAACTGTAATCAAGAAGAGGTCAAGTTAAGTTTTGTTCAAGTAAGATAAGATGTCTGACGAAACACACATGGTTACTGCTTCAAAGGTGCCCATGCTCAAGCATGGAGAGTACCAAATCTGGAGGATGCGAATAAGGCAATACATTCGCATGATTGATTATGCTCTCTGGGATGTTGTGGAAAAAGGTGATACTCTTCCTAAGAAGGGTGATGATGGCAAAGACATAGCCATTGTTAGTGAGATTGACAAGGCTAAGAGAAAGATGGAGATTAAAGCTCATAGTATTCTCTCTATGGGAATACCAAATGAATATGCTTTGGATTTTGAACAATATGAGTCTGCTAAGGAGCTTATGGATGCTATAGAAACAAGGTTTGCTAGTAATGAAGCTACCAAGAAATCAAGGAAAAATATGCTCAAGCATCAGCTTGAAAACTTCACTGCATTGAGTGGAGAAAAACTTGATGGCACCAATAACAGACTTCAAAAGCTCATCAGCCAACTGAAGTCAGTAGACTACAAAGTTGCTCAAGAAGATATTAATCTAAAGTTCATCAGAAGTTTATCACCTGACTGGGCTATGCACACTGTTGTGTGGAGGAACAAGGATGACTTTGAAAAGATGACTCTGGACAATCTCTATAACAACTTGAAGGTATATGAATCTGAGAACAACATTGCTGGTACATCTTCATCTAGCCAAAACATTGCTTTTGTTTCCACAAATCACAAGAATTCACAAGATGTATCCACTGCTGCTTATGGTATAACCACGGCTATTGCAAACAATACCACTGTTAGTGATAATGTCAGTGATGGTGCAATTTGTGCTTTTCTGGCTGATTTAAATACCATTGTTACTGTTTTGAATCAAGATCTAGATCAAATTGATCCTGATGATCTTGAGGAGATTAATCTTCAATGGCAAATGGCAATGTTGACTTTACAAGCAAGGAAGTTTCGAGAGGACTGGAAGACAGTCAAGTATGATGGTAAAAAAGAGCTGGGTTTGACAAAAGCAAGATGGAGTGCTTTAACTGCAAGAAGAAGGGTCACTTTGCAAGAGAATTTCGAGCACCTAAGAGGATTGAAGGCATCAAGAAGACCACTGAAGAGTCTACTCCTTCTTCAGCATTGGTAGCTCAAGATGGTCTTGGTGATTATGACTGGAGTGATGAAATTGAAGAAGGACCCAATGCAACTTTTCTTGCTAGTGAAGCTTCAAAAGAGCATAACTTTGCTCTAATGGCATATGCTTCATCTTCTGGTTCAGATTCTGAGGTATCTAATGATTCTACTTGTTCTTTTAAATCATGTCAAGATAACTTAGAATCTCAAAAAGCTATCACTGAGAGTTTAAGGAAAGAAGTAGAAAGACTGACTCTAGATAACTTAGGTTATAGAGTTGGTCTAGAAAGTGTTGAAGAAAGGCTTAATTACTGTATCAAATGTGAATTTGAGTATGTTGATAAAATTAATATACTAGGTGGAGAAATTGATCTTAAGGATAGAGAGATTAAGATGCTTAAAGAGAAACTAGAAAAGGCAGAAAGTGTAAAAGTAGAAGACCTAAAAGAAAAAGAAAAATATGTTGTTAGGGTTGCTAAAACACAATATGCTTCTGATCTAGTAAATAAACCAATAGGTCAAAAATTATTCAAGGATGGTACTGGCCTCGGTTACAATGATATGCCACCACCATCTCTTATGAAACATGCACCACCTGCAAAAGAGCTCTCATTTAGCAGTGAATTTAGTTTCAACAAACCTGTAAGTGAGACTAATAAGAATGAATCACCTAAGATAGGTTCTGATAAGTCATTTGATGCTCCCATCATTGAAGATTGGGAATAAGATTCTGAGGAAGATAGATATGTATCAACACAGCCTGAGAAGATAGAACCTCTTAAGGAAGTTGATACTAAGCAAGCCAACCTTGTGCCTAGATTTGGAGCTCAAATTGCTAAGAAAGTAGTAGAGTATAAGGAAGTACCTAGGAACATTAAAAAGATATATACCTAGGGGAAACCAGAGAAACTTCAATGGACTAATTTCAAATAGGTTAGGAGATGAGTTTCAATGTGTTAAAAAGGCTTGTTTTTCATGTGGTAGTTTTGAGCATTTATAGAGAAACTGTTATAAAAACAGACCACAAGTTTGGAATCATTGGAGGAGGGTAAATCACCAAAACTTTTCTAAGAAAACAAACCCTCATCCTAACAAAAATATGATTCCTAGAGCAGTGTTAATGAGGAATGGAAATACTAAATCAATTATCACTGCTGCACCCAAATGGGTTCCAACCACTGCTAAGCAAAATGTAAACACTGCTAAGCAACTGTAAACCTGTTGGGGAAAAATATCACCAATGATACAAAAAGTTTTAAAAATTCCAAAGGTGATAACGGACAACGTGGTTGGAAACCATTTTTATGCTGTAAAGGCCTCAGCTAGTTGGCAATGGAAACCTAAGACCAAGGTTTTACATCATGTCAACTGTGCATCAATGGACCTAAACAAATTTGATTATATTGATGCACAGGGCAGACCCAAGTCAGTATTGGCCTGGGTCCACAAAAGGAACTAATTTGTTTAATTTCATGTGCAGGGCAATCTACAAGCTGAGCTAAAAGATAAAGGAGTTTTTGATAGTGGTTGCTCTGGGCACATGACTTGGGATGAGAGCAACCTGGAGGATTTTGAAGCTTTTGATGGAGGATATGTGGCTTTTGGTAATGATCCAATGGGAGGAAAGATACTTGGCAGAGGCACAATCAGAACAGGGAATTTAGACTTTGAAAAGGTCTATCTGGTACAGGGACTTAAGTATAATTTATTCAGTGTTTCTCAAATGTGTGATAAGAAAAACTGGGTACTTGTTGGTGAAACTGAGTGTGTAGTGTTGTCACCTGAATTTAAGATGCCTGATGAGAAGTACATACAGCTTAGGGTACCTAGGAAAGAAAATATATATTGTTTTAATCTTAAAGATGTAATTCCTAATAGGTCCTTAACCTGTTTGTTTGCTAAAGCATCTATAGATGAGTCAAAATTATGGCATAGAAGGCTAGGTCACCTAAATTTTAAAACAATCAATAAACTGGTAAAAGGTAACTTAGTGAGAGGGTTACCTTCTAAGGTTTTTGAGTGTAAAGAACTTTGTGTGGCTTGTCAAAAAGGAAAACAACATAGAGCCTCTTGTAAGACCAAAACAGTCAACACCATCACCCAACCACTGTTTATGCTTCATATGGACTTATTTGGACCTATCTTTATTAAAAGTTTGAACCATAAGCAGTATTGCCTAGTTATCACTGATGATTATAGTAGATTTTCTTGGATATAATTTTTGGCTGCTAAGAGTGAGACTAGTGAGATCCTCAAGAGTTTCATTACTAAGATAGAAAATCTAGTAAATCATAAGGTAAAGATAATCAGATGTGATAATGGAACTAAATTTAAGAATGCTGTGATGAATCAGTTTTGTGTAGTTAAGGGTATAGAAAGACAGTTTAGTGTTGCTAGAACACCACAACAAAATGGTGTAGCTGAAAGGAAAAATAGGACATTAATTGAGGCTGCTAGGACAATGTTGTCAGAGTCTAAGTTACCAACTACCTTTTGGGCTGAAGCTGTAGGCACTGCATGTTATGTGCAGAATAGAAGTAAGGTAGTGAAGCCTCATAACAAGACTCCCTATGAGCTGTTACATGATAGGAAGCCAATGATTGCATTCCTAAAACCTTTTGGGGGTCCTGTTACTATCTTGAATACCATAGACTACCTAGGCAAGTTTCAAGAAAAAGCCGATGATGGATACTTTTTAGGCTATTCTTCTAATAGTAAAGCCTTTAGAGTATACAATAGGAGGACTGGAATTGTTGAAGAGAACCTACATGTTCAATTTAGTGAAAAGACTCCTAGTGTTGAGACCAAAGGACCAGACTGGCTGTTTAACATTGATATGCTAACCAAATCTATGAATTATGAGCCTATCATTGCAGGAACTTCCACTAATGTTGATGCAGGTACTCAAAAGGATTCTGATGCAGAAGCAATTTCTAAGAAAGCTGATTCTCCTCAAGAGTTCTATTTGTTTGAAAAGTGGAAAGCTAGTTCTGTCTCACCCATCATTGAGAAGCAAGGTCCCACTGATGATGATGTATTGAATACTGGAGGCAATGTTGATCATCATCAAGATAAGGATGAGTTGTTGAAAGATAACTCAGTGTCGGTAGAAGATATTGAAATGAAGAAAAGGCATTCTGAAAGCACTGCTAAGCCAAATGAAAGCACGGATAGATATAATGAAAGCACTGCTAAGCCAACTTCTACCAATCCAAGTACAAGTGAAAACACAGTTGTAAGTACTGGTGATAGTACTTTCTTTGGACCAACTGCAAAGCCATTATTTGGTGAAGAGGAGTATCCACATGATCCTAATATGCCTGCTTTGATTGAAATTGATACTCCTACTGATGATGAAGACATGGATGATTTCTTCAATGCTAATTTAACTAATTTGGAACATGTCATTCATGAAAGTCCTGTTACCTCAACAAGGATTCATAAGATTCATCCTAAGGAACAAATACTTGGAAATTTGAACACCCCTGTTCAAACAAGAAGCAAGGTTTAGAATACAAAAACCTTTCCTGAACAAGGGTTCTTTGCAAGATCACTTCACAAAAGAAACAGTCATAAAGATTTGCAAAATTGCTTGTTTGCTTGTTTTCTGTCTCAAAAGGAGCCCAAGAGAGTTGAAGAAGCATTATCTAAAGAAGGTTGGGTAGAATCAATGCAAGAGGAGCTTCTTCAGTTCAAACTTCAAGAGGTTTGGACATTGGTTGATCTTCCAAATGGTAAGAGGGCAATTGGGACAAAATGGGTGTTCAGAAACAAGAGAGATGAAAGAGGTATTGTTGTGAGAAACAAGTCAAGGCTGGTTGCTCAAGGATACACACAAACTGAAGGCTTGGATTATGATGAAGTGTTTGCTCCAGTTGCAAGAATAGAGGCAATTAGATTATTTTTGGCTTATGCTTCATTTAATAATTTTGTTGTGTATCAGATGGATGTTAAAAGTGCATTTTTGTATGGCACAATTGATGAGGAGGTTTATGTTTGTCAACCTCCTGGTTTTGAAGATCCTGATCATCCTGACAAGGTATATAGGGTGAAGAAGGCTATGTATGGATTGCATCAAGCTCCTAGGGCATGGTATGAGTGTCTATCTACTTATTTGATGGACAATGGTTTTAAAAGAGGGCTAATTGATAAAACTTTGTTCATAAGGAAGCACAAGGATGATATTTTACTGGTTCAGGTTTATGTAGATGACATCATCTTTGGCTCAACAAACAAGGAGCTATGCAAGGATTTTGAGAAACTTATGCATGATAAGTTTCAGATGAGTTCTATGGGAGAACTCACTTTCTTTTTGGGGCTACAGGTTTGTTGGAATCACTCCTAAACCTTATTCAAGTGTTTGTTACTCATATGTAATAGGTAGCTTATTATGGCCTTTATGTTTGTTTAAGGTCTAGCTTATGTAGAAGGCCCATAAGCTTAGGCCCATGTCCATTAAGGAAAAGGGAAGGAGTGGGAGTGTTGCCCTAGCTCCTTGCCTATAAATACTCTTGTATAACCCTCACTTGAGGGTTGGTTGTTCAATTTACTCTTTCACATACACTCTACGCCTAACCTTTCTTTACTTGTACGTGTGTGTGTGTTTGTGTGTTGTTCAACCGCCTCTATCTCTTTCATTGAAGCTTGTGTTGTAAATCTAGTGACCTAACAGTGGTATCAATCGCCTAACTAGTTGGGTGAATCGTTATTTCTTGAAGTGGGTTTTTGGTCCTACGCGTAGAATAACGTGATACTTTGGTTCGCTTAAAAACTCGTTTTTTACACTTTTTAATCCAAGATTCTTGTACTTTCAACGTTTTAAGGTGTTAAAATACTTGTTTTTGGCAAAAAGTTTCAAACTTTACGCGTGGATCTACGTTTTTAAGCTTGTTTTTGAACGAGGGTGTAAACCTACGCGTAACCGTTTTGAGCGCTTTGGATCATCAAGTTTCACACTTTTGTGTCATTTTGGTGTTATTGAAGCTATTTCATCACACAAAAACTGGTTTAGAAACATTTTTGGACAGAATCATTTTTACGAGTAAGATTACGCGTATCAAAACCCTAATCTTACGCGTAACATTATCCGTGGTTTGATCGTCAGTTTCGTGGTTTACTCCGTGTTTTCTTGCTTGGATAAGCCTGAAAATACTTCGACTTTGGATATCTTTTGCACTGTGATAGTGTAAAAGATCATTTGGGCAAAACCCTAAACTTACGCATAAGCATAAAGCTTACGCGTAGAAATCCTACGCATAAGATTCATCTTACGCCTAAGCCTAGTCTTACTCATAAGGTAATCCTACGCCTAACTTTCTACACCTAACTTTGTGTCTACGCATAACTTTAGTGCCTTTACCCTACTTACGCGTAAGCTAAATCTACGCGTAACTCTTGATTGTTACGCGTAACTTTGGTGTTTTTACGCATAAGTCCTACTTGGTTTATTGTGATTACTACGCCTAAGGACACTTCATCAACAAAGGTTCATTCGACTACAAAGATCCATTTTTACCAACACAAGTTTTCAACATGTCACAACCACCATACTCTAAATATTTCCCTTACACTTATTCTCAACGTCAACAACAACTAACTCCACAACATCAACAATGGAATCAACAACAAGCAATTTATCAACAACAATTTAATCAACAACATACTCCACAACTTGGTGCAATTCCACCACCTCAAATGGTTCAAACACCACCAAGTCTTCAAGTTCAACCCTACACAAATGAATTCAATCAACATCCATCAAGGAACACTATGAAGGAACCCACTTGGTTTGCAAAGATGTGTGAAGCTTTAAGCAGCCAACAATCAATTCATGAGGCTGGATCACTTGATAGACCTCCAATGCTCACTCCAGGAAACTACGATCAATGGGTGATAAGGTTCTTTAGGTTTTGTGATCTGAAGAAGCCACATGGAAAGTTCTTAAAGAAGGTTATGTTGGGAATTATGTGAAGTAGGACTCTGCTGTCATTACTGCCGAAGGTTTTTGACTGAAGAGAAGCAGTTTCTGCTGAAGAAGTGATTCTACTGAAGAGTACAAGCGTTGCATGTTATCTGGCTGAAGAGTGAAAGCTGACTAGGATCAACATCGCTCTTATGAATTAAATGCTAAACTCATTATTATCTTTAACTGCCAAGGTCAGCATGGGTATTATTGTACCACTCTATAGTTGTTTTAATGTATTAGACATTAAATGCATGCAAAGATGTTTAGTCGTTTGGGTAGTAAGAGATTAGGGTGCCTTGTATATAAAAGGAACCATATAGTTTGTAATACAAATCAATCCAAAACATAGAGTTTCAGTGAATAAAAGGATCCATAGAGGATCTAAGTGTTCTTAGTGATAACAACTTGTGTTTACATTCCGCTTTAGAACACGAGTTGTAGAGATTTTCTATTAGTTTGCTTATGATTACATAGGCAACACTAACGATCCACGAGTGCTAGATCTTTCAAAGTCTGAGTGAGTACAACGTGAGTAAAGCGTTTACAAGTGGTATCGAGCCTCGGGAGAGTCTCTACGATCTGAGAACCTTATTTTCCTCACCCACTCGAACCGATGATGAATGCCGGAACTGATGATGAGATCCAGTCTCTACGATACTGAGATCCAGTCTCTACGATACTGAGATCCAGTCTCTACGGTATCAGACCCACATACAACCAAAAACTTATTCACAATGCCTTGAACTGATGATGAATCAGATGTCACAAACACCAACAACAACAACATCATCATCAAAAACACCACCTCTATGCAGCAACTTAGTCTCTCCAACAGTATGGCAAGTTTCCTATCTGAAGAAGGAAGAATATGATCTGTGGACAATGAAGATGCAGAACTGGATCTCCAATATTGATTGGAATCTATGGGAGATAGTAAAAACTGGCAACAGCCTAAAGAAAACCATCCCAGAATCTTGATGGTAAGTTCACCATTGCTCCTCCCAAAACTGCTGAAGAGGTTTTGGCTGTGCAAAGAGAGCACAAGGTAAGAACCATCCTCCTTCAATCAATTCCTAAAGATCACTTAGGTGATTTTCACCACATGGTTGATGCAAAGGACATCTGGATGGCTCTTAAAGCTAGGTTTGGTGGTAATGAAGAGTCCCGAAGAATGAGGAAGTCCATGCTTAGACAACACTTCCAAGAGTTCAATATTTCTGAAAAAGAGGGTATCCACAAGATACGACAGGTGTTTCACAAGATTCTGAGTCGCTAAACCACTGAATGCAAAGCCTGACAATGATGATAGCAACTCTAAGTTCCTTCGATCTTTGCCTCCATCTTGGTGGCATGTGAGTATAGCCTGAAGCTAAAGGTGGGCTGGACATGCTCACTTTGACGACTATACAACAAACTCAGATCTCTTGAACCTGATGTCATATCTCCCTACCGTGCAACCTCCTCTGGTCATTCAGCCTTTGTTGGGACATCCCACTCGAATATGATGATGCATGCTTCAAGTCCATCCTATTTACCATCATCATCCTATCGTCCCACTCCTTCACATCCTCAAGCTAAGAATGGAAGTATATTGGAGGATGTCCTTCACTCCTTTGTTGCTGATTATGACACTCAGCAGCATCTGGTATTTGAAGACTTTGACCAAGTGGACCCACTTGAGATGGAGGAAATGAAGCTGAAATGGCAAGTGGCCATGCTTTCAATGGATATCAAGAGGTTTGAAGAGAAGGCAGGAAGGAAGTTTGGATTCAAGGGAAAGGATCCAGCTCAATTTGACAGGAGAAAGGTCAAGTGTTTCTCTTGCCACCAGATGGGTCATTTCTCAAGGGAATGCAAAGACAGGAAGAGTTGAGAGAGTACCAGCTACAATACCTATCAGCAGATCAGAGGGAGCTAGCACTTCAGAAGCTCTAGTCACCTTGGATGAACAGGTCAAACTGGGTTGCTCATGAACCCTGTGAATGAGGAATCTGGCTGATACAGAGAAGCTTGGTCTCTGGCAAGGTGCACTTCGAAGATAGGCATGATCAGTTTGCCTTCAGGGTCTTCTCGGTACACAATCAGATATTTGGTTGTAGTGAGAGATACAATGAACTAAAAGAAGCTTATGATACTATGAAACCTAGATACAATGCATGCTATGTTGATAATGAAGCTTATAAACTTTCGTTAAAAACATTAGAAAGACAAAAGGTTTGGTTTCAAAAGAATCAGATTGCTTATGAAGAAAATATTAAGGTGCTTCAATTTGATCTAGATATTGCAAACATTAACTTGAAACGCACTAAAAAGGAAACGATACTATTACTAAGAATCTAGAGCTTAAAGAGAAACTTGCTGAGGAAATAGCTAGACATAAACAATGGTTGATATCTCGTGACAATCTAGCTAAAGAACTCTATAGTATCAGTCAGTGAACTCTTGAATAGGTTTAGGTTTTCAAAAGTATGTAGGTTTGGAAGCTAGGAATGATGGGCGTAAATCTACACTTGCAGGCTTAGAACATTTTAGAAAGGAAGGTGATTTGCATGCTGCCCCCTGACCTATTAGAGGTGAATTCATGCCCACTGACCTGTCTATACTTGTTGACTTTGATGGATCACACCATCTGTATGGCAAAAGTCAAAAGACTTGCCAGCATAACGATGCTTCATCTTATGATTTGTCTCTTCTCTGACAGTGACAATTCATCGGATCAAGGATCTACTTACAGCTGTGATCCAAGTGATAAGTCAGACCTTCCCAAGCCCTCACCTGAGCCTACTCCCAAGCCTGCACCCAAGACTATCTACAAGCCCTCTAGGATAGCTGCTAAGGAATCAACTTCCAAGCCTTCCTTCCACTGACTTGTCTTTTACATCTTTGCATAATTTGTCTGTTAAAAACAATTCCTTTAATGTTTTCGGTTTAAATACTTCTACATGTAATCGAACATCTTCTTTGTTGAATCCATCTTCCAAAAAGAAGACTTGTTTTGTTTGCCGAAGTAAATTTCATTTAATTAAGGATTGTGATTTTCATGAGCAAAGATCAAGTGCATGTGCTCTTCAAAAAAACCAAGACCAGTGTGGACCAATGTTAAAATTATTCCACCATATGTCCCACAAGCTAGAACTGACCCTTCTTGGAGGAAATCTCCTAATAGACTTTATATGCGACCCACTAGCCCATACTTTAAACATGGTTATTGGCCTGCATATGTTGACTCTATGAATAAAAGGAAACAATGTTGGGGCACTACTGTCAAATCTGTCAAAACTTCAAAGAAGTTGTTCTTGGAAGAATAACGAACAAATTTAACTGGAAACCCAAGAATAATGGTGGATCTTTCTCTTCCCTTAACTGCAAAGTTTAAGGGGAGGCATATGCCTCAAGGGAGGATTTTATAGTAAACTTTGTGTTTATGTTGTTTGCTAACTCCTGTTTGTAGTTTTTGTCTCTGTTTTGTCTTTGAGTTTGCTTTGCAATGCCCCGTTCCGCTAACATTCATCTAGTGTGGTTCATTAATATTTGGTCAATTTAGCTAAAAGCTTATTGCTTGTTTCTTCCCGAATTTAAAGTTCGAGCAAACAATTTGATTCCACTGAAGCCAAAATTCTAAAGAGAAGAGTTTGAAGTCACATTGTTCTTTCATTCATTCAAGAAACAGTTTACAGCTTACAGCTTACATATCATCTTCAAATGCATCTGCAAGATACGAGCTATACACTTACTCTAATCCTAATCTAGTACATATCATCTATTCAAACATCTTAGTGAATGTTGGATATGCATGATCGCTCACAACTTTCACACTAGATGCTGGATATGCGTTTGTAGGTCTTGCATAACCACCCATTCTGTCTATCTAGATGGCTGGATATGCATGACCAATACGACGAAGATGCTAAGGATCAAAATGGAGAGGATGGATTGATGAAAACGTTGATGATGACGATGACCACACATGATGATGGAGAAAAATAATATGTCCTTTGTGCTTCATCTATTCATTTCAACCAAAATGCAATCCATCCACCCTCCTTAAGCCCTTCCTTTATACGATGTGTGTTGATACACCAAAACCTGGTGCAGAAAGTCCTTGGACCACCTCTCTATCCTTAGGGAGTGGCGGATTTCTGGCTCGTGGCCTTCATGGAGGCCGTGTGCTGGAGGTTGGAAGTAAGATGTTCTCTCCTTACAGGAGTCATCAGAATCATCAACGGCAAGGGAAGGCTCATTCACAATAGCAAGAGGAGGCTCTTTCAGTCTCTTTGAAATTGCTTCCTCATCTGAGTCTTCATAAGGTGATACATAAGAGCTTAAGGATGAGTTGTCTTCTCCTCGCCTGATTTCTTGA
Source organism: Chrysanthemum makinoi (assembly GCA_910596185.1). Lineage (NCBI taxonomy): Eukaryota > Viridiplantae > Streptophyta > Magnoliopsida > Asterales > Asteraceae > Chrysanthemum > Chrysanthemum makinoi. Next base: position 233,370,131 of record OU343224.1, on the reverse strand, counting down.
CAAATAATTATTCTTCCACCTCTCAAGACTGCTTATGGAGGATGCATTATCATCTGATGAAAGAGTGATCGTTTTGGAACTACTCATGTTATTTTGTGATTAATTTTGGAGCATTGAAGAAACTAGGGTTTGTTATGATATTTGGGGATCTTTGATGAAGAGTTATGTGTGCATTGGGATCATTTTATAGACGGGTTCGAAGGTCAATGGGAATTAATCAGTAGTTGGCACAGTAATTCTAGAAACTTACCGAAGATTTCCTAGTCTTGGGTTGGTTTACTGAGTGTATAACTTCAGCAGATTGGTTATCTGCGTCTGCTGAAGTGTTAAATTGTCTGAGGACAGAGAAGGTGTAAACGTAAGCAATGGTCAACCAAAAGTTCCAATACTTTTGACTATTTTTGCACAAACCTCTACCAAACCATCACTCTCATTTTTCACTTCAAGATAAACCCTTCCATCTTCTCGTGCACCCAAAACACTCACTGTTACGAGTAACATAACCCTAAAACTCCAATTCTTCAAATGGCTCTTCAATTTAAGAAGGATCACAACAAAGTTACGTTTCTGGGAAATGCAAAAGGTGATGAGCTGTATGTGCCTATGGTAGAGTTCTTGAAAAGATCAAAGATTCATTTTGCCCTAACACATTACCCTAATGAAATATATGAATCTTTGGTTGAACAATTTTGGGCATCTGCTTCCCGCTAAAGAACAGAAATTCGCCATGATTGACGAACAGAGTATGTAGTACGAGAGCTGATTAGGAGGAAGCTTCGCTTGGATGATGCTGATGGGGTATATCACACTAGTACTGAGAATATACTGACGGGGCTGAGAGCTATTGGGTATCAAGGTACCAGGACAGACATATGGTTGAAAAAGCACTTTTGCCCCAAGTGGAGATTCTTGGTTCACACGCTGCTTCAGTGCATTAGCAACAAATCAGAGCATGGGATCAATTCCTCTCACAATTAGCATATGGTATTGTGTGTCTTTCACAAGGTTAACTTATATTTCTCTAAATTTATTTCGATAATTTGGTTGAAAATATCAATAGGAAACAACATAAGTATTTAATGTACCCTAGATTCTTACAAATAATCATAAACACCTCTACCCAAACCCAGCCTTTTATGCCGTAGGAGCTCTGTCAGCCAAACTTTTTGCCTCTATGAGAACTAACTTTTAGGGGGCACATTATCCCTGACGAAGCTATGTTTCTTAAGGCAATGCGGGTGGCTGATGGAGAATGTTGCCAATATCCCACCCTCTTCACCTATTTCTATCGATGGCATTCCATCGCTAACATTGATGAGGGCCCTCCTTTTCTGCTGAAGCTTTCATGTTGCTCCGAGAGCAGCTCCACAAACACCAACTCTAGCACATTGTCCTAGTCCACCACCTACACAAGATCCTCTTGATGAATTTGAGTCTCGATCTCAACAGGATGACCTCACCTAGTCCTCCAAGGGAAACGGTTGATGAGGTACCTCCTCATGTTGAGCATGACCATTTCCACTGAAGGTCCAATGAAGCTCCCATTACCACAGAGCAATCTGCTGGTGGAGATGAGGACCCCATTACTCTCATCCTGTGGTATGCTGGAATGTGAATGCACTGAGGTATCTAGATGAAAAAGGAACTTGCGAAACCAAGTCTTCACTTGGTAATAAGATTGAAGATCTACGTGGTAAAGTTAAGGACCTAGAGAATGACTTGAAAGGAAACCAAAAGGAAGTTTGTGGTTTCTTCTGAGGAGGAAGAAGATGAACCTCAGTATGGGTCTCTTGATATGTTAGTTGATGTGTCTCTTAATGATCCTTCATCAAGTATTTCAGAATCTTCAAAGGAGAAGGAACCCGTTTCTTTACAAAAGGAGAAAGAGATCGTACTTGAATAAAGCAACTCTGAGGTATCCAAGGAACCGAGTCTGTCAAAGCCGCATCTGCTGATAACCCAATGGAGGATGTTGCTACTGAACTTGGTCAATTCATCATACAAAACCATCGTGTCCACTTCTTGAAGCACCTCACAACATGTTTCTTCAAGAAGACTTGGGGTTTCTTCCGAAATTCTTATATAAATATTGCGATGATGAGTGTGCTAAGGAGCCTGCTGATAAAGGGAAAGGTTTAATGGTAGAAGATGAACTTGGTCCAGACTTGGTAAGTGAAGTGGAAAGGCGGAACAAGACGAATGCTAGCTGAGTGTAAGGAGAGAAAGAAAGATGAAGAAATGGCTAAACTGCTTGAAGATTCTCCTACGCCCGATTTACCTCCGAAAGAAAAAGGGAGCTAGATGAAATGCGTACTAAACTTCCTGACACTCATTGGGATACTTACACTCAGCAAGTCATAGCAAACCCTTCACTTGCTCGAGTATCTTAGGTGCGCTTCAACAGGAAAGTTTTGTGGAACAGATGATGGCTCGTGGACAACAAAGGAAGCAAGAAGCAGCTGCAAAGAGGAGAGCCTTCACAGCCCAAAGGAATAGAGAGAGACCTCCTACTAAAGCTGAAATGAGACTTGTAGTGAAAAATCAGAGCTCATCTCTGATAATTCTCGGGTTGTCGATGAAGCAAGTCAGGCATTCCCGATCATGTTTGATTCGAAATATAATCAAATCATGAAGTATTCTTCTTCGCACACTTCAAGCTTGAAAAGGATTGCTGGTATTTCAGGTGCTCCTAAGACTAAGAGGACAAAGACAACTGATATTGTGGACAATTTTGATGATATGTCATGTTCTTCCAAAGTCTCTCTGAAACTACCATGAGACTACACACTCAACTAGCGCTTCATCTCTACAACCATCTATGGTTTCTCTGAACCTCCTACGAGATTGCTAGCTCACCTAACAAGACTCCATCTGGCATCTGTTGGCTCAGATGTCGATATGGCAAGTTTAAAAACTAGGAAGGCTAGAAACTTGCTAGTGAGCATGAATGCCATTCAAGATGCACCATCTTTAGGAATCTATAAGCCTGGAAGGAGGAAGAAGAGGATGGCCAAAATCACTAAGTTAGATCTTGAGGCTAATGAGTCAACCTTTATTATAGAAGGGTCTTCCTCTAATTTTCTAGATGGAGATCAAAATGTGTTGGTCAATTGGACGTTGACTAATAAAGAGCTAAATGCTATACATCGATTGGACACATCTTCAATGGAGTTCACCTTTTTGAAGGAAATACTCCATTTGGTAGACAGTAGACTTGCTTACTCAGACACTCGTCACCACCCATTACTGCACCAATGCACCACAAGGCTCTGGGATGTTCCTATTGGGAGATCTTCATGTTCTGTTCAGCTCTCAATCTCCCAATGATAAAGGACATTTCATTTGGGAGAACTCACATTTATGGAGGGTTGAATCTTGGAGATTCTATCCTCTCTCTGTGCATGTAGTTGAGACGAAGGGTGGAATCACAGTCTGCATGTTGGCTGAAAGAACTTACCCATTGTCCAAAATACTTATGGAGAGGATGTGACTCAAGTCGGAAATTCCTCCGATCCAATTGAAATGAAAGACCACAGTCAACAACCGATTAGATTGATAAAGACACAACTCCTTCAAGCTCAAGCTGCGTCTTCATCTTCATAATGGTATCTTTTATGGTCTTTTGCATTATTTTTTTTATTTTACTTAATAATGTTTCTATTCCTTGTATTGTTAATTTCTTAGTTAAAAAAAAAAAAAAAAAAAACTTTTGGCAGATTTATTGTATTTCGTTGATGGTTTTAACTCACCGATATACCTTGTGTATCAAAGAGTTGGCTAGTCCAAAGGGTACAAATTTGGTAAAGACATGTCAAATCGTTGAGCCGTGAATGGTTTGCTCAAATCATAGGGTCTCCAACCACCCATGCTTAATTGTTGAGAGTTGTATGGTCCTCAATTCACCATGGTCTATTCCTTTTGGAATCCAAGAATTGGCTAGCCCACACGTATATAGATTGTGGTAAAGGCAACTATCTCCATATTTGGTTATCAATTCACCAATTCTGAGAATTGACTAGTCCCAGCAAACGACTACAAAAAGACACCAAATCCGTTTATATAGTTGTGATTTGCTCATAAATCGATGGTTATCAATGTACCATAGTTTACTAACTTAAACATCGGCTACTCCAGAGTAATGGCTACGGTAAAGAGACATCAAATCCATTATTTTCAATGATTCACCTCTCTCAGATGTTAACACACCTGGAAGTGATGAGAATAGTATGCAACTGATAAGTATTGATGTACATTATGTCTTTTGTTGCTGCAAAGACCTCAGCGCTTCAAAGTTTGCTCATCATAGAGATGATTTTGGTTTTGGTTCTTTGCTACTGATGTTTGAGAACAATCCTCTAGTATTGAAGTCTCTAAGATCTATCAGGTAGGAACCGAACTTAACCCACCAAATTCCAGTTTAGGGAGGATTGTTGGGAATTATGTGAAGTAGGACTCTCATTGTCATTACGCCGGTTTCGCTAGTAGAAGCAGTTCGATGAAGAAGTGATTCTACTAAAGAGGCAAGCGTTGCCATGTTATCTGAAGAGTGAAAGTCGACTAGGATCAGATGCGCCTTATGAATTAAATGCTAAACTCATTATTATCTTTTAACGCCCAAGGTCAAGATGGGTATTATTGTACCACTCTATAGTTGTTTTAATGTATTAGACATTAAATGCATGCAAAGATGTTTAGTCGTTCGGGTAGTAAGAGATTAGGGTTCCTTGTATATAAAAGGAACCATATAGTTTGTAATAGAAATCAATCAAACATAGAGTTTCAGTGAATAAAAGGATCCATAGAGGATCTAAGTGTTCTTAGTGATAACAACTTGTGTTTACATTCCGCTTTAGAACACGAGTTGTAGAGATTTTCTATTAGTTTGCTTATGATTACATAGGCAACACTAACGATCCACGAGGGCTAGATCTTTCAAGGTCTGAGTGAGTACAACGTGCCTAAAGCGTTCAACAGGTTATCTTGGAAAGTCCATTTCAGATGCCTACTGTTATCGTACCCGCCGATCCAAATGATAATCCACCAAGAGATGAACAATCCAACATTGCTACTTTTGCCGACCTGAATGCAGAGGAACTTCTACACTATGAAATATGAACTTGCAATGCAATATATCCTTTTAGGATTATCTAACCCAATTCTTTCAAGTGTTGATGCTCAAAAGACTGCAGCGAAATGTGGGATCATATTCATCTTCTTATGGAAGGATCTGTACTCAATCAAGAGGATTTGGAATCCAAAATTTACTTGGCTTATGAACACTTCATGATTGAACCTCGAGAGACACTAGAGTCTTATCATCATCGTTTTTCGGACATCATCAATGATTTGGATAAACACAACATCATCATGCCAAGAATTGCAGTGAATACTAAGTTCCCGAGTAGTCTTGGTCCTGAATGGGAGAAGTATGTCATTTTTCTCCGAAGAATATGCATCATTCTACATATGGATTGTTGTGCGATTACTTGAAGCCTCATGAAAAGGAAGTTGATAGGGAAAGGATCCTCTGTGCTCAAATTGCTCCACCGACACATCCGAAAATCAACAACTTGCCTTATATGCTCAAAACAGTTATTCTCCTCAACCAGAATCAACCGAGCATGGTGCAAAACACATATCATTTCTTTATCAAATCAGACCCAAAATAACCAAGAAAGAGCCGTTTATTGCTAATATTTGCTGTTTTCTTGAGTTTATGCATGTGCAGGTACGGATATGATAAAACACACAAAAGATGGCAAAATTTGACAAAAACCTGAGCACGAGAGATAAAGAGTGCTAAAGCTGAGCCGGAAGGTCAGAATTGAGCATCTGTGAAGAATTTCATGCTGAAAAGATGATTTTTGAAAGATATGATCAAGATTTGAGAATTGGCCAAATCAGTCCCTGAACTTTCATCAATTGGCAGAATAGACCCTTGAAGATTCAAACTTGGAAAGATTAGCCCTTGGATCATATTTTCAGAATCTCAGTTTTAGTCCTTGGATTTTCAGCAAGTACAAGATTGGTCCTTATGATTAGCCTTGGATCCATTTCATATCCTTAAGTCCAAATCCATTTCACCATGGTCCAAGCCCAAATAAACAATCCATGACCCGGTTCAAAATATCATACCCGTATACTCATAACCAGGGTAAACACAAAACCAAAATAAAATAAAAAAACAAGCGCGCCATTTTATTTCACCCAAATTTCCCAAAGACATGAACCCTAAATCCCATTTAATTAATTCCCCAAACGAAATTCAAATTCAAGCCAAATTAACACTAACTCGACAGATGATTACACACGGTGCCACGCTGGCAATCCGTGTGTCAATCACATCATCCCTTGCTCCTGATTGGTCGAAGCTACGTGGAGAATACAATCCAAGGGTCGTGATGAAAGGATGATTGATGGGATTTGATCAAAGGGCTGAAATCCATCCAGAGAAAGCACAATTACACCTTCCAGATCCTTCCAAGACCTCAAGCTCAAGTTTATAAGGACCCTTCATTCACGAGTTGGAATCATCTTTCTTTTCTTCTTCATTTCAGTAGCTTAAATATGTTTTGTATTAAGTTTTTAATTAAGTTTTAAATTCCAGTTTTTGTAATTCATTACTTGTACTCAACTTCCTTATTTTAATATAATTCAGTTTTAGCTTATTGTTATTGTTTAAGTTTTAATGCTTTAAATTCAAATTTTAGTTCTTATGTTTGATTAATATTGTTACTCTTAAAATTATTTGTACTTGTTTCTCAATTTTTCCAAAATAAAAAAAATCGAAAAAATAGTTGAAAATAAAAAATATTCTAAAAGCTTCTTTTAAGCTTATCAAAAGCTTAGCTACTGTTTCATTAAACTCACTTAAGCTTCTTATAGCTTTTAGTGAGCTTAACTCCATTTCAAATTCATTACATACTCAAATCATAAAACAAATAAAACAAAGTCAACTGGTGATGCATTTGGAAGCTGATTGTTAAGTATCGATCCTATGGATTTGGGTTAGCTTAGTCGTGATGGGTTGAAAATAGGATTAGAATAATGGTTCATAATCTCAGTTACAAGCCATAGTGGCTAGGACCACTTGTAAGTTCAAATTTATTTCACTTGAATCTGTTTGTTCTTTTATTGTTATTATTGCATTTGATAGTTGAATTTACTAATTGATTATAGTAGTAAAGCTGACTTGGATTGGATTTGAGTCTAGACTAGTTTAGCTTGCATTTCAATATTTTAAGTAGTGTTTGGATCAATAGGATAGACTACTTTAGAGGTAAGTACAGAGGTTAGGAATAGAGTAGTTTTTTACCTCTAGGTGCATTGAGGTTAGTTTGAGCTTAAAAAAGAACTTGTGTTTGCATTAAAGTCAAAATCCTTCTAAATCAGTTTTCATTTTCATATCAGTTGGAGTTTTGAAGTTCTAAAGCTTGATTTAGGTCTTGATATTGTTAGAGAAGCTTGATTTAACTTTGTTTTAGCTTGAAACATCAATCTCAGTTCATAAAATTGAATCAAAGTTCATTTTGGTCAAAATTTCATTTCTGTCACAAAAAATCAAAAGTGGGAAATCAGGTTTTTGCTAAACTTTACTGAATTTTCATTGATTCATTATTGGTTCAAATCAAGTGAGATTTTGGATTTTACTAGTTCAGTTGGTCAAGTTTTGAAAAGTGATTTTTGGTAAATTTTTGGAAGCCCTTATAAGGTCCAAATAAGCTGTTCTTTAAGCTCTGAATTGCCCTGTCACACTCAGCATTAACTGAGTGTGAAACTGTTTACTTGTAGGCTTTGCACAAGTTTCATTTTAGCTTTATTTGGTCTGATATTTAGTACAATTGATCTTTGGTTGATGGTCTTGAGGATCACAATTCCAGTATTCCATTAAGCTCTCTTAATAAGCCTGTGAATAAGCTGTAACATAGAGGGTAGGGGGCTGTTTGGCCAATAATCGCTTTTAAGCTTTAAATCATAAACTGAGCTTGTAGCTTGTTAGGATTAGTTGGAATTAGTTACAATTAGCTTATTTTAGCATAAATTAGCTTCAGTTACGCTTTGGTGGTTTATAGCACTCATTAGCTTAATCTTAATGCTTATTCTCAAGCAGTTTGCATTACAGCTTCAATATCTTACACATAAGCATAAGTTTTATATTTTTTATAAATTTACAATATAATTTTAGACTTTTCCTGAAATTTTCAGATTTTTCCAGTACTTTTTACTATTTTTCTTATTTTAAATCAGTTTTTAAGACCTTTTAATAACTTTTTAATACAAATAAATCAGAAAATCTTCAAAAAAATAATTTTTCAATTTTCCTAGATGAAGAAAAATATAAAAAGCAAAAAAATAATTTTTCCAGATTTTTCCTACTTTAATTTGTAATTTTTAGCATTAAAATTAGTTTTAAAAAGTTTTTAATTCGTAGAAAATAGAAAAATCTTCAGAAAAATACAAAATCAGTTTTGAAAAGTCTTTTAAGTTATTTTAGAATTTTGAATAATAGTTTCATAATTTTCCCCTTTGTTTTTATAATTTTTAGTATTTTAGGTTAGTTTTAAAAGTTAAAAATTAGTTTTTAATTCAAATAAATTCAAGAAAAATCCTAAAAATTATTTTTAATTCTTAGTTAATTTTCAAATATAATTTTTAGTATAAAAGTAATTTTAGATCATTTTTAGGACGTAGTTTAGATTTATTTGCATTTCTTTAATTACGTTTAATCGCGTTTTAGTTTAATCTTTTATAATTAGTTGCATTTACTTATTTACATCATAGCTTCAGTTGTTATTATTGTTTTCCTTTATTTCCCTTGCCCCGTAGTTTAGAAAACTTCAAATTATCCCCTTATCCATTCAAATCACAAAAATCGGGACGAGAGTTGAAAATTCCATTCATCCCTCGTTCGGAACGATCACGGGACTCAAACCTAACACGTTTGAGTTACCCAACATACTACACTTCTCTATAATTGGTTTACCGAGCAAATCAATTTTTACGCCGTCGGGAGGGTTTAGAAGAAGTTTTCGATTCGCCTCGAATCGCCAGATTGAAGATCCTTCCCCGAGTGAAGTTACCATCGTTTTTGTAAATATAAATTTTGGAAAAACCAAAAAAACATCTTAAAACACCAAAACATTCTTCCTAGAGTGTTTACAAAACCATAAAAATTAAAAACCAACAAAAGAAACTGAAACGTTAATTGTTACGTCGGCTCACCTAAGAAGTACAACCTATACACGGGTAAACGGAAGTCTTGACATTAAATTGCGATGAAGAACGATCCACTCTTTCTGTTCCGGCCATGCAGGCCTTTGGGAGCTACCGAGCACCGGTTGACGTGAAGGTTACAAAAATATTGTGTTTTCAAAAGTTTTCTAAGTATAAAACCAAAGATTTTCCTTTTCAAATTTATTTTTCCTTTTGATTTTGATTTGAATTTTTAGTGCATCGCGACTCGCTCACCACCATTTAATCGCTAATCGTAGAATAGACGTACCGAGTTACGCATATCGTTGAAGAACCCGTCGTCATGCGCAGGCCACGAACGATGATCGAGTTACTTCAAGCCTCAGACGGCTACGGTGATGCTATCGTTGTTCCACCACTTGATACCGAGAATTTTGAACTAAAAGCGAATCTAATTCAATTGGTTTCAAATAAACCTTTTTGTGGTTTGGATCATGAGAACCCCACGACACCTCCCGTTGGTTTAATCGTTGCTTCTACGATAAACTTCGGCGCCACTCATGAGTCAGTTAAGTTGAGATTGTTTCGTTTTCTCTTGAGGGGCATCCCGACTTGGCTAGAAAAGAACCCCTCAATCAATTACAACATGGGTCGATCTTTCTAAAAAGTTTGTGAATCAATCTTTCCTCCTTCGGTATTACGATGCTACGAAATCAAATCATTAATTTTCCAAAAATTCGATGAAAGTTTGGAGAGAGCATGGGATAGATTCAAGGAACTTTTCGTAAATGCCCAAATCACGTTTTACTGATCTTCATCGTGATTGATACGTTCTATAATGCTCTTACTCCGTCCGATCAAGATTCGCTTAACGCTGACGGCGGTAATATCTTGAGTCGTATGCCCGCCGATATTAGAACGATTATCGAAAACAAGTCAAAATTTGTCTCGCCTAGAACCGACCTTGTTTCTAAGATTGCTACTAATGATAACTACGTTTTGAAGAGTGAGTTGAGTGGGCCGATCGATGCTATTAATTCTATGATGAGAGAGTTTAAGATTCGAAACCGAACCATCAAAGCCGCTACCAAACCTGTGGTTATTTGTGGTGGTCCTCATCCGCACTATAATTGTCAAGCCACCATGCATCTCGTGAATGCTTCCGTAGCTTCGCTAATCCGTTCAAGCATCGAACCGGATATCGCCAACCAAATGGGACCACCCGTTTTGCACCCGTTCTCAACAAAACCAAAACCGTTAGCAAAATCAATTTTACAATCAAAACCGAGGAGCTAATCTCAATCATGGTAATCAAAACTACCAAGCCTCCACTCAAGTTTATCAAGCACCTCATCAAGTTGTTCAACAACGAAGCTTCAATTTACATGAAGAATTCGAACACCATTAAAAGTTTGCAAACTCAAATCACAAGTATGAGGAATGATTTCAAAAAGGAAATGGAAGCTACGGTAACAAGCGATTGAGTGAAATGAGGAATATGATGGCTAGTTTCTTTCAAGCCAATCAAGCTTCTACGTCTTATTCTCAACCCTCGGGTTCTAGTACTCTTCCGAGTAATACGATTCCAAACCCGAGAGGTGACATGAAAGCGATCACTACCCCGGGTGGTGTTGCTTACGATGG